>QMIH01000444.1:310330-321074 GCA_003987875.1 Clarias batrachus | reverse complement strand
TATATACTGTATATGATGTAGCTTTACTGCTGCACTGGGACAAATGTGCATCAAAGCAGTTGAGGGAAATCTTAAATGTTGACACGAAACTATGCCATTACACCGTGTTTGTTTATTTCCTGCAAAACTGTCTTATTAAATTCTCCAGTGTGCCACCTACTGGGAATCCTTATAGTATTAAGGCATCGTATATAGGGAATATACTATGCACAGTATAGGGATRTACAGTACAGTAGGTGAACCAATACACTCTCAATGTTGCCGGCTAACTACGCAAACACATGGTTAAACACGAAGTATATTGTGTTTTGGCCCTAAGAATTATCGAGCTAAGCTAAGAATGATAAAAAAATATATCTAGCACTGTCAGTTTATGTTTGTACCATGTTAATATACCCATGTGATTAACAACAATTAATTAGGGACAGGATAGAATCACTTTAGGGCAGGGTTTCCTAAGCTAGATTTACCCCCCAAAAAATTTATTTACTTCATTTATTTTACAAATATATGTAATATATACAAATGTATATARAAATGGTGCCGTGTTGTGATTAGCACCATGGCCTCGTACTTCTAAGGTTGAATGTTCTCTCCATGTTTGGTGGGTTTYAATTAAGGTTAATTTGGAAATCAAATGCGCAAAGATGTATTGTCCCTGATGCACAGGGTTGATGATGATATTAGTGAAGTATCAGAATGTATTATACCCAAGAACATCAAGACGTCACATTTACAGTTTTGATTTATTGTCACTTACACATACACACATAATGAAGCGTTCATATAGTACAATATTATACTGCAGCAAGAGACTCCTCACCCTCTAAACCAGGGGTGTCCAAATCCAGTCCTGGAGGGCCGGTGTCCAACACAGTTTGGTGATTCTTCTTCTCAAACACAGCTGATTTAACTAATCTGTTAATTACTAGGTTCAGTGGGTATGTTTAGGTGTTGGTGAATTACAAACTGTGCTGGTCACTGGCCCACCAGGACTGGATTTGGACACCCCTGCTCTAAACTGAGCATTGCTTATGGTAAGTGAGTTAAATATGCATGGCTAGCAAAAACACCTCAGTACTCGGTTCACGCTCCGTTATCTTTTAAAAGCAACACACCATAGCAGATGTTAATGCTTTTGTCACCCCATTTTGAATGTAAAAAGCATACACTACGGGGCCTTTTCATCTGATTGGTGAGTGTAAAATCCCAAACGTGAGCAAAAGTGGCATTTTGAGGCGTTCTTTTAGTGATGTTTCAAAAAAGCACGTAATTTAGACTTCATGGTCACTTTTGGTATAGCACAATGCTTAAAATTGTATGCTGACATGAAAGCAAACAGCCAGCGCTTTAAACGGTGATGGATATTACACTGCGAGTGGTTTGAGGTCTACATAAAATATGCAAACACACCTATACACGAACGCACACACACTACCTGACACAACTGTATAAATTGCGGGGCACTTAGTGGTTCCTTACTCACCGATCCCATGCTGAGTCCATTACCTTGGCACTTGGCTGTGGCAAACTCTCTGACAAACGCATGGCCCATTTCAAACCATTAATCAGGACTTTGTGGTGTGAAAAGGTTATTTGCCTAATAGATAAAAGAGGTTAAATGAATTACCTCGACTAGAGTCTGTTCTCTCACACTGTCTCTCTTTTTGTGTYCTATTACACAAAGTTAGATGGCAACCTTTTATCTAAAACCAGACAGAAACACAGTTTAGAGCAAAAAAAACTCACAATGTCAGCAATTAGTTTGAGTACTTGAGACCTTAGCATTCACTTACCATGCWCTGGCTTTCACAGTGAAAAACAACAGCCAGGTTTATTGATGTGTAAGTGCTTAAATAGAGAATACAAGTTGCCTGGACCTTTCGGGAATTGCTTTCCGGATTCAGTCATGGAGTTTAACTCCTGGGTGTTGAAATCGGCACTACTCTGGGGACTGTGCCAATATTTAACATAAGGTTTCTAAATGTTTCTAAAAGGCCAAATTGTTATAAGCGTCTAAACATTCTGACTCTAACTCAGCTGTCAAGTTACCGTACATTTCCTCTATTAAGTCACGTAGGATAATTTTTGTTTTCCTAATAGCTTTTACTTGAGTTTTTCTACATACTGTATCATATTTTCAAYAGGTCAAAATTTTACAGGGCCTTAATACTGTATAGTACTGTGCAAAAGTCTTGAGCCACCTCTCATTTCTTCAAATTTAAWATACTGGTGATGCTGATTGCCAATTGGATGTAACAGTTGAGATGGGAAATGAGGTTGCTGCTCAGGTTGTTACTTAAACATGCCATTTTWATATTGTATCTTAAGGCGCTTTGCAGCCTGTCTTTCAAATTTGTCAATTTTTTTGCATTTGGACCAAWTTATTTMATTGAAAACACATAATTAAATTGAATTTAGTATAATAAAATTGTGGTGACTCAAAACTTTTACACAGTACTGTATTTTTTTTGTTTAGYATTTTGTGCCGTAAAGATCACAACTCGAATCAAACACTTGGTGTTTCCTTCCACAARCTTAGCTAGTGTAAATTTTGGTCCAAAATGTATATATTTTGATAACTTTCATGATGCTGTATATTTTCTAAAGTGCACTAGTCCTTTTTCCAACATGTGTGATAACAGTGTTGAGATTAAAAGTTTCATCTTTTTTCCTCTATGAATAACCCTGATTATTATGGCCAAACCATTATCGWGGCGATAGTATTACACTGTCTATAATTAATTATTTTAAAATCACTTCAAATGTGAACAAAGTAGATGCGTTAATTATTTGCCAGAAAAAATTTATGGTACWTTCAGCACTGTTTAATGGCCAAGATCTACATCATAAAACACCACTTGCATTGTGGGATTGTGTAGTATGGTGTGTTGGTCTTTTGATAAAAAATTGAAATTTAGGTGTAGATTCTGAGTTAATGAATTTTTATGGTTTATAAAGACTACATGCTGTTAACTTGATGATAGTCTGTGTGTGCACGAGGCCATTCACCCAATTCCTCAATTACACAGCAATAAGTACCCACTACTATGCAGCCAATGAATGTTCTAATGATTTATATCTAGCTAGCTCATATTGAGACAAATATTCATTAAACTCCAATTTAGTGTTGTTTATTTTATTTGTAGAACTGTATAAAATAGGAAACTCTGAACCTTCTGAAGAATCAGAGGCTGTGTCYTTGTGTGCTGAGCTCAATTTAAGACAACACTCATCTGAAGACACAAAATTCTGTTTAACACAAACTCATTAGGTTTATGTAAAGCTTTATTTAACAAGAGGACGACATGTTACCACTTTTTATATACAATGCCTGAATTAAGAAGTAAACCTTTCATATTACTGGGAAATAGCATATGCCTCCTGGTCATAGTCAAATTGATTATTATTATTAATAATTATTTTAAATGTCCTTTATACCTTATACAATGTAAACTCTAATTTTCAATTTACAGGTGTCCTTTGTTGTCATCAGGAAACAAGCTCAATTTATATAATTTTTTTTCTTTACTCTGAAACTGTAATTCTCTAAGGATAAATAAAGAAATTGGACACGTACTTAAACTTGCTCCAGTTGCGAGCTCTGCATTTCTATTATTTTGTTTGCTTGTTTGTTTTTTCAGGATGTAGGAGATGCAGTCGGCTGGCGGCACATGGTTCGGAGGAAATGCGTGATAGTCATCGGCCCTTCCAACTGAGTGGTAGTAGTAGCCTTAATATGGGAGCCCCCTAGTGACGGAGAGGAATTGGACACGACTAAATTAGGGAGAAAATTGGGGAAAATTCTTTTTAAAACTTGTTACATTGGGCTTGGTATAAATTGTGAAAAGTAAGAGAACTAAAGTAGAACCTTGTSGTATACCATATTGCAAAATTCAGTCTAAGAAGAATGCATATATTCTGTCAAAATGCTAGAAACTCCTAGGTTTAAACTAGCATAGAAATTAACTTGTAGTGGTTTCAATCCTAATTCAGAGTACTGATTGTGGGTGTCCATACACTGTGTGTAAAATCCTAACAAGTTGTGCAAATTACACAGGAAATGAATAGAAACTACATCTAACTACAAAAAGACATCATTTTGTTCATGTTGTTGGACTTGTTCTCAGATTATGTTTATGTGTACGACTACTAGTAGGGAAACAATGAGTGAGGTAGCAAATTAAGATTGAAATTTGGAATCTCTTAAGTTTTCTAATTGAGCTTATAACTAATAAGAATCCAAAAAAATATGAGATTTTGCAATGATGGATTAATTTTTTTTTAACACAAAAGATTATATTATTAGAATTTCTAAAAAATGTAGAATATATTAATATATGAGGTACTTTCAGGTAAAACCAGGACTGTGCAGAATAATAGAGCACAGTTATGAGAAGAAAAACTCTCTTTATTTCTCTATGCAATCCCCTGCTACACCAATATACTTACACTAGCATTTTTCTCACTACACCGTAGAGATGATCAAACTGCCTGCTTCAAGTCTACAACACTGGCTCCCCTTGAACTTTTTTTTTTTATGGTTCAAACATGTGCAAATGTCTTGTGGTGAGGTCAGGACAGCAGGGGGGATGTTGCAGTAACTTCCAACAGAGTTCCTGTAATGTGCAAGTGGTGTTGGTGAGTGATGGTGTGAACAGTTCCTACAGAYAGATGCGTCACAAGACGGTGACAAGTTATCCGTCTGTTTTCAAGGATCAGGCGTTCCACTACTATCTGACACGTTTATACKGCTGCCTGTCACAAGGTAGAAAATGACATCCCAGAAACAAACAGTGACTGACATGTTGTTCCAACACTGGCATAAACAATAGTTGTCCAGGGCGCGCACACGACAAAGCAAAAAGTGATGGAACCTAAGAATTCCTGCTGGTTAGCCAAACATAGAGTGCTTGTATTTGCAGTGTTATTAGATTGGTTTAGAAACGCTCTGATGAAAAGTGTTTCTGTGTCCTTTGAGTCTTGTTGTTTCCTCTCCACCCTCTCATGCAATGCAGGCATTAATCATGATCATCTGCTTTTGATCAGCGCCTAATCAAGCCTGGCATTTTGGAAGCGCCATGTCACCGTTGAATTAAAGGAAGAATATATATTGTTACTGAATGCCTGAAAGGAGCCAGAAATCAAATGCGAGTCTCTCTTGATCATGACGCAAAGATGAGAGTTTCGCTCTGCTGCTCTGGTGAACACCCAGTCAGCAGAAGGTTTATAAAATCGAAGTTTGGGTGAAATGTTGGATGAGTGTTCATACTGTGTGTATGTACATCCACAAATGTGCAAATGTGAAATCTCTCCATCTTGTTCTCTTATTCAAGAGCAATGAGAGTGATAATGATTAGCATGTTTAGTGGAGTCATGAAAACATGCATACACTTTCTAGCAAAAGTCGCAGAGTCAAAAAACATGATTTTATACCTGTAAGGATAGTGCTGAACTGTCAACTTTGCAAATGAAATATTATTTTAAAAATTAGAAGAAAAAAATGGAGATAAAATCCCCAGTAGATATTAGAGCTATGTTTAATGGTGAAATTAAGATCATTTTCATACGCACACAAACAGCTCTGTGCCCATAAGAAAACCACTTGTTCTTGAGACTAACCAGGAAAAGGAGCATAAGGATTTGCTAGGGAGCATAAGGATTGGACTTTAAAGGAGAGGTCATGATGGGTTCAGAATGACCCAATCCATGGATGTGTCAGGGTGAGATGTGAAGCACATAAAGCGATCCACCCATCATGCATAGGGGCCACTGTACAAGCCTCTGGAGGCAGTGTTATGGTCTGTCATTCATTCAGTCGATCAGGTCTAGCCTCTGAAACATTATGTGGCAATAAAATGAAGTCAGCTGATGACCTAAATGTAGGGAACGACCTGGTTATCACATCTGTGGAGTTTTTCTTGCCATGACTCAAATTGTSAACGCTCTGTCCTGGGAGCATGAGGAATCATTTTCAAACCTGAACTGGCCACCACACGGTGCACTGTAATCGAAGCTAAAGGTGATCAAATGAATAATATTAGGATATGCGACTTTTTTGCCGTTTTACTGTACATCGCATGCGACCCTCATGCTAATATTGTAACATGTTTATTTCTCCTGTTCCATCCCTAAACCCAGACATTATATAAAATGAAGGAAGAAAGATTTTGATTTTGAACATCTTGCTCCACTGCACCTCATGACACACAAATTGTTTTAGTGCTGCTGGCTATTTGCTCATCTTTGTTGTGACATTGTTAAGCATCTGTTCTGTGTGTWAATCAGCAAAGTGCATCTGGAATGTAACTTCAGATTCTGACATTTGTAGCAAAATCCTCAATTTTCTAAAAAGAAATATCATCACAACTAACATGCAAATGAGGGTTTTTCAATGATTAAATTGATTGATATTGTGTGTGATGAAGACCAATATGCAGTTCCATAACTTGTTTTCATAACTGAAGGAAGAGAGGGAGAGAGACCAGGATGAGTTACTACCACTCTGGGTAAACGTACAGTAATGGCCACATGATGCATCAAATGTGTCCAATATGATGCGAGCATAGACTGATTTCCAGTAAGGCATACCATCTATCTCATAGTAGGCAGCCAACTTGATGTGCAAGTCCAGAAATGAATCCTGGGTTTGGTCGGGGTGTTGGTGAACTCTGACTAATCCAAACCAATAGACTGAGGTTTCATGAGCGGGCAGCTGGTGAATGTCATGTAATTCACACTCTCAGTGTGATTTTGTCTTAATCTCCATCTGTTTGCATGTCCATTTGTTTTGATTTGTGTCTTCCACAATTCACTGCCTCTGTCACGGGTTTATTGCCCTAGTGTGTCTTAATTTTCCTCAACAGTTTGATATTAGCTTCTGATCAATCAGGGATATCCCCTAGAGGGCTCTGGAGACTTTTTGTGAGTTCTTTTTGTTTGTTTGTTTGTTTTTCTTTTAAATTTTGTCTTGTTTGGGTCTTTTCTGTTGGCATAGACTTCATTAGCGCTATAAGATTTAATTAATTATGCAATTTGATCGGGCTTTGTTTTAATCGATTCAGTTCATTGAACCATAGGTTAAGTTTTCAATTCCGATTTGATTCACAGTTTTTGATCTCCACTGCCCGACCAAAATAAAAGTCTCAACCTGGATTTAAGTAATTAGGTAAGAGCCTTACACTGGATAATTACTGCAGTGATGAATATGTTTCAGCTGGCAACAAGTTATTTAACCCTAACTGATGCAGGAATAAACTTCTCATTACCTGTTGTCGTGGCAAAGATCTTACTCTGTTTCAGAAAGTACAATTATTGGCTTGCATCAAGCAGAGAAAGCAATTAAGGAAAATGCTAAAATTGGCAAATTCCTTAACAATATACCGCAGTCTGAGTGTCCAGAACCTTTTTTTCTTTTGTGTAACAACTTTCATGTTTTATTTCATGAGCAGTTGGTAAATCCGGCCACCTACTGGACTGGTGTGTTGGTGCAGAAGATCAGTGGCGATGTGATGTTAAAAAAAAAAAAAAAAGATAATGCAGTTTTTAATTGAGGATTTATTAGGGGAGATACGCTGGCCAAACCTATGTGGGAAAAGTAATTGCTTTCTTGCTAAATGAAGCCCAATATATAAAAATTCAAGAACAGATGAGAAACAAAGTAATTTACATGTATCATGTCCAGCTTATTATTATGGAGCTTCCCCATTTGATGCTGTCTGCCCATGTTTCAACCTGAGCTATTGCTTTTGACTATGATTTCTTCAGATGTACGTAAAAAAAAMCCTTTACCTCACTGACATCCCGACTATCGACCCCAACTTACATTACAGAAAAGATTTCCTGTGTCGGAGCTGGATCGAGGTCCAGGGGCTTCAAATGAAGTATGGACTATGTTCTAAAATCTAAGTCTTCACTTTAATATCCAGGGTGGAGAAAAGCACTCATTTGTGGAGCTCCAGTTTACCTAAGCTTTTAACCGACCCATGCAGTAATATCAGTCAAGGGAGAAAACTACCTTAAAGGTTATATAGGAGTTTGGCATGAGCTGAAAGGCATATCAAAGCACTTTCTTGGTCCTGATATTTTTATGAGTTCACACACAGACTCCGTCAAGGGCAAGTGGTTAGGATTAGAATGCCTTTTATATAGACTTGTGCTTGTAGGATCTGCCTCCGGTCATCCAAGAGAACCACTTCCCTATTAAATCTGTAAGCCAAGTACTTCTCTACAACAGAACTCCACTTTTGACATCTTCTTTACCACTGCATGAAAAGGTCACCAAGTGTGAGTGCCGTCTGTGCGTGTCAGTGTGGTTTCAATTTAAGGTTGCCCTATCTCTCCGTGTGTGTGTGTGTGTGTGTGTGTGTGTGTGTGTGTGTGTGTGTGTGTGTGTGTGTGTGTGTGTGTGTGTGTATCCGTGCACATGTCAGCTCAGTTTAGTGTGGCAGGCTGCTCCAGGCTTTCCCGTGTTACACACCGAGTCCTCAGAAGCACATAAGAGTCTATAGACCCTGCAGGAAACCTGCAGCCAGCTAGAGAATTACTGAACCTTAGAAAACTGGAGAGCTACTGTGTGTTTGAGTGAAGTGAAAAAGAGCACATTTTAAGAATCCTAGATTTGGTCCTTGGTTACTAATACAATACGTATGTTTACATGGACCCTAATAAACTTAAGTTAATACTTAATACTGGGTGCACCTGGTGCCAATCCATCGCAGAGCGCACACACACACACACACACACACGCGCGCATAATGTGGCCAATTTGGGAACTTAAATTAACGTCATTTTCATGTCTTTGAACTGTGGGAGGAACCGGGGCCCCTGGAGGAGTCCCACTAAGCACAGGGAAAACATGCAAACTAAATGCATGCAGATTTGAAGCGGGACTTGAATYCTCGACCCTGAAGGTGCAAGGCCACAGTGCACATTATTAAGCAACTGTCTCACCATGATGAGACAGTTGCTCAGTAGTTAAATTTTGGTTTGATTTATGTTTTGTAAACAGTCTTTACTTTTACTTTTAGGCTCTCTGGCTGAGGATGGAGCACTGATTGGCTGTAGTAAAGCATCTTACCAATCATAGAGGAATCTGAATTTGTTACTAATCATAAGGCAGGTGGTGGGATATAGCCAAAAAGATGAAAAACCTAAACAAACTTCAAAGCTGGAAAAATACTTCTCCTTCTTATGTTATATAACTGGCAGAATAAACATTTCAGCATCAGCATCTGTGCAAACTGTTTAGTTGGAATCTCTAATGAGAATGATTTCCATCTGATTGAAAAATATCGTCCACGTAAATGGTGGTAATGAAATATCTCGTCAAATGCATCAGGTTTTGTGCTTGAATCATACAGTAGTACTGCTCTTGTACACAAGCATGCATACGTCCACACACAGCCAATAGTCCCATGTTAAAATATGTTTCTACTTGCGGGTGTAGACAGAGTCAAAGCCACGAGAAATGACTTAATATAAAACAATTGTAGAACATCTTTTATTAATCTCAAGGTACATAAATCCTACAGTTTGGTCAGTGGGCTCATTAATGAAATAAATGAATAAACAAACAAACAAATAAATAAATAAAACATTGCATAACCATGGTAGCAAATCAAATCCTAATATTATCTTTTCATGTCACTAATTACAATGCTCCATTTCCATATCGGAAGCTATTATCAAGACATTTGAATAGGCTATAATCAAAAATTCTATGGTAGACATGCTGGCTGTAAAAATATAACCCAACATGCATGATTCACAGCAGATGTATAAACACATCACTTCACAGAGCATGGTACTTTTCTTTGCTCCATGTACACTGTGACACTCCTTATATACTGTACAGCATAGTTTGTTAATTTTAAGAGATTGTCCTATCTAGTGGCGAAGTCTTAGATAATCTACTGTAAATATGTGGTACTTAGCCTTATTTCCCAGCTTCCTAGCATCTCTACGTGCTTGTGTTTCTGTTTCCCAGCTCTTTTGTTCTAGTTTCCCCTTTTTGACCCTCCTGTCTGTTTTTCATTTGGATTATAGATGATGCCTTTTTAATGCACCCTGCCTGTGCACTGTGTACATCACCTGTCTCAGCTGCCTACTTAAAACAGACCACCTTGTGCCATCCAGCCACGCAGATTAAAAGGTCTTTCCACTCAAAACACTACATCAGATGCAGCAACAGTTCAAATATGCTTCTTTTTTTTTTGCAATATGAAATCTACAATATAACATTAAACTGTAAGGGCTTTATCCTGGACAAAACGTCGTAAAGGATTGAAGATTAGAGAAATATTTATATACACACGTGGACAAAATTGTTGGTAHCCTTCGGTCAATGAAAGAAAAACTCACAATGGTCACAGAAATAACTTTAATCTGACAAAAGTAATAATAATAAATAATTCTATGAATGTTAACCAATGAAAGTCAGACATTGCTTTTCAACCATGCTTCAACAGAATTATTTTAAAAAATGAACTCATGGAACAGGCCTGGACAAAAATGATGGTACCCCTAACTTAATAGTTTGTTGCACAACCTTTTGAGGCAATCACTGCAATCAAACGATTCCTGTAACTGTCAATGAGACTTCTGCACCTCTCTGCAGGTATTTTGGCCTCCTCACTCCTCATGAGCAAGCTGCTCCAGTTGTTTCCGGTTTGAAGGGTGCCTTTTCCAGACAGCATGTTTCAGCTCCTTCCAAAGATGCTCAATAGGATTGAGGTCAGGGCTC
>QMIH01000444.1:265881-278025 GCA_003987875.1 Clarias batrachus | reverse complement strand
ATAAGATAGGATGGAGAAAGTTGGAACATAGAATTAATTTTATTATTTCTTTTTAACAGAGCCTCGATCAGACTGACGTTTGGGTCATAACTATCATTATTGTGTCTCTTGTAGACTGGAACATGCTCACTTTGAGGATTTGCCTGGAATTGGCTCCATCCATCTTACCCTCCTTACCCTTTCACAGTCCCTGCTGATAAAACCTATCATCATTAGTCATACATGTTTGTATGATTTATATGAAATTATCATAGTAACCAGCAGATGAACTACAGATTTTGGAAATAAGCCAAACCGGGTCAAGGTCACATCTGCCACAATACCTACTGTATGTTTACACAGACAGATCATTCTGAATGGAAATTCCAACTTACAACTCTCATTATAGGAATGCTGATCTGATAAGATGGGTGTTTACCAGCACAAAGCATTTATTCAGGAAAGTGTAAGCTGTGAAGCATTTAATCTAGTGGAAATAAAACAAGATGAGAAGTATTTTTCTCCAACTTTAAGGTGAAGTTAGGCTTCCTATATTTTTGACAAATCAYCTCTTCTGTGTTACGATTGGTTACAGGAATTCAGACTCATGTACARTTGGTTAGATGCTTTTGGATAGGAGGATTATTGGGCAAGAGTTGTTCGCGGGGAGTTTTCTGATCGGGAATATCCGCAAAATTTCGATCCTGGAATCTCATCACATCACCTAATGTCACCCACTCATGGGGCAAAAATGCACAGAAGGAAAATATTTATTCCAACAACAGAGAAATGATCAGATCAAGTGTTTATGTGGCTAAGATGTGACTATTAAACACATTATCAAAGATGTACACCCTCCTCATTCTGACTGAAATTTCATTCCAATCGGGTAAAAATTATCTGGTCCAATCGAGTTAGTTACATGACACGTTCAATTCCAGCTGGGTTATTATTCCAATTATTTGTGAAATATTATGGTCAACGTAAACTCATCTACTGACTCATAGAAAGATGCAATTACAATCAAAACCAAAACAGGGGTACCAGAAATCAGAAACAAGGAAAACGTCGATCAATCAGCATACAACTTCCAATGCCACTGATTGTTGTCCAAACCTGACAACATTGATTTGTTTCTGTTTGTGGAGTAATTTGGTGGTGGAGGCATCTTATTTTTTATCTAATAACCAAATGCTGACCAATACTTTTACAGATTTTTGCTCCAGTTTCGTTTTGATAAAACCTTGGTTTTCACAACACTGATTAATAATAAAATATAGTCTAACAAACTCCAGAAGTAATTATGGTTAGAACTACAGTACTAGTCTGGTTAGAACTATGAGGGTGCATGCTTGGTGGGGATTGCTCCAGTTTCCTCCCACGCTCCAAAGACATGCATATTAGGCTAATTGGTGTTTCCAAATTACCTGTAATGTGTGGGCGAGTATGTGAGTGTGTATGTCTGTGCCCTGCGAATGATTAGCATCCTGCCCACAGGGTGTATTCCACCTGGGGCTCAAGTCCCCCTGGGCTAGGCTCCAGGCCTCCCATGACCCTGTGCCAAATAAGTGGTATAGAGAGTGAGTGAGTGAGAACGTATATATACTGTATATTTAAAAATGYGCACCTAATTTGGGATTACATTAGGGCTACACTGCATGTGAAAAAGGGTATAAAACTACCTCAAGGAGCTGTACAGGTAGAGGAGAGGAGAATGCTTTCACGAGGTCCTAACTGAATAATTTAGTCACTAGTGTGTGTTCTTTAGATGYGAATGTGGAATGCCTACTGTTTCCATGTTGGGTTAATGATGGATGATGAGGAGTCTCTGGAGGCTTTCTTCCAGCTAGCTCATGGTTGAGTAAACATCTTTGACAAGCCAGAAGAGCGCTATAAGAACTAACCAGTACAGGGAGTGTTTATTTATGCTGCATCACTTCCCTATTCACTGTTAAACATATTCCAGTCAGGGTTCAGTGTTTTTTTTTTTTTTTTTCACTTCAAGACAAAAAGCCTGGGAGGCATGTGCGTTAGAGATTGAAATTCTTGCAGAAAAATCATGCAAATGCGTGTTCTAGGTGTGACGTTTATTTATGTATGGGGTTGTGACTGTATAAGAAGTTTGAAGACCTTCTTTATGAAGATTCCCTGCAGAGTGGCAATGTGTGCAAACAGGGCATGCTAGGTATTCCAGCCCTGTCTCTCAGCAAGCTCTAGGACTAAACACACTTTTCTTGTGCTTGCAAAGAACATCCCGGTAGCTGTTTTTCTCAGCAGGAGAGAGTATTCATTTTGTATTCATGATGCTCTTGCATATTTATGCAAGTGTTATGGCTGTTCTGTATATAAGAGCGATGAGCATAAATACATTAGACCAACAAAACCCCCTTCATAACAACTGGGGATTGATTTATAATGGCATAATGACATGAGGATTTTGTTTTTGAAAAATGGACATATTTTACCTTGGCTGTAAAAGAGGAAGGTAAATGCATCTCTACCAATATGCCAGGTTTAGTGGCTTCATTGTCATTACAGTTATCATTCATTTGAGACCGTCTCTGTGTCATGTGCCAAATAAATATGTTAACAYTCAAAGTCCAACACATACGATAGCTCTGTGTTTAAAGAATTTTCATCTGCTCAAACATGTCCACTGCAATTTTGAGTACTGTGCTTTGTGAAATAATTTATACCCCTTCCACATTTTATCATGTTGCAATCACAAACATGAAATTATTCTATYGGGATTGTACTGTATGTGATAGACCAACACAAAGTGGCACATAATCGTGAAGTGGAAGGAGCATGATAAATGGTTTTCAAAACTTTTTTATAAATAATATCTGGAAAGTGTGCATTTTAATTTATATATTTACTCTGATACCCCTTACTAAAATACAGTGGAACCACTGCCTTAAGAAATCAGCCAATTAGTAAATTAGAGTCCACATGTGTGGCGACCCCTCAACGGGAGCAGCTGAAAAACTAACAACCACCACCTGTGTGTAATTTAATCTCGGTATCAATACAGCTGTTCTGTGAAGCCATCAGAGGTTGGTTAGAGAACATTAGTGAACAAACAGCTTCATGATGCCCAAGGAACAAACCAGACAGGTCAGGGATGAAGTTGTGGAGAAGTTTAAAGCAGGGTTAAGGTTATAAAAAAAATATCCCAAGCTTAGAAACATCTCACAGAGAACTGTTCAATCCATTATMCGAAAATGGAAAGAGTATGGCACAACTGCAAACCTACTGTACCAAGACATGGCTGTCCAACTGACAGGCCGGGCAAGGAGAGCATTAATCAGTTATAACTATTAGTCATGCACATTTCACAAATCTGGCCTGTATGGAACAGTGGCAAGAAGAAAATCGAGTTGAAAGAAATCCAAGAGAGGTCCTTGTTGCAGTTTGTGGTGGAGCACAGCAAACATGTGGAAGATGTTGCTTTGGTCAAACCTTTTGTCCTACTGTAGATTCAACCCGCTGTGTGTGGAGGAAAACTGASACTGTTCATTCGGGTGGTGGCATCAAGTTTTGGCAATGCTTTCCTTCAGCATGAACAGGGAAGCTGGTCAGAGTTGATGCAAGGAAAAAAAAACCTGTTAAGGTCTGGGCTGGAGATCTTTCAGAAGGACAATGAGCATAAACATACAGCCAGACCTACAATGGAAACGTATGGATCAAAGCATATTCATGTGTTAGAATGGCCCAGTCAAAGTTCAGAGCTAAATCCAACTGAGAATCTGTGACAAGACTTGAAATTTGCTTTTCTGTCCAATCTGACTGAGCTTGAACTATTTTGCAAAGAAGAATGGGCAAAGATTTTACTCTCTAGATGTGTAAAGCTGTTAGAGACATACTCCAAAAGACTTGCAGCTGTAATTGCAGCAAAAGGTGGTTCTATTGAATTAAATTAAATTTCATTTGTATAGCACTTTTAACAGTGGTCATTGTCGCAAAGCAGATTTGCAGAATCTAAGSAAAATCATGAAAATAAGCAAGCTGAAGGCGACGGTGGCAAGGAAAAACTCCCTGTGATGGCAATAGGAAGAAACCGTGAGAGGAACCAGATTCAACAGGGAACCTACAGTATCCTCATTYTGGGTGATAATGGATAGCAAGTTATACTGAGTGTTAGGAAGCTGGACGTTTATTATAACATTTGACGTYTAAGTTAATATKGAGTCCAGTTTTTTATTGGAGGCACCGGTAGAATGTAGGAAATTTCAGTCCTGAACTATTGRGCRACTGCAGTTACAAGTCTTCAGAAAACAGCTGTCTGTATCAGCTGAGGCCAGGACCGTCTGTATGGTAAAGGGGAACTTCCCTGGTCACCACATGCATCCCGAGCAGACCACACAGCTTTCATGCGACGAGACCTCCAACCAGWAGCGGGGCACCAGGATGAGTCAGACAGGGTTAGCTCAGCAATGGCATGTGTATCTCGATAGAGAGAGAGAGAAGGGAAGAGAAGAGAAGAAGGTGAATGTATATTGCAGAGTTAAGCAGGGACTGCAGCAGGACTAAGTATGGCAACATACAGTAACTAAAAGGGAGAGTCAGAAGGAAAAACAAACATGAGGGCTCCCTGGAATGTAAAGCGACCAATCACTTCACCATCACCAAACCTGAGTGATCAATGAGAGTGCAGAAGACAGTATCTAAACATACCAGTTCACCATAATACTCTACGTCCATGAGTCCCCCAGATCGGCTCCTTTATCTAAGGCAAATTTATTCACAAAAATGCTCAGCTAAATAAATAGGTTATTAGTGGATATTTAAAAAATAAGACTGCGTCTGAGTCCCAAAGATTAATTGGAAAGCTATTCCAGATCTTTGGGGCTTTGTACGAAAAAGCTGCCCTCTGCTGTAGATTTCATAATTTGCAGTACTGACAAGCAGCCTGCATCCTTTGATCGAAGTAGGTGTTGATTGTAAGACACTAGCAGTTCACTCAGGTACTGTGGCATAAGATTGTTTAATGCTTTATAGGTCAAAAGTAGCATTTTTAGTTCTACAAAGTATTGACTCAGGGGGGCTGAATGCAAATGCACGCCATACTTTTCAGATATTTATTTGTAAGCAATTTTAAAAACATTTATCAATTGCCTTCAACTCAACAATTATGTGCCACTTTATGTTGGTCCAATAGCAATAATCAGTGTATAATAAGCTTTTATTCTTCCTGGAAGAACAGAAGACCTGTTTTTGCCTATTCCTCTTAATGCTTTTGTGCTGGGCATCATGATGGCTTAGTGGTTAGCACTGTGACCTTGCACGTCCAGGGATGAGGTTCTCTCCTGCAGATTAGGCTAATTGATGTTCCCAAATTGCCCATAGTGTGTGAATGAGTGTTTTGTGTGCCCTGCAATGGATTGGAACGATGTCCAGGGTGTTCCCTGCCTTGTGCCTGGAGTTTCCTGGGATGGGTTCCAGACTTACATTTACATCTACATCTAGGGATTTAAAAAAATGCCTATACATTTTTATACATTATACATCTGAGCAGTTGGGGTTAAAAGCCTTGCTCAAGGGCCCAACAGGGACAACTTGGTGGTAGTGGGACTTGAACCTGGGACCTTCCGAACCGTAGTCCAATGCCTTAACCACTGCGCTACCCCTGGCCCCACTTACTGTGAACCTGTATAGGATAAACAGTATAGAGGATGAATGAATGAAAATACACTTGGGGGACATGACTAAATGAATAGGTCTTCCATCTAGACTTAAACACTGAGCCTGTGTCTGAGCCCCAAACATTAATTTAAAGGCTATTCCATAGGTCGGTCTGTCTCCCTGCTGCAGTTTTCATTACATAAGTTACCAATAAGCAGCCTGCAGCCCTTGATCGAAGAAAGCATGGTGTGTTATAAAATACTAATAGTTCACTTGCGTATTGTGGTTTAGAGGTCAATAGTAGTATTTAAATGTCAATATGAAATTTCACTGGGAGTAGATGCAGTGTGGATAAGCTGAATAAAGTGTAATGTGCTCATATATTCTGTTTCTATTAAGAAMTCTGACTCAAACTGGAGCTTGTTTATACACCTAGTGAAATATCCAGCCAGTAAGCCATGTAAGTAATTCAACCTATAGAGAACAAAAGCGTGAATATTTTTTCTGCATTGTGACATTAGATTTCTTATCTTGAGTATATTTCTGAGATAAAATAATATTTTTACATTAGCTTTAAATGAAAGACTGGAATCAATACTTACACCATGGTCTTTTACAGTACTTCAGCACATGAAGAACCAGGAAAGCCATCCATAGTTATTATGCAATTAGAAAGCTTACTTCTAGCAGCACGAGGTCCTAGTATCCAGTACTTTGGACCATGATAGAAGTACGCAAGTAAAAGGAAATTAATAAGCATCCAGTGTTTAATGTCCTTTACCCATTCCTCAACATTATTAAACTGGTGTCTGTCAYCTGGCTTTGCTGAGACATGTGATGTGTGTCGTCAGCATAATAGTGAAAATAAATACCATGCTTATGAATTATGCCACCCAGAGATAACATATCATGGGTATACTGTATATTCAAGCAAAGAGGTAATTGTGAAAAGGTCATTGAGCACAGGATGGGTGGAAGGTGTACCTGGTAATAAGTCCCTATGAACTCTATGAACGACAGTGACTAAAACATGCTTCAATGACCGTTATGTTGAGGTCAAGGAACCATTCTTACAGGTCCAGTTTTCAGTAATTAATTCTGACACAAAGGTCACTGAGAAATTTCTGGCTTTAAGACTGAAGTGATATTTGGTCTTTTCGGTAAGTCAAGATCAGAAGGGCTTTGTTAAAGATGACTGTTTAAGACACATCATATGGACAATGAACAGGCTACACTGGGTAATTGTGTGGTGCTAAAAGGCTTTTAAATGAGTACCGTGAGTTTAGATTAGTATAATACAGTCTGGTCACAATATGATTACCATATAACATGAATTTAAAGTATTTACCATTTATACTATATGACCCCTTCTTTTATGATATATCATGACATCCTCTTACCAAGACCTGGTAAAGGAATTGCTAAATGCTTTTAAAAAAATAATAATAATTTAATGTTCATTTACCTTAGTATTTATTTAGGGAWGAGATCAATTCCACTCAAATGAAAGGCATCAAGGTACAGACTCGTACTCGTTTATACTGTAGATAGGGGCAATTTACCATATCCAGTGCACCTACCTCCATGGTTTCGGGAATAGACTGAAAAACCTGGGAAAAAACCTACACAAATATGACAAGAAAATGCAAAACATGTACTGTAATCCAAGCTAAGGATTGAATTGAGGATTATCTGGTGTTGCAAGGCAACACCACTTCCTTTGTCTCTGTGTGCCTATATACTCTTCATGAACCATATTCTGTATTTTATTTGGAACACCTTAATTCTATTTAGGACTCCCTCAGTACTCTTAGAACAGCGCCAGATTATTGTGGCAAGATATTGAAGACACTCCTTTGAGATTTTGGTCCATTTTAATTCTGTTGCATGATATAGTCTTGGAATCTCCCATTTTACCRCATCCCAGTCTTGTTCTATAAGTGGCTGCAAAGTCAACTGAAGTGCAGTGATCTCAGTGACATGTTCAGGGACTATAGAACAATGGGAAACGATAATGTGGTCTGATGAGTCCATGGTCCATCTATTCCAGAGTAAGAAGGTAAGAAGAGGTAAGAAGGGAAACACATGAAGAGAYGCACCCTTCTGCATAGTGCCCACTGTACAAACATCTGGAGGTTATGATCTGGAGTTGCTACAGTTGGTCAGGTCTAGGATCAGTAACATTATGTCGCAGCGAAATGAAGTCCGCTGACGACCTGAATGACCAGGGTATAAAATCAGTTTTACTTTCCATACTTAGAGTATGAGAGCATGAGCAAGCATTTTCACACATGAACTGGCCTCCATATTGTGCTTTAATTGAAGCTAAAGGTAATATATTAAATGTATGAAACTTTTTTATGGACAGACAGTGTATGAAGGGTAAATTATGGCTATTACTCAACTAGGAATATTATTCATCTTGGCTATCAGCGGTGAGGCTCAATGTGGTCTTCTGCTGTTAAATGTTTTTCTGCCGAGCAAGGTTATACAGCGTGATTATTTGTGTTCTTATATCTTTCCTGACAGCTCACTTCATTCTGCCTATTTCCTTTGACCTCTTTCATCAACGTTATTATCCACAAAAATGTTTTTCTTTTTTTCCTACATTTTGTGTAAATGATAAAGACTAATGAATGTAGAAATTCAAAGAGGTCTATAATTGACTTAAATCAAGAGTGAAGAGTGTACAGGTACATGGAACTGCTTATACATGATAGGCCACTGATCGACTGGATAACTGAATGAATGACGGGTACAGGTGTACTTTGGATTTGTGTCTGTCCCCTGGATGTCTACATCTTGGTTCTACTTGAGAAAGGTAGCTGTGGGTGTTTATGGAAAATGCTAGCCACCAGTCATAAAAAATTAACTTCTTAAACCTCAACGGAAGCCTTTCTGCTGTGTGTGTTAACAGGGAGACTTGAGCATATTAGCATATTATTATGAGCATATTTTTACTATTTGTCTGGTCATAGAAACAACTGAAAACAACAATAAAAACACGTGATCCTGTGTATCTGTGCCATTTCTTCACTTATGTGACAGATTTTCTAATTATCTGCTCAGTTATGTTTGGGTACTCGGTTAAAATGAACTAAAATTCAGGTCATCATGTTGCCTATTTAATGCTGAAAAAGGATRTGTCATTATATACTGAACAACCCTSAGTTCTATATATTGGATGTTTATCAAAAATCAGCAAACCAAATAATGACTAAAAGCCTGTGAGCTTAAAGGGTTAACTCTGCAACTGACATTTTCTAAGGACAACGAGAATAAGTAACAAAATTCACTTGGTGGGGKCCTGTTACAGAAATACTTTGTGTTTCTGAAATACGTCATTTATTGATTTTTATGCCTGACTCGGTTGAGTATAAAACGGAAATATTGAGAAAGAAGTCAAATTTTCATCCTACTTTCAACAAAGATTAACCCCCCCCCCACCCATAGCAAATCTTACCATGGTATAGGTACTACAATAGTTCAGTTTTAGCTATACCATATACACTGTACTACTCACAATAAGTTAGGGATATTGTTATTTACATGAGTGCTTTTCCTGTTTGCTTTGGATTTTAATGAACTAAATAAAAATTCCCTTTGATATTACTAATAATGTATGAGAAGAAACACCATTTTCATTAGTTTAATATTAATTACCAAAAAATGTAGACAATACCAAGGCTAGCCCCAAATAACAAAAATTGACAATGTCAGTAGCGGGTGCTTCCACCATCTGCCGCAATGCCAGCTTGACAGCGACATCTTATGCTCCTCACTAGCCTCATGATGTTGTTCTGAGGCAATGCGATCCACTCTTCCACAAGTGCTATATGCAATTCTGCCAGGTCACGTGGGGGTGGGGTACGATGATCCAGTCTCTGCTTCAACTGGTCCCAGACATGCTCTATGGGGTTCAGGACAGGGGACATTGATGGCCATGCCATACTGTATGAGGCACTCCAACTTCCTGAAGTCGAGCTGTGACAATTCTGCTATCATCATCTATAAACAGAAAGATGCGGGTGTGCTGGCGGAATTGGGGGATGATGATGGGTCCTATGTTGTCTCTGGGGTAAGAATGTACAGCCATCAGTGATGCCTGCCCAGACTGTTGCACCTTCTCCACCTAAGTAAACCCTGGGGACCATGTTGACCTCAGCGTATCGCTCCCCTCGACTTCTCCAGCAACGGTGACCCGATACTCATCAGTGAACAGGACGGTAGACCACTTCTGCATTGTCCAGGTCACATGGTCTTGTGCCCACTGCAAACATTTACGGCAGTGTCTTGGTGTCAGTGGAGTCACCTGCAACAGTCGTCTGGCCTTCAAGCCAAAGCGGTGGAGTCGGTTGCGAATGGTTTGTCTGAAAACCCTAGTACCCCTCACATCTTGTAAACGAGCCTGCAGCTGTGTGAGTGCATAGGTCCTTAGGTACTGGTCATCGTTGCGGTCTGTCACTCATGGGGCTCCACTCCTGGGTCTGTCATGAACTCTGCCAGTAGTTCTGTGTCTTGATGCAAGTCTGCTGATGACACTTTGAGACACACCAAGTTCACGAACAACATCTGACTGCCTGCCACTGACCCCGAAGGCGCGCCATGGCCAGGTGGCGCTGCTTGTCCATTAAGTGACGTCGTATGTTCATGGCTGTTTGAATGATGAACTTGGAATGACTTAATGACAATACCAGCTTTTTATACCCACAGAATGTTGAAATTGATGCCACATTCAAAAGGGTTGTCTTTTGGTATTGGCCCCAATATAAGGCACACCTGTACACAATGAGACCACTACATGGAAAACACCAAATGAGGTGTGTCTATCACCCCAATACAATTGCCTCCCTATCCTAAAAATGTCTGAAGTGAAAGAAACACTGTACTGTATGTATGACAACCACTGAATCTCTCACAATATACCTAACTTATTGTGAGTAGTGTATATACAGTATATATTTCATTGTATTTTTGACAGTACCATAGTATGTATTTGTAATAATGATATCGTATCCGTATCACACAATGGTAAATTATTCTACCATGGTACATACTTTGGTACAATAGTACATGCACTATAATATGGTCCATGGGTGTACTCTGTACAGTAGTATGGCACTATGGATCATGTACTCGAACACCTTCATAAACGTTATAAATGTTTATTTACCATAATAATAATAATAATATTTATCTAGTATGCTACCATTGTATGTATGTAACATTAATTAAATACAAGAGTGCATGTTGAAACTCTTAATATTACATACAATAATATGGTAGTGCTGTACTATACCATACCTGTAGTACTGTATGTACTAACATATCTAATAGGGTACAATATGTACAAACAAACCATATTAGATACCTGCTGAACTTTGGTAATCACTATTAGTACCCAATAAGTACCATGGTATTCACCAAAGTATTATGGTACAGTACATRCCATAGTTGTACAGTACATTTTGCCTATACATAAGCATCTCTGTGATTAATTAAAGTTCGAGGGACCACGATGATACTATGATATAGTATGGTGTGTGGTACTGTGGTAAAATATGGTATCGTTTACCACAGTAAATTACATTAAATACCATCGTAAAATGTATTATTGGTAGAAATAAAATGCTGTTTTTATAGTGGATACATTCACAGTTAATGTTGCCTCCCTAGACATTTTTACTGTTTTTTGGCTTACTGTAGCTAGAAATGTCTACTACCAAAAGACAACTGTTTATTACAAATAATGCTTACTGTATGTATTGTAATGTGTACCAAACAGCAACACATCATACATTACAGTGAGCATTTCAAAACAGGTAAGTGACAGCTGTAGATATATACAGTACCCTTCAATGGATAAAAATGGCTTTGTCACATCAGTAACATGTCTTGTACATTTTTTTAAACTAAGAGTTTTGTAGTTAAAATTAACATAGAATATGAATTCATTCAGTTTAAGTGCATATCTTGTTAGTGTTTACAGCAAAAGACATGCAGGTTGTATCAACTTCAAGTACACAGGATTACAGGGATTTTAGATGATTAGTGGTACTAAGCCTAATAGTGTACTCCCTAGATGGCACTTTATAAAAAGGTTATGTCTGAGCTCTATGACAAGACATGTGGGAAAACTAAGTAATAGGCTACCACAACTTGTAGCAGTCCTGAGATAACTTGTCRAGTCAGATCTGAACACCGTGGGTGTGATTAAACACATCAATGCTGAACATGGGATCCAAAATGAATCATTGTGCATGTTGCAAAAAACTTCAGTCAAAAATGCAAATCAATGTGTTTCCTACAATCCATACATGAGTTGCCATTTTACCTATTCATAAGCATGTCTCTCATGATACTGTATGTTGTATCAGAACTGGGAACATCAGCCTGATATCTACTCTGTTGAGAAAAAGAATGTCAAGGACATTCTGGCAAAAGAGATCATTTGCTGAAATCCCTTAAGACAATGATAACGCTCATACGCAATGAAACAACCCCCTCAATGTCAGTGATCCTTTCTTTGAAAGATATAGT
>QMIH01000444.1:197012-207983 GCA_003987875.1 Clarias batrachus | reverse complement strand
GAAGTACAGAGAGTATGAAGAGGAAAAAAGGAAGTACAGGGAAGTACAGAGGTATGAAGAGGAAAAAAGGAAATAAAGAGAGTATGAAGAGGGAAAAAAGGAAGTACAGAGAGTATGAAGAGGACAGAGTCTACATGGGTTAACGAGTAACGAGGACAAAAGGGAACTGCAAGGCAAATATGATGGTGTGAAGAGGATATACTGTATACATACTGTAGATTATGATGTGAGTCATGTTCTTTTTTAAATATATTTTGTTCACATCCTAAAGGAATACACCAGCATTCCACCCTAATGGCAGACTCTAACATCTGTACTATATCATCTGATATATCAGAAATGAGTGGTTGAAAAGTTGTTGGATTTGGTTGGAATAATTACCATCACAAGCTGAACTGATTAGATTTTGCAACCAAGTCACAGCAGGGCCAAATATCTGACRGGGTTTGAGAACTGATAGACGTCTTGTTGGCTGAGCCATCGTTTTAATTAAGTCAAGTAAGCGCTTACTCAGAGTTATTATTGAGGGTCTGTCTTTTCTTTTAGTAGTGTAAGCAATGACTAGTCGACATAAAAGTGCCTCTGCCTACATCCCACTATACCTCAGGGGAAGTATGAGAGAGCAGAATGACGCGGTATTGAATTGTCGATTAGTTAAGTAAAGATTACATTGCACGTGTCAGAGGTTGKTTTTTTTTCTGATTTCTAAGTACATTGGATTGCAGCATTGGACCTGGTGTGACTTCCGGCTGTTCCCTACTTGTAGGTTTTTTAGAGAGTCGGGTCAGACTTCACTGCTTTTGTCCCAGGCGGGTGTCAAAGTGTTCCCCTGTGGTTCCTGTCCTCTTTGAAATGGCCGATATTATGAGCCTTGACAGTGCCATCTGGAATGCGGGGACTGTGTAACAGGTGCCAGACACTCACATATTCAGAAGTCATGCCAAGCCCCTGTGTGCCCCCTCACCAGTAACACCATATTACCATTTCAACAGCCAAGTCGTCCCCATCATATCAATCTGGCAATCCACACACACATGCTTGTCTCTCAGACAAGGTCACACAGGACTGGGCAAACTTGTTTGTGTTGTTTACCTGCTGCGAAGATACCATCACACTGCTGTGTTGGAACAGCGGGTCAGCTTTCACTCAATAGATCTGACATTGACCCGTTGGGAGGTTCAAGAGAACGAAAGAAGAATGGTGTATGAGAGGAAGAGAGATGTGATGTGAAAAAAGATTCATTATTTATAGGGGAGAGAGAAAAAAAAGAACGATGCCATCATGAAACCTAGATCTAGAAGCAAGATCCTATGTACAAACTTGAACAATAAGATTTCCGCTAATTTTCTTCAGTTGTTCTTGGAGCATTGCGGGAAGATTGTGTCCATAGTGGGACATATTACTTGCCTGCGTTGGTTCGTGCCTAGAAATTATAAATCGTATCTGCAGAAACAAGAAAGAATTAAGGAAACCATAAGAGTCTACACAGGTATGAGAGAGCGCTTACTTAAACAAGACCCTGGATGCATAGCAACGCACACACACACACAAAGTACTGCTCAACCCATTTATTACAGCTGCGGCTTGTACAAATCCGAGGTGCTTTGTTTCATAATGAAATGTCTAGAGGCAACAGCATCATTAGAAGTGCATAAGCCTTTTGGACACCCTCATGCATCATAGATGCACCTCAGAGGGCGGTGTAATTCTACTGCAAGAATTTCTGCACGGGATAAAAACACATATCATGATTATATAGGAATCGTGCTGCCCGAACGTGTAGGAGAACTAATCTAGCTGGCCAGGTGACAGACACAAAGCACAAATGTGAGATATGGTTCAGAGAGAAGGGGAGGGTGAGGGAGGGAGCGGGTAGGGAAAACTAGGGAAAAATACATGTTTAAGTAGGACAAACTCCAAACCCCAAAGCCTGTCTTTTTTGTTCCTAGTTTTTAAAAATGATTTTCATAGCTCTCTCTCTCCTTCCTACGTTCAATCCATCGTCCTCCTCTCATCGCACATTTTCTCTTTCTGTTCCTGCTTAATGGGTTAAGTAGGCTTTTGAGTTTATTAGCTTTGACCTAAATGAGAAGAGACAATCAGCRATGGTAGAGATAAGAACAAATTGGAGCAGACTCAGAGGCATGGTGACCCAAATAGCAGATTGTATTAAGGTGCTTTTTCACGATCACGTGCGAAGAAATGAACAGGAGATTGAAAAAGGTAGTAGATTTGATCTGTGGAATATAGTCTGCAAATTCTTCACATTTTGTAGTGTCATTTGTATAGACATACTGTATGCATAAATACAGTATTAACCTTTACATTGATTATTATTGTAAATGATAATGTTCTCAATATCGGTAGTTCTCAAGCAGGATTTATGCTTTTTATTATGTTTATGCAGAGATTGCGCTGTGAGATTATGAGCATTTATACTTCTGCGCTGGTCTGTCCTTGTCACTCTGCAGTTACACCACAAACCCACTAGTTGGCCAAAGGGTGTCTGTGCCATAGTGCTGAGTCTCTTCACCACTCTCTGGTGAGTGTTTCTTGGTCTTCTACAAACAACGGCGAATGAAACTAAGTGGATTTTGTTGAATTTGGAACTGACAGATGTTTAACATCTGTCATTCAGAGACTTCACACTAAAGCCTTCATGGTATAAATTTCTAGAGATACGACTCAAATTTTTTAAATTTGTGTGCTCTTTGTAGTCACACATTTCAGTTTTCCACTGAGAGGATTGGAACCCAGTTTAGTTTTGGTCTGTGGCTGTAACCCATCCGACTCAAGGTTTAAGGTGCAGTGTGTTACGGGATGCTTTTCTTCTAACCACAGCTACGAAGAGTGCTTATTTGAGTTACTAGACTACTGTCAGCTTAGAGCAGTCTGGTCATTTTCATCCAACCATTAATAAGGTGTTTCTAACAATACTGACACTCTGTATGTTTGGTCCCTATCTCCATTTGTCTCATTTTGGTGAGCCCATGTGTCCTGTTCTTAGCTGACAGGAGCGGCACACAGTGTGGTCGGCTGCTGCTGTAGCCCAATTGCTTTTTAAGGTTCAACATGTGCATTTGGAGATGCTCTGTGGCATACCTCGGTTATACCCTTCTACCGTCTCGAACCAGTCTGGCCCTTCACCACTAACCTCTGGCATCAGTGAGTCATTTCCCTCCAGATAACTGATGCTCACTGGATATTTTCTCTTTTTCAGATCATTCTCTGTAAATCCTAGAGATGGTTGTGTGTGAAAATCCCAGTAGATCAGCAGGTTCAGAAATATTCAGACCAGCACGTCGGATACCAACAACCATGTCATGTTCAAAGCCCCTTAAATCATCTTTCTTTCCCACGCTGATCCCTGTTTTGAACTTCAGCAAATTGCTTTGACCATGTCTACATGTGAATGGTGTGCCTAATGAATTGGCCGGTTAGTGTATATACAGTACGGCGTTTCTTACTCATACGAATAGTATATGCTGTACCTCTAAATTGTAAAACTTGACTTTCTCGCATGTCTCCTAAAGACATGTCGAATATTCTCTGCACGTGCGCCAATCAGTAAAGTGAACAACGATTCGGCGCAGATGGTAAGCGGGGGGAAAAGAGAACAATGCCTGTCATGTCTTGTCATGCAGTGATGAGGAAAGTGTGCATTTGTGTATGTGTCGCTATTTCAGTGCACTACTATGAAAAACAAGAGAATGGATATCCTGTTTAAAGAAACAGCTATACCGATCGGGAGGGTGAACATGTCTAAGCTTAAGCATGTGCGTGGAAGGACGCTTATATGTTGCGTTAAATTGCATCATCTCTTCTTAAAGCAGACTGCTTTGGGTTAGTGTGTAAGTGCAAAAAGCTCAGTATAGAACCCTGGCCTCAGACACAGGCAGGGGAGTGCGCATCAAAACAGGCTCAAACAACTGGCCGCGGTGCCCAGTGCCTCTGGCAGCGTCTGCCCGTTGGTGCTGGGTGATTTATAGGGATTAAGTGTGTTTGCTGGCAGCCTACTACTCGCGTCCATCCAATTTAATGCCTGCTCTCTTTCCTCCCGCTTCTGCTTTTCCTCCTTCCCAAGTTTCCACCGCCTGCTCCTCTTGCTCTGGCATAGAGAATGATATTGTACTGCAGCACTGAGCATTGGCATCGCCACCTCTTTTCCTAGAGCTGAGGGTTGAGTTAGACGACAACATGCAGGCTTTAGGTTATGAAATTTATCCGGGTTTTACAGAGCCATGTCCAAGCCCCTTGTAAGTGTATTTTATGGATTTGTTTACAGTTTAAACTCGGTGTAAATTTATTTTATTTTTGTGTAGCTCAACTAAAAAAAAAAAATAAAAAAAAAATTGCATCCTTATTTTAATTGCATCGTTAGTTATTAGCCTCTTCACCCATGTGACCGCCCGCCCGCCCACTCGCCCACTATTTCTAATTGCAGTCATGACATGTGGTCTGTATTTCTAACACAGAAGCAGTGCTATACTTTAACCGTTTAACAAAAGTGACAGGGCTAATTACTGTATCTACTTCATGGTGTGCTCCGCTTGCATTTTGTTTGGCGTGCAAAATGCAAATTTGTTAATAATGTAATTGCTGCGGAAATAGATGATTAAATTAAGCTCAGTCGCTCTGAATAATGTATATTAGGAAAGCGCTTTTGTTAATGTCGGGACAGGTAAACGGCACATATATCTGTATTTACTTACCTTTTTACCCACTTTGATGCAGTATATTCAGGCAGAAGAGATATTTAAACCTTAAGAGATAGCAGCAGCTAAATAGCATCATCGGAGCAAAAGCAATGGCGTGTTAGTTATCTCGTCTCAGATATCAGATAGCGTCTCAGCCTAGCAGTGGTCAAGTTATAAAAAATGAGGAGTGTGTCAAAACAGGAAAACAGCAAAAACGATATTGGTTTCTGTTTTGCAGGCGTGCAGGAGGCATTAATCACCGGTGTCTCAGACAGTGTAAAGCCAGACACTTGTGCTTTCGCCTGCTCTCTTCCTCTGTCTCGAAATATGTGGCATGTCCCGGAGGAGACCTTAGCCTAGATTTTCAAAATAGGTCTTTCTCGCCTCAGGAGAGAACAACATACTATGCCTGAATGTTCGGTAGAGTTGGTGTGTGTGTCTGTGTGTGTGTGTGTGTGTGTGTGTGGGTGTGTGTGTGTGTGTAGATAAGCAGTGTAATGGATTCCCCTAAAAGATAAATTAGTCAATTTGTAGACTAATACTTCAGCTTAGTTTGTACTTTTCCTTTCATTGGTGCGCATGTGTGTTTCCATCACAGAGTCTATATTCCTGTGAAAAAGACTTTAATGACAGAACAGGCATTTTAGTAACTAACCTGTCATTTTAACGATCCTTATACAAGAAGTTATTTCTAACMGCGTAGTCTTAGTGGACAGGAGGCCTTGAGCGAGAACAGCACTGGGACATTTACAGTWAGTATATGCAATCCAGGTGTTCTAACACCCATTAATAACAMTAACTATCGGTCACAGCATGTGCGGAAAGTAGGTTGGTAGAGTCTGCAGTACGGTAAGAGACGACAACAGTCTGCCGAAAACCAAAAAAGCAGTCAGAGAAACACTTTCAGCAAGAAAACACATCTGATAATCACTTTGACTCCTARTCGAAGTCGTAAAACACCAGAAACTATGACCCATTATTCCTTTTATATTTATAATAAATGGTGTTTGAGGAACTGTTGTATAAAAGCACTATCACACTTGAGTTCCAGCATGGCTGTAATGCCTTTGGCACTTGTGCGTATCACAGCCATGCTGATATCACAGTACAACGAACTCCCATTCATGTGTTATTGCATAATTAGTTACACTAACTGTCGCTTGCCAACATGGGCGAATGTACAGTAGCTCCACAATACTGAAAAGACGGGAGAGCAGCTGCTTGCCAAACCTGCATTCGAAACTAGTCACTTAAGCACGATTTCAGCACAAAAAYGCTGGCCATGCTGTGTTTTAACCTTTCATTACTTCTAGTTAACATGAGCATGAGCTTAGGCCAGTGCACTGACGCGTGCATGACTCATCGCTTTGTTCACAGTTAGCAAAGCTAGCTAACTAACTTCTAACACCAACACTCGGCTGAATCCTAAATCTCTGTCTAACACCTGATCAAGGACACTACTTGCTGTGCAAAGCGAGGGCATTGTGCACCTAGCATAGCGCACTAGCTCTCCATTTAATGCCATGTCGGATACAACCTGCCAAACCCTTAAAGTTAGCTAATATTCTAAAGTGGAATAAGTAGAAATATACAGAGTAACGTAAGAGATTTACAGAACTGCCCATGGTTTATTCTCTTTACCTTTTGGCTCCGCCGTCATCAGTACGATGGCAGCACAGCCGTGCGGATGTTCAGTACAACATCACTGCAAACGGGAAGCTGTTTTCAGATAAAATGAGTTATATCCATGCACCCATTCACACGCAGAAGACGTACATTTTGSAGTGCTCTCAGTGCAAGCACTCAGCACAAGCGTGAGATGATTACAGCACTCACATTCTAGAAAAGTCTGCTTTTGTATGTAATGTTGACCCCAACAAAATTAGGTTGAAGCAAACCTCAGGGCACCTTTTTCTCGAGAACAGCTGACTGCTCAAAAACTGTGCAAATGAAAAAAAAAAAAAAGTTTAACAATGCATTGTATAGTAGTGTATATGCTTGAAGGATCTCTGAATGATGAAACCACAGAACCGTTCTATCACTAAAAAACRTAGTTTCACAAAGTATGATGGAGTTCTTCAGTTCTTTACTGTTAAAGATACTTACGGTCATGTTCAAATGTTGGTATCCCTGTTTTGTGTAAAAACATATTAAAAATGATCTGACCCTATGTTTCTGGTCTCAGTATTAGGTAAATACARACTCCGATGAACATATAACTGTTTTTCATTATTCCATTATGTATTTAGCAAAAAAAGAAGCCGATAAGAAAAAAAATGGTGTGCAGAAAAATGTGCAGGACGTTTTCATCCTACACATTGTTTTAAAGCTGCATTCTTCATAAACAAGCTCACAATAAATCGGACATGATACAGTAATAAACCTGGAATAAAATGGAGCTTAATAAACTAGGAATCTAAAAAATATGCATAAATCATAATACATAAATTACCCAAAATTGAACTTTGAACTTGATTTGATGTGAACTCCACCAAAGTGTCTGCTAATTCTCCGGCTGAACCTTTCCTCAAATAATGTCTTTTTGCTCTCCTTTTGAACATGCCGTTTCCGTGTCTATGTAAATGAGGTACCGCTAAGCTACACCCACCTACCAGAGATCAGAAGAGCTGAGAAACAAGCTTGGAGTGGGTGTCTTCTTATATGAGGTCGAATTGGGGAAAATCAAGTTTGCTTATATGAACACTGACCAATAGAAAAAATGGAAAAAAAAGGACAAAAAGCAGGGAATGATGTTTTTCCCCTCAAGTTTTTTTTTTTTTTTGTCTGTACACTCAAACTGGAGACCCATCTGAATTTCTGAAAATGACAAATTTTGCATACTAGAGTTCCTTTAACAAAGCCACTTTTTATGTTAAAAGTATGCCGTACATGCATATTTGTCAGAACTGCTCTTTTGCACAACAAGCAACTTTTTATTTTCTTTCTCACTTGAAAACATGATATTTTTGCAAGTGTACCTACTGTACAGGATATTTTTTTCAGCATCCGAACATACTGCTCCCTCAACATCCCAAGCGCGCCAAGGTTAACTAAAAAKCAAGAATCCCGGCTTTAGTTTTCAGTGAACGCATCTGCTCTGGTGCACGGAAGTACTTATTGTACCAGTGTCCTTGATAAGGACATTAGACTTTCTCAGAAAAAAAATTATTTATACCTCAAGGGTTGCTTAGAACCTTTTCAGAAAAAGAAACTCTCTGTTGTAGGGTTCAACACAGGATGTCAAAGGATTCCCTTGAGGGACAAACCAAAGGGCCATCAAGTGACTGCTTTGTTCTGAGAATAAATAAGAAACATCTTGCTCTTGAGGGAAATTTTTATCATCAAGACTTTTCCTAGAAAAAAAAAGTCCTAGCAAAAAAAAAAAAAAAACTGCACTTGATCCTTTTAAAACTTAATTACTCAGTATGGCTTAGGACCAAAAAAAACAAACAAACACAAAAACGTGAAAGTCTGACAGAGTGACTGGTGGACTAAAAGGACATACAAAGCAGATTCCTAAGCAGCTATGCTGCTCTCTCTCTCTCTCTCTCACTCTCTCTCTCGCTCTGTGTGTTTGTCCCTCAGAGAGATAATGGCAGTAATTGGACRGACTTGCAGGCTCTCCTTGTGTTTCTCACAGATAAAGAGTGCTGTGTGATTCCCTGGTGCTCGGCTACATGCTCTCTCCATTTGGAATTAAATGCTCTCCACACAATGAGAGGCACGTGGCCAGCTAGCGGCTCTGTCTCACGGCTCCGGGTTCCAGCTCTGGCTATGAAATGGCTGTGTAAATCTTTTCTGCTCTGGCTTACACCGCAACACTCCTCCAACCTGCTGGAAGAAGCTCGAAATCTTAGTACACTGTCCAGGATTTGTGAGGACTTTCGTTTTGAGTTACAGTTCCCTCCTATGTCTATATTTTGTGTTTGGGATTTAACTTTTGTAAAACAAAATGTGATCTATCATTTTGATTACTTTGCCTCGAACGAATTGTTTGGATCGTTTCTAGGAACGCTCAGTGACGTTGCCAAATCAAACAAACGGGGACAAAAAAAAAAAAACCTTCTTGATCTTGATTAAATGAGTCAGTTTGGAACCGGTTGGCTAATAGTGTGGCTCTTTGCTCATCATCAGAGTGATGTAGTGCTGCGAGGCAGGATGCCGCTGTCCCTGAGCTTTMCTCAAATTCTGCTTGGTGTGTAGCAAAGCTTTTGATCTATCATTTTACAGAAATGCCACAGTGCCAGTGAGACCAATTAGCACATGAAAGGTGATGCCCACTGCCCAAGTGCTACCATGAGTGTGGGCGTCGGGGCTTAGTGGAGGTGTGTCTGAAAGAGTATTTGGCTCCACATTCTAGTGCAATACTTACGGTTTAGAAAGTTAAGCATGAAGCAATTAGTGAACCCAATGACTTTAAGCATGAAGCAGAACCATTCACAGGGTTACATAGACTAATTATGATTATGCATAATCATAGTTTAAGCATATACACCAGCTAGGGTTACCAGTTTTTACAATCAAAACCATGACTATACTTTCTTTAGGCTTGGGCTTGAAATGTACAGATGTATGCTGTATGTAACAAGATGCACACCTTCCAAAAAATTCAACTTCTGCCACATCAGCCCACTTATGGATCTTTTTGGCAAATGTGAGACGATCCTTTGTTTTCTTTTTGGTCAGCAGTGGCTTTCAGGCTCACCACGGTTTCAAGTTTTCATCATTTGTGAATGATGGTTTCACTGTGGTTCACTGCAGTCCCAAAGCCTTAGAACTGGCTTTTTAACCCTTTCCAGAATGATAAATGTCATTTTCTTTGTTTCTCATCTGTTCTTTAATTTCTGTAGAACTGTAGAGTTACTTTTTTATTATTATTATTTTTAAAATTCTTTTAGAGTGCTTTGTCAGACAGGTTCTGATTTCTTGATTCAGCAGGTCTGGTAGTAATCACTTTTTCATGGCACTGTACCTACAAACGTAAAACAGTGGCCTATGGTGACTGATGTTGTTCTGCAGTTTTGTTTGGTAGAAAAGAGATACCTCAACAGTACCACTATCATAGGGTTCCTAAGAGTCAACATTCGTTTTCKTTTTGATCAAAGTCATTGTGATCTAAATGTCATTGGTGTAGCATCCATTGCTAAGTTATCATATTGATACATCTTTAAATCAGAGGTCCTTTAAATGTTTTCATGTGTTGTGTGTGCGCAGCCACTGCAGGGAGAGCTCGAGATGCAGCGTCGAGGCTAGAGGCAGCAGCCGAGTGAGCGTGAGGCAGTGGGGAAGCCCCTCTGGATGAGCCAGCCACAGGCACCCAGCCGCACAGTACAGGAATAACCACTTAATATGTCAACAGAGGCCGAGCTCCAGCCTGCTGCCAGACCCAGCGTCAAAAAGGATTCCAAGAGGAGAGGTAGGAAGCTGGCAGATCTACAGCAGGTGTACACTAATACACTCATTGTGTGCAGAACATGAATAGTCACTGAACAAGCTCACAATGTTTTTTTTTTTTTCCATTTATGAAATGTGAGATGCAGATGCAAGCACAGTGTTGCCGGTTGTTCGGTTCAGTCTTTCTGCAATGTTATATTGCATTACCTACTGTATAGTGGGGATGGAAATCACCAGGGATCACCCGATATGATGTTATCACAATACGTAGGTKCCGGTTCCATTTGTTTTGTGATTCTGATCAATTGCATCTTTTATATCACGATATGGCAGCCACATATATACCTGATTAGAATCACTCCAATTAGATTCCAACTTCCATTTACATTAATGCTTTTTTTTTTGTTTTTCTTGGATTTTTTTTTCTCCCAGATTTTCTCCCTAATTTAGTCATATCCAATTCCTCCCAGTCACTAGGGGGCTCCCACATTAAGCTACTACTTGGGGACGACGTAACGCACTCGGAGGACAGCGCTATCTGCTCCCTCCGCTTGCGTGAGCTAGCCTCAGACGCCTCTGACTGGCCGTAGGGCTGTAATTAATGTGATAGAGTTATCAGAATAAATGTTGCCTTCTGCATTATGATTGGTTACAAGAATTCAGTCTCATCTATGATTGGTTAGACGCTTTACTACTTCAGAAATGGGTAATCCATCAGTGCACCTTCCTCAGCTATTTTCAGAGGGATTACCGATCAGGAATGGAAGCAAAGGTTTTTCATCATATCACATCACATAATCTCATGTTTTCCCTACATGGGGCAAACATACAGAAAGTATATATCTATTGCATCAGTAAAATATTTACAATTTTAAACTTA
>QMIH01000444.1:129689-146578 GCA_003987875.1 Clarias batrachus | reverse complement strand
AAGCACAGCCTTTAAACAATACAAAGTAATTAAAAATACAAGTTATTTACAACTTTTAACTTCAAATAAAATTAAGCAAAGAACACAGGGCTTCTAACACAGGATTTTTGACTAATTCTCTCACATAGTTTAGGGAGAATAAAGTAGATCGTCGGCTTTTAACGCGTGAGGTTTTAGAAAAAGTAACGCCATAAAAATGTTTCTGTTGCGCCACTCGGAAGCTTTTTCGCTCGAAGCAGAATCATTTACATCTGAGGGTGATTGTCCAATCACCGGTCACGGCCAATCAAACTGAAAACCAGGCAATTCTAGTCTCTGGCTGATCAACCGGTTCATCTCTATTATAAATATAAAGATCGATTTTGGAGTCAGCCTGGCGATACATGAATCACCCCACAAAATAATCGTGATTCATACCTGCATCGATTCTTCCCCCCACCTCTAATGGTCCCTGGTTAAATAATGGGGTTGGGTAGATGGTGTGTGTTCAATTTCTACATAGGATTCCATTGGGCTCTATGGTTTTTCTCTCACATCTCCTGAAAACTTGCCAGTATGTTGATTGGCTGTTCAAAAGTTAGTTATTGTTTCATTAATGCRCTGTGTTCCTGGAGAAGATTTATAATGAATAAACATGTGAAATGTGGGATGTACTGTAATCATGTTGAAAATTATTGCTCACAAGAAGAGGGGGACAAAAACCAACACTTTTTTTTCTTTTGCATTTTAGTGAAAAGTGCAACACCAGTGAGCTTTAATTAACAGTTGTATCCTCCACCCTCTCTCTCTCTCTCTCTCTCTCTCTCGCTCCCTCCTCAGGGCAGGACCGGACTGAGGCAGCTCTGATAAAACGTTTTAAAGGGGATGGTGTCCGCTACAAGGCCAAGCTCATTGGCATTGATGAGGTCACTGCCGCAAGAGGAGACAAGCTCTGTCAGGACTCAATGATGAAGCTTAAGGTGTGTGCCTTTTTTTTGCATGTGTGTGTGTATATTTTTGTGTGTGCACACAACTGCTGTCACAATGTGAATGATCTCTCATACCCTACATCCATCAGCTGAGTTAATGAGCCTTGTAAACCATGCTGCCCAGCCAAGGGGTGGAAATGTGCGTTTGTGTGGTTGTGTGCTTGGAATGTGTTTAACTATTTTTGTGAACTCAATCCCCTAATGAAATGATTTTCATGTGTGTGTATGTATGTGCAGTAATATATAATCTGTGTGTATTTGTGCATCCATATATACATATAAGCATGTAGATGTGTTTTAGAATATGCCCATGTGTGTATGGAAGTGCCTAAGCCCTTGTGTATAGGGCAGTGTTGGACAATTTTATGATTTGCATGAGTATTTAATTGTAATGGAGGTCAGGCTCCCATCAATCATACTCATATTCCCATAATCCTTCACTTCCTAGTAGACTAACGACCTGCCATTATCATAACTGATCTCTTCCCCTCTCTCGCTGTGTCTCTGTCACTAAACAAACACACACTACTGTACATACTATTTCACCACCACATAAGATCTCAAAGCATTTGTATACCGTTTGTCAATGCTGTCCTCCTTCACTTTATTTCCTTCGGCCAGCCATTTTTTTTTTTTTCAACATGTTTTTTTCCAAATCAGCAGACATGGATTGTGTGAATAAGAAACACATAAACTATGTTACTCTAAAGGAGGTATACTTACAATATATGGCCCACCAATCAGGTCTGATCGATACTAAGGATCACGTTATTGATCGACAGAGGGAGATAGGAATGTGTAGATTCCCTTGGGTATAGTTAAAAAAAAAAAAAAATTTAGTAGACCACTTTTTAGTTTGCAGGCATTTGTACAGATAAATTTTTGTCTTAAATAGTCAAAAAACACACTTAGTCACATTCTCACACATGGATGGTCAGGAGAAATGGTGTTGTTTTGCTGCTAATAGTCAAGATCACAGTGGGTCATATATACTGTAATATAAATGKGCACATGCAAAAAAATATATATAAATAAATGAAGAAGAAAAAAAATGCACAGATGTGTGTTTAATGTGTGGGAAAGTGTAATTTATTCTGCTTGCTTTAGTGACATTTATATCCTCCATATTTCAGTGCAAACACAATGTAATTTAYAATAAAAATKTAGCTAATAAGAAATAAAAATTTCTACTTTTCTTAGGCGTGAGTGAATTCTGTCATTATGTGTATGAGGGGTGTTGAGGTCAAACTGGGACAAACAGTATGATGAAATCTTTTTTTGAATAAGGGCATAAGACTTATCGACATTTACAGAAGACCTCAAATCTAAAGGTCTAAAGGTTCATTTAATAATAATTTATCATTTATAATTAATAACCCTTCTGCAGCTATAACAGCATCAGCTCTACTGAGAATGCTTTCCATAAGGTTTAGGAGTGTGTTTATGGGAATTTTTGACCATTCTTCCAGACGCACATTTAAGAGATCAGACACTGATGTTGGACGAGAAGGCCTGGCTCGCAGGCTCCACTCTAATTCATCCCAAATATATTCTATCAGGTTGAGATCAGGACTCAGTGCAGGCCAGTCAAGTTCTTTCACACCAAACTCTATCATTCATATCTTTTCACAAAMACTCCCATAAACACACCCCTAAACCTTGTGGAAAGCCTTCCCAGAAGAGTTGAAGCTGTTAAACCTGCAAAGTATGGGCCATCATCATATTATACATTTTTTTTTTATTATATGTTACTCAAGTTCATATGCATGTAACGGCAGGTGAACAAATACTTTTTGCAATATAGTGTAGTTTCTGTAGATACTGTATACATAATACATAAAGTAATGGTGGGGATCCGTTTTTTTTAAAGTCTTCAGAGATGAATAATTCTACTAATATCATCATATTTTTGTTCATGAAACTCCATTCAAAAATAAACAGAGCCTAACATCCAAACCCACATACAGTACTCAAACCACCTCATATAGTCAAACAGTGATGTAGAGAATCAGCATTTGCTATATCATCTGCAAAAAGCTTTAAGCTCAAGGTTGTRTATTTATGTTTTTCTGTTCTCTGTAGGGGATCGCAGCCTCGGCACGCTCGAAAGGGGAACACAAGCAGAAGGTTTTTCTTACAGTGTCCTTTGGCGGGATCAAGATCTTTGATGAAAAGTCAGGGGTGAGTGAGGGAATGACTCGGGAGTTTGCGTGCTCGGTGGGKGTTTGGTATTTAAAAATTCTAAATCAATAGATGTCTGTATGAAGCAGAGAGATTGCTACTTGCAGCACACTTGCTTGTGGCTTTCTGATCCATTTTCTGGATGTTTGCTCTTTCCAACAACATATCAGCAATTATTCATCAATAACAGATGCTCACACTAAGTTCAGTGCCCCATTTCCCATAGTACTATAATAACCAACACTCACACCCACACCCTGTATGTGATTCACAGACGCACATTGTAAACCATTCCTTTAGAAAACCTAACAACAATAAACTTGAGCTGAGTTGACTTGAATTAAACTGTTGGGCCTGTGAGTAATATTTGGTCCACACGTTAAGCCCGGCTTCTCCTAGTTTAATGTGTTTTCTGCTCATAAAGGATCACGGAGAGCGAGCTAAATGGGGCTCCTGTGCCTCCTCAGAAAGCTGCAGGCTGCTTTGTTTGTTTCCTTGACTCAGAGCAGCTCCGTACTTTGGSCTTGATTCGAGGCAGGAGGTCCCATAGGAAGGCTAAGGCTGTGTTAATGATGCGTTTTGAGGAAAGGAGAGAGGGGGGCGCTCTCGGGGGAAATCAAACAAGCCTAATTGAATAGATGTGTCGGAATGGAATGCTGCGGGCTTTACCCAAGCTAGCTCCAAGTCCATGTGCTAACTCTCTGGGAAGGAGAATGGTGACCTGCAGTACAGCACAAAAGGCTAGTGGGAGGCAAACACACAGTGAATATATTCTGTATGCGTGTGTATACAGTATGCCTGTATATATCAGTAGCATAGCATGTTTTTTGTAGTTCTGATAAGGAAATGCAGTTAAAATAATGCGTAGCTTAAATCACACAACTTACGCTATACTATACAATTTGTCTTTAAATTATAATTTAATATTTATTACATTTAAATGCCCAAATGCCCCACCCAATGCCCAGACTCAAGTCACCAGAAGAAATGCCGGTCACAAGTCTAAATAAAATTGGAGTGTTGCGTCAGGAAGGGTATCCAGTGTCCCAAGTGGGAGTCCCAGACTAACTACACTAAGGTGAAAAGTCTTGAAACCACACTATTTCTTTCTATATATAGATAGATATATAGTTTCCAAAGATCCAGACTTTCTTGTGCAGGTTGTCTCCTACTTACAAACGAGTTCCGTTCTAGGAGCWTGTTCGTAAGTCGGATTTGACCATAAATCGGACAACATGAGTCTTATACACCTTTGACACAAATATACAATATGAAGCATTCCATTCCGCTTGACTAAATYTGTCCCCTTTCCCAACACTGCCACTATGTGGCCAAAACTGTAACCGCGCRTAAGGAAATGAATCTCTCAGTGAAATGTTGTCTCTGCGCCATTAAATCACAAGGGCAATTTCGGGCATCATTTTGTCTCAGACTGAAGAGAGTGAAGGTGAGAGAGTGACGCTCGGTGTCAAAATAAGAGTTGCATGCGTGATACATGATACTCGGCGCTCGTAAACTAATACTTGCTCGGTTTCCGATTAAAAATGTATTAAAAATCTTTACTCGGTTTGCGGATCACTCGTAAACCACGTTACTYGCAATCCCAGGTTCCACTGTACCTAATAGACATTACTTGAATGTGATCCCCCAGCTCCTACTTTGCCTGATGCTTTGTTTAAGGTGCTTTTTGTGGAGAGGTGACATCGCTGTGGAGAGGCTCATGGCCTCTGCAGCTCTTTTCTATTATAGAGCTCTTGTGTGACCGAGGTGGTAATCCCACGGCTTAGAGCTGCTATGGAGAAATAGAGGAGTCAGGCCTGTGTGTGTGTGTGTGTGTGTGTGTGTGTGTGTGTGTGTGTGTGTGTGTGTGTGTGTGTGTGTGTGTGTGTATATCATAGTGATAGGCTATGAGGCAGAATGACTGGGTCCTGTCACTGTGGCTGTTTTAAAGCTTTTATTAGACCTGAAAAGTGCTGTCCTCTATTACCTTCAAGGCCATACCTTATCCTGCTGCTTCACTTCATCTCTGTCCATCTCTCTTATTCTTTGCCCTTTTTTTTATCCACTCTCGGGTTTTCTCTGACTTATTAATCCATGTCCATTTTTCTCACCTTTACTTCTCTTGCTGTCTAAAGTCGGTCACGGGAATACCTGGTTGAAAAAAAGCTTATCACTCTTATTACTGTCTATGGATTGTAGAAGGAGGCAGATTCAAGTGTGAAATATCTTAATCAAAGTGCAGTAGTCATGAACAAATATCAAGACTACGCAACAAAATGAACGCATTCATTCAACTTATGTATTGAGTGCTTCTATACCAGAGTGTTATCCTGTGCAGGGTTGCAGGAGACTTTGGGAATACGGTGAGGTACACCCTGTCCTCGCCAATCCATCACCAATCAACCTAATCTGCATGTCTTCGGACTGTGAACCCACCAACAACAGGGAGAAACTCCATGCACACATCCCCATGATGGTAATTGAACCCTTGGCCCTGGAGGTGCACGGCCACAGTACTAACCACTAGGCCACTGTGCTGGCAAGCACAATTTTAATACTCTTTTAAATCAAAAAGTGAATTTGGTGCAAAAGACYCTATGAGGTGTGTGTTGTGATCAGTTGAGATGCAGTGGCTGATGGGAATCATAGTCCACAACTATGACCATAACTTTCCAGCGTAAAACGATTTGACAGACAGTTTGATTGAGATTTAACAGTGTCMCTGAAGAACTGTCAGATTTTATGAGGCTTTCAGAGAAGACCCAATTTGACAAATTATTGTGAAGTACATATAAAGGAAAGCAGAATAAAAATGAGAGAAAGAGCCAAAAGCAGTGCAATAGTGAATCACCAGTAGAGGTAGAAAGAGAAGACCTGGGAGATTTTTCACAGAGGATAAGGTTCTCATTGGTGGTTTGTGGTGTAAAGCCATGTAAAAGAGATGAGGTATGTTTTAGGTGCAGGTCGGCAAATAACAGGCCATAGACCAAATCATTGTAGCTCATGACCTACAGAGAACTAGAAATGTAAAATAGAGGAAGTTATCACAACCCTGCTGGAAAATCCAATTGGCCAGTTTAGTTTTTGCGATGTTTTTGAGACCTTATCTCAAGTTTGGACCATGGCTTGTCTTCCTAGTGAATAGATTGACTGCTCTTCAAATATATGAACAAAAATCCCAGAAAGGTGTCATAGGTAGCATAGTGGCTTGCACTGTGGTGTGACACCTCCAGGGTCGAGGGTTTGATTTCAGTCAGKGTGTGGAGTTTGCATGTTCTTCCTGTGCTCGTAGGTTTACTCCCACAGTCATGCAGGATTAGGCAAATTGGCATTTCCAAATTGCGCATAATGTGTGTGTGTGTGTGTGTGTGTGGATGGACCTCGTTCAGGGTTTACCCAGCCTAGTTCCTTGAGTCCCCTGGAATAGGTTCCAGGCCCCCTGTGACCCCGTACAGGATAAATGGTAAACGGAGGAAAATCCCAGATAGCAAGCTGACACCAGCTCATTAAGTGTTAGCATTGGATCAAGGGAAATTAAAAAATATATAAAATTTTAAAACACCCGTGAGACTGCGTCAAATATTGTAGCCTCATATATCATGGTACACTCCAAATGAGTATTCTTGGCAATAATAAATTTACCTTAATTAAGTTAATAACCAAGTCTTTATACATGCTACCCAGGAGATAATAATATGGTGGTAAAACAATTGATTCTTTATCCATGTTTCCTTTTTTTCACTTATCTGCTTTTCTTTCAAAGTCCAATTTCAGTGCAATATAACATTTCTAAGCTGTGCAGTGACAGAGGCTTTAAATTGAATATAATGTTCATCTTCACGCCTTTGCTTCTACACTTCACAGCTTGTTGGCATCTCCCTCAGTGCCTCTCTCTGATGAAGAGGAGCAACTTCTTAATTTCATTAATTTGAGTCAGCAGAACACTGCGTGATTCTCAGAGCCTCGTTTAATCACATTGAGGCCTGGCCTTCTGAAGGCCTGCCAAAACCAGCCACTCGAATGATTAACTCTTCCACTAAGTGGAAGAAAAAAGAAGCCCGACGTCTTAAAAACTGAAAATGCATCCGACACCGCTCACATCATCATGAGGCTCAGGTGTGTGTGTGGTTGCACTATATTCCTGGGATGTTTAAAATAATTGTCTTCTAAATGTACAATTTATGGAYGTGTAGAAATCTAATTTGCAGAACGATCCCTCAACCCAATCATGTACCATTTCTGTAATTCGTCCAATATGGTTACCCGTTTCAATCAGCACTTTAGTTTCATAAGTCAGCCCCGGCACGCCCGGAATGTCATCCTCCACGTCGGCTGCTTCTGATTTGCATGGAAATGAGATTTGACCGGTCCAATAAAGCAGTTTGGCGTGCGTAAAAACAGATGTTGATGTAAATGACTATGTCTGTTCCACTTACTCTAATATCATTAGAGAGTGTGCGTGCAGGCGGATGTGTCTGAGACGAGAAAAGAGGACTGCATTGATAAAAGAAAAATTTGAGCAGGTACTTTTTAATGTCCTGAATTGCTCCAAAATTCAAGGTACTGCTGCTTAAAAGCATAAGGCAGAACACTTTATTAATTTTAATAATTTATCACTTTAGGTCTCTTAAGACTTTTGATGCTAGTCTTTGTAGTTATTTCTGGATAGCTCTTCTGTTCAAACTCATGCACAGAGCATTCCTCAAACATACACACAAACACGCACACACACACAGACACACACTCCATATGCTGCACYGTTCCCACAGGGAGCCATGGGCGGCTGATTTCTAAACTTCTTGCCAATTCTTTTCTCAAGGGAGTCATTTTGTCTGCCCACCCGCTTGTTCGYTCTGTGTCCATGTGTGTCTGTGTGTCTATGTGTGTTTTGGCACAGGTGGCAACTGTGATTGAGTTCAGTCCTCTCCTCACTAATTACCTCTCTCCCAGGSTTAGTCGCCTGCAGACACAGAGCACAGGAGGCGGAGAGGCCTTCAGTCATCTGTGTACCTTTCCTCCTCTCTGCCTGTGTCTTTCTAATCAAAAGCCTTGGCCATAACTCACAATTCCATGACGATTTCCATGACAGCCTCTAATTAGTGGCTACCTGGCTTCGTGGAAGCGGAGCATTGCCGAAAAGTCAGAGACGGGGGTGATCGAGGTTGTGTGACTGGAATGAAAAACATGCTGCCTCTTATCTCTCAAGGTGCAATTACTTTTGATGAAGATATTGACCCTAAGGTGTGGAGCACKCTACCTGTGAGTGTGTGGGTAAGGTCTTCTGTCAAGTCAAGGAGATTTTATTGTTTAGCACAATTGGATCGAATGTCATTTCCATACACCACAAYGCAGGAGCATGGAACAATACAATTCGGGTGCAATTAGGGCTAATTAGGWATTACACAAAGTGCACACTGTTGCACAWGAGGTCGGGGTAGGGTTCCATCCTCACTGACTATGGATTTGTTCAAAATGTACAGTGGTGGACAAAGTGCACAAATGCTGTACTTGAGTAAATGTAGAGATATCCAGAATAGCATATTACTCTACTAAARGTCTTCTATTGTCATTTGTACTTTTTCAAAATTTCAAAAGTAATTACCTTCAAATTCACTTTAATATTAAACGTATTGAGGTTACATTAGCTCACTGTAGCCTTTCAAGTCATAGTCTGAAACCATTTCAGCTTCTGACTTCAGACACCTGCTACATGATTAGGCACTGGTCATTTCATATATATATATTGAGGTTATATTGCCTTCTAGACCTGACCAACTGASGCGACTCCAGATCATAACACTGCCTCCAGAGGCTTGTACAGTGGGCATGATGCTTCATGCGCTTCCCTTCTTACCCCCGATGCGCCCATTGCTCTGGAATAGGGTCAATATGAACTCATCAGACCACATGACCTTTTTCCACTGATCCAAAGTCCAATCTTTATACACTTTTACACTGAGGAAATACAAAGGTACAAGTAGAAAGTACATATATTTGTTCTAGAATGTATTGGAGTAAAAGTGATAAGCATCTACTAATCATATTACTCAAGTAAAGTACCGATTCATGAAACATACTGTATGAATTATATTATTTACCGTATTGAAATGAATGTACTTACCATTTCAGATGGGGTCAGATTAGTGGGCTGCATCAAGCAAAGAAAACAACTGAGGAGATTTGACTGGAACTGGGTTAAGAATGATCAATAATACATTATCAAACGCTCAAAGGATACTGCTGAACTATCAACTTTGTGGAGGAAATCATGAATAGAGTAATCAATGATTACTTAAACATCAGTGAAGCTGCATGGCAAAAGAATCAACAATGAAACCATAGCTCTGTTTAATAGTGAAAGTAAGAGCATTTCCATACACACAATGTGATAAGAGCTCACAGGATTGGGACTAAACAGCTGTGCTCATAATAAAACAATTTCTTAGTGAGACTAATAAGAGAAACATGCTCCAGTTTGCTAGAGTGTATAAAGATTGGACTTTGGATCAGTGGAAAAAGGTCATGTGGTCTGATGAGTTCATATTGACCCTATTCCAGAGCAATGGGCGCATCGGGGGTAAGAAGGGAAGCGCATGAAGCATCATGCCCACTGTACAAGCCTCTGGAGGCAGTGTTATGATCTGGAGTCGCGTCAGTTGGTCAGGTCTAGAAGGCAATAAAATAACGTCAGCTGACAACCTCAATATATATATGAAATGACCAGTTCATCACATCTAGGGAGTTTTTCTTTCCTGATGGCACAGGCATGTTTTATGACCCAAATTGTGAAAAAGTGGTTCTGGAATCATGAGGAATTATTTTCATATGTGAGCTGGCCATCGCATTGTGTGCTGGAATCAAAGCTAAATGTGATTGAAAGAGTCTTTTTTTGCCAGGCAGTGTACTATACATACATATTTAGGAAGGGTGTCAAAGGCTGTACTGTAAGTCGGAGTGAAACATTTTTGGATGCTAACATGGCTCATTTTTGGCCTGCTGCGACARGGACACAGGGAAACGCTGGCTTATCATCATTTAGTGCTGTGGCTAATGTAACGTGAGCTTGAGAGTGCTGACTCTCTTAATGAAGCCTATTAAAGAATGACAGCTCATGTCTGATGAAGCAGGTCAATAGAATGTCTTTGAGTGTGTGTGTGTGTGTGGATATTAGTATCCATGTGTGCATGAAAGAGTGATGGAATGTTAGAGAAGGTTGTAATGGAGAGAGGGAGAAGAAAAATGAGTGCTGGTGAGGTGATCAATCAGGGGAAAATCCATTAAATAGACAGCTCCGGTTGCAGAATCTTAAAGGTAAATAAAGGAAAACTATACATACTCAGCAGCTAAAGACAGAAACGGGTTTGTCACTTAAGCTATACTTGTCAGTCACTCACAAATGTTGCATACTACGAAACAAGATGTATGGGCTGTCTTTCTCTCTCCCTGTCTCTCTCTATTCCCCTTTACTCCCTCCTTCCCTCCCTCTTTCTTGCCTCAGTGTTCTACAAGGATGAACACACACATTCAGTATTTCTGAAGTCACTCAAGGCAGTGTGTGTCTCTGCAGGCTGGACAGAGCCGAGGTTTAGTGATCAGAATGCTGGCTTGGAAGMTTCGCTGCCGTGGGTGTGACTTAAAATATATCCTGTTTCCTTCTACTAAATCCATTTGAATTTCTTCGCTCTTTTTTTGTTGTTGCATCATTTCATTTTTAATCCAAAGACTAATTTTCTGTAATAAAAAGAAAATAACATGTATCTCCTCACACACAGGGAACAGTGAATGGTCCTAGAGCAGCAGAATTGTTCCATTTTAAGATTACTGTGGAGGCAGCATCATGCAAAAAAATAAAAATACAAACATCTCTGCAGACAATATGAGCAAATCTATCTAATAACATATCTACACACACAGACTGACAGGCTGTTTTCATCGGTTTGGGTGTTATTACTTTTGATCGTTATCCATGCTGGTTAATTTCTGTATATCCGGTTCATTTATTGTCACTTGTTGCACAGCTCTTGGACAATCTGTCAGTTATGAGTTTTGTACTTGTGTCTCTGTTTCTGGTTACTGTGATTTATTTACTGTCTAATGTCTAATATTCTGGTATTTAAAGGGGGAATATTATGCAAAATTCACTTTTTACTCATTTTTACAGATTCAGGTGCTTTGAGACCTGTGTAAGGTTGTTAAAGGTTTGGTAAAATATGGGACTGCTGCCGAACTCTAAATTCTGTTGGGATTAATAAAGGTCCATTTCATCTTAGCTTATGGATCCATAAATCTTAAATTATGGACCAAAGACGAAAGGTCTTTTGAGATCTCCGTCTACGTAGACTTTTTAGGGGTTGAATACCAATTTGAGATTCATCCTTGTTTTAGGAGAAGAGGAACCCGGACGGTTCAATGTCGATTCAGCACGACAAATTATAAAGGAGTCAATGTGTTTTTGTAAGATGACATCATGTTATCAGGTGTGTTTTCTTGCTGAAAGCTATTGTATGACTGGTTTTGAATGTGTTTTTTGGCAGTGGTTTTTCTAACCTTAGTATGGTGGACCTATTTTCACCCATGTTGTGATCAACAGTTAGTGTAATTAACAACTAAAGAACACCTGGGAAGGTGATACATATATTTAAACGTCCTTATGCTATTATCGCCCATTATCACCACTCCTGGAAAGCCTTTCGTCCAAGCTAATTGCCTAGTTGGAACCAATAGACATTAAACCATTAGCTAAACCTGTAATTGTTGGTAATAAATGTGTCTAAGCAGATTGAACTGTAGTGGTAGAGTGCTAAAATTATTTGACGAAATAATTATGCATTATTATCGTCATTGCGTTTAGGCCTTTAAGAGTAAATTTAGACTGCCTCCACAGTGGCCACACTGCATGACGGGTGCATCTTTTTATGTGCTTACTTTCTTGCCCAGTCAAACCTTTCTATGGAATTGGGTAAATCTGTATCACTTTGTTCCATTGCTCCAAAGTCCAAGCTTTATGATCCCTACCGAACTAAAGCCTTTTTTTTTTTACTAATGAGCCTCACCAACAAATGGTTTTATTATGACCACACAGCTGTTTAATCTCAATCCTATGAATTCTCATCACATTGTGTGCATGGAAATGCTCTTGCCTTCACTATTAAACATATAGTAGCTGTGATTTCTACTCTATTCATGATTTTTTTTTCTGACAACATACAATATCTCCTACAGAGTTGATTGTTCAGCACTATCCTTTCAAATATTAATAAAGATGGTTCTTAAATGATGGAATTTCAGTGAAACTAGTCATGTAAGATGCTTTGTATTGATGTAGAATTATGTAATATGTGCTTTATAAGTTTTATTCAGTTAAATCTGATTTGTATAGAACTCTTATTAATGGTCATTGTCGCAAAGCAGCTTTACAGAATAAAAGAATTTAAGGAAATAAATTAGAAAATGTATGGAAACTTTCATACATACACTTGAGTAAGAGAACAGATTAACTCCTTTTGAAATGACCGAAGAACAATTGAAATAAAAGGTACATCTTAAGTAAATCTAACAAAGTAAATATAACGTTTTAATCTTCACCTCTGGGAACACTATTTATTATTTCACTATTTACAATTACATTTTTAAGAACCCAACTGAATGGATTTAATGCTGTGCAAATAAAAAGAAATTTAAGACAAAGATGAAAATGTTGATTTTTGCAGAACATAAATAAATTAAAACTCTTCACGGCCTTTCCTGAGGCAAAAATCGATATATAGATATAGCACAAATCATTTACACACAAGCTGGTCTTCAGATTAGAGAACACGCACACACCTACCCACACACACACTGCACTCAGCAACTAAATATTGTGCATTCGTGTGTGTTTTACTGAATGATTTGCTTCAGTCTCCTAGACGTACTGCTGGAAGGAACATGCTGGTTGGTTTTTGACAGGGTGTGGCAACAAGGTCCGCAAGGTACCACAGTCACTGAGTCAGTGTGACATCGAGTCCGTGAGGTAACATGTCATGAGAGCATCGGATACTGTCCTAAGTACATGACCTTGCTGAAAATATTTGCCAGGAGGCAGTGCAAAAAGTCTTTTCACTTTGAGAACTTACTTCAAGTAAGCCTAATTATCATGCACCGCATACACTTCATATTCAGMAAACACATGAAAAGCAATAAGTTCTTCTTTATGATGCTGTTCCGTCTGATCTGTAATGTTGTAAGCTGCTTTTGTTTCGTTGCATCAGCACACGTTCCAAAGAGAAAGAGAGAGATCATAGTTACTGGCTTGATCACTCACTCTTGACTCATCCATCTGTTTCTCACCTCCAAAAGGACAAAGATGTCAGACAAAACAAAGTGCCAGTGCCTCTACCTTTCCTCCGCTGTGCCTTGATGAATGTGTAACCTGAAGAGTTTGCGTGCCGTAGCTTTTGGGCGTGCTCCAAGCCGACAGATGCTCGTCTGTGTTTCAGAGGGTGAAATATTGAACAATTAAAGCGGATCCTCCTTTTTATACAAGCTGATGAGTGAAGCTACTTTTTCTTTCTTTTAGTTTTTATTCTTTTATTTTGTCCTCTCTAATACCGCTCGCACACGAAACAGATGATGCATGTAGTTCCAATTAAGATTCAGATTTTGTCACATACACAGCATGAGATGCAGTGAAATGCTTATACGACTGTCCCTGACTTAAAAAGCTAAGATAGGATAGAAGAATAAGATAGCAAGATTTTAGTGCAATAAAAGAAAAATTGCACAAAAACAAACAAACAAACTAATAAACAAAAAAGACGAAGAAAAAAAAAATATATATATATATAATTGAGATGAAATTTGCTCTACAAATGTACAGATTTACATAAAATCTAATTAAATTATAAATACAGTGTTACCTAGGCATACATATTTAATCGGTCCTGGAAGCCAGTTCTTAAAGCCAAATCTTATATTGCAAAACTCTCATCATGCCACAGGAAATGGTAAATGCAGATAATCCATTCCAGACAAARAAAATTACCAATATTACCAATTTCCAATACTTTMATCATGTTTTTGCATATAAAAACAATCTAAACATTTGGAAAAGGAATGTAAATAACATAAAATATAAAATAAATAGATATTAAAGCTCATCGCCTACTTTAAAATCAACCTAAAAGTGGCTCTGTTTTCTTCTTGCCACTGTCCTTGATAACATTCTTGGGACCCATGGTGCTGTGTCGTCACTAAATCTAAACAATGCAAAAATAAGTTGTTATGGTTTGAAAATCTGGGAGGTTTATATGCCTAGGTACCATTGTATATAAAATATATACTGTAATTATGCTAACAAGAACGATTTGTCGTGTAGGTCTAACAGCAGCAGTATGAGTGAAACATGAAGTGATGTGTGTGTCAGCAGCAGTGTTCTTGTGTTTTAACAGTGTTATATATATATATATATTTTTTTTTTTTTATTATTATTTTTTTACATGATTATATTAAACACGCATCAAATAATTTCATTTCTCTTGCAGTCTGATTATATATACTCACCAAAATAAAAAAGGGGTAAAGGAGGCAATTGAATCCTGCACCAAAACCACATCAGAGTTATTCGCTAGAATACCCAAGCATAAGACTATCCCAGGGACCTCAGGGCACAAAATGGGATACATCCTGGAGGGATGCCAATAACACATGGATCACAAGCACATACTGTACTCACACACCCAATCATACACTATGAACAATTAGGAATCACCAATCAGCCTATAGTGCATGTCTCAGAGAAACCTGGAGAACCCACCAAGCATGGAGAGAACACACAATCTGCATGCACGTGGACTTGAGCCGAGATTCAGACCACCAACCCTGGAAGTGTGAGCTGACAGCGCTAACCACTAAGCCCTKTTTCGCCAAGAATAGCCTTTTAGAAGTGAACTAAAGCAAAGCTATTGACATGGGGCAGTCTTATTTGGGGTGTTCTGACATCTGAGTTAATGCTGTCTTGTTGACAAGTGAAAGATAGTTATCAGTGTAGATTAAGGGATTTGTGAGCCTCTGTCCTCGGCTTTAAGAAACCTCATCCTAGTCCGGGATTCTACAATAGGTCTTTCTCACAGCATCTTTCTTTTCTGCCTTTCACTGATGCTCATAATGACACAACCAGCACGAGCTAGAAGCAAGCGTTTTGAATTCCTCTGGCCTAAACACTCGCAATAGAGTGGTAAAAGGCACAGTTTATCACAAACCATTGGCCTGTGCATTCGAAAGGACCTGATAAAGCTTGGGTGAATTAGCATGCATTTGTATTCGACTGCATTACTGTTGGTAATTTGTGTGTGTGTGTGTGTGTGTGAGAGAGACAGAGAGAGAGTACTGTGTACTGTGTGTTTAATTAGCTGTGAATATGTGGGTTTTAGAGGCTTAGCTTTGGACTGCAGTCTCTTATTATCTCCTTAACAGCAACATTCACCATCCGTTGCTTCTCATTCTCCTCCACCTAAACTGCACACTCTCCCTGAGAGATAAGCTAATACACCATAGGGGGCATGGTTTAACATCTCCTCAGCCTGGGGCTCCTCCTCATAAGCTTGCATTGTTTCTGGGTAGATACTGTATGTTGTGTGCTGAATCATATTTATATTAGATCTAAATAAAATAAACAGACATTAATCAATCAGCCACTTGCTGTCCGCATGTCACTTTCATTGGTTTTGAATCCTTTGGGTGGAATTGGGATTTAATTAAATTCCTGTGAAATATAATAAGTTATAGGTGTCGTAAAAATGAATGGGTTGAATCAGGAAGGGCATTAAAGCTGTGCCAAAATCAGAATGTGAGGATCGGATGATCCGGTAATGCATATTAAGAAATGAAAAAGCATTTTGGTTCTGTTTTCTGGGAAACACCAAACAGCCTATAGTGCATGTCTCGGGAGAACCTTTGAGACTTAGCAGGCTTGCTTAGTTAGACTTAATTGACCCACTGTTTAGCTAGCTAGTAAAATTTAGTGGGTTCGCTCTTTAGCTAGCTTAGTTAGACTTATAGGTAGCTAGTTAGATTTRGTGGACTCGGTGTTGCAGTTTTATAATTTCCCTTTGGGATTAATTAAGAACTCTAGCCATCCATCCATCCATCTATGAAACCCTTTCATTTTAACGGGCCTTTTAGGATCTGATCATTTCATTACTTCAGGGCACAAATAGTTGGCATGTGTGGTCTGTAGTCACTGCACGTAGGCTGCATTATTTCAGAATAGACCACAGCACTGCTGACATTTTAATATATACCATATTTAAAAAAATAAGGGACTAAAATCCCTAGGATTCCATCTAGCAGTCTTGCACTGGACATCAAAATTTTTTACGAAACATAATAATAATAAAAATAATTCCAGAAACAAATGAGCAGCAAGGAATTATGTACTGTGTACAGTATGTGTTTTGTTAATTAATATGTGCACCAGTTATTGGGGACCAAAAGTCTTATAAGTTATAAGAAGGTTTTTTATACATATTTATAACAAAGAAAGTCAATGTTTAATAACGTCCATATTTTAATATATGATATTGTGCATATTACTAGATCGAAATATAAACATAACCAAATGTGTGTATACAGCATTGTTCACGTTAACTGCTTCATATGAAAATAAAGAGAAGAAAATTAGAATTTTCTCTCGTCTGATCTCTTCCAGTAAGCATGTGTTCAGATGACAGTTTGATAGATTGTGTTTAAAACAGATTTTTT
>QMIH01000444.1:101789-125303 GCA_003987875.1 Clarias batrachus | reverse complement strand
GTCTTGTTGCAATATCAGTCTTCTGGTAAGATTCAATACTTCTCAGCGATGTCTTAGTACACACTCCCTCCTTTGATCATGTGTAACCTTGCAGTACCWTTTTCAGATGAGCAGCTCCATATTACTCTGCGTCCACAGAAACCATCCTTCTCCAAATAATGATGGGATAAATGATAGCCAATGAGTTCTATTTTTATATCATCTGGCCATGTTTCTAAATGCTTTGTGGCGCACATCTTTGTGCTTCTTTTTTTACTGTAGAAATGTAGATTATTGCAGTGTAGTTTAATGACTGTTCTCTGTGTAACTGCCGTTCCTGCTGCTTTCAGGTCATCCTGCAACTTTTGAATTAACTGCTGTCTTCTTTCTTACTTTCCTTATCATTAGTATGAGGGTTTGTGGTGAAATCTTGCCTGGAGCACCTTAGTTGCGGTGTCATGAATTTTTTTTTTCATGCATATTGTTAAACCAGTTGCAATGACAGGAATAGTTAAGGTCTTTCCTTTCCACTTGAGTGTTGTTTAATGATTTTTTTAAGTTGGCCCTTCACCTTAACCATGATTGCTAATTGTTGGTGAAAAGAGGGCCAATGGCAATGTCTTTTAGAATAACAGCACGTGCAATTTGCACAAGTGGAAAATCAGCAGTATGGGTCTGAAAGGGTGTGTCTATCAGAGCTCATCCAATTTGGATTCCTGGATTCTTTCGGATCCAATTTGGATTCCTGTTTTCTCTTTCTCTCTCTCTCTCTCTCTCTCTCTCTCTCTCTGCCATTTTTTCTCTTTTCCTGCACGGTATAGCTGGTCTGCGGTGCTGTGCTGCAGATCTATACTGCTATTGATTTCATGTTCACAGTCAATGACTACACTGCTTCTCCCATCTCATCCATTCCCTTCTTGCTCTGAACTGCAGGTGACCCTGTGCAGTATGACGCAGAAAAATAAAGGCAGAACCCACATTCTCTGTCTTTCTACCTGTGGTTGATGATCACATTCTCATTTGCTTYATTTCCGACTTGCCTCTACCTTTTCACTTTACTATTCTTATACTTTCCCTCCCCTGGAGTTATAATAACCTCTGCTTTTCATAGGAATTACTATCGGCCTTCTAAATCTGTGTTCCCCTCCCTTTGTTTTACACATTTAGCTTTCTCTGTGATGTTCACCAGCAAAAACTGTTGATATAATTCCAAAGGCAAATTCCAAAGTGCACGTGTTCTCTGTACTGTACATTTGGGCATTYAGTAAGTTATTAGTTGCATTTAGATTGTGACGGAATGGAGATGGATTTTTAATGATTTTGAATGCYGTGAAGCTTTGAAGTTATCTACAAAGTGCGAGTTTGATCACATTTGGCTTTTTAAGATGCAAGCACGTTGTACTGTCACCTCTAATGAAAGAGTATCTAGAAAAAGAGGCCGAGGAATCAACCTGTTTAATCAAACTGAGGGTAAACATACTTATTCACTTCTTTATGGCATCTTGTTTGATAGCAGTTTATTTTAAGTCTGATTTAGTAGCAAAATAGACAGATTTATTTCCCCTGAAAACGCAAAACATTGCTGTTTTTCAGCCACAAACAGGAAATGGATCATTTACGAGCTTAGGACTAAAGAGGAAATGCAAATCCTGTAGCTAAGAGRAACAGTCTTGTTGGATGTGTTGATTGTCTTTCTGTTATATGAATGCAGTCCAAATCTACTGGTTATAACCAAACAAATGTAAAGGCAAGACTAAAATGTGCAGTTTGCCTGAACAGTCCCCTCAGCGAGGTCCTAAAACACTCTTAAAATGTATTATACWTTTTTTTTTTAAATCATGAATAAATTGTGCCAGAAATTGTAGGTTGTCCAAATCTAATGGAAAACTGTACATTTGGTTTTTCTGGCTATACTGTACATTTCCAAACAACATGGCCCTATTTTATACCTAGTTTTCTGAAGCGACAAAAATCACTTGCAGAAATGGCTTCCACTAAACCTTTATTATTAACCTCTAATTAGTCATTTAATATTATTTATCAGTTCTTATCAAATAATTATTGTTTGTTCAGAATTCACCAAGAATTCCCCTTCTGGCCTACATTGCAAAAATGACATCTTAGCAAATTAAATCTTGAATCTATTCTTGAATCTAGCCAAAACTATTTATAATTTATTATTACTAAAATTGTAAGAGTTCTATTGGCAGAAAAAATGCTTCTTTAAAGAAATAAATGCATAAAACAACATTTTAAAAATACATTTTTGAATAACATTTTACGAAACTTTGATTAGAAATAAGCTTAATATTCTTGTATTTGGTTTGCTTTAATCTTATTTAGATAAACGTAACTATATTCAATATATTTTCACCTGCTACAGTATAATTTTTACAGTGTAATGGAGCCCAAAACAGGTTGAAGTCGTTTTGGAAACCAGTGTACCGAAATATTTATTAATGAAAGCGAAASCCAACCAAGATTAAGCTAAATGTGTAAAAGTTAGCATTATACTCTGTAATYTATTTGTTTATAAAAGACTAATAAGGACTTCGCATCAGGTACTGAGTACATTTGACCCACAAATCTGGTTTGTTTGTTTAGAGTGAAAATGCGCTGCATAATTAATTGCATAAAAATCGACATTGCAATATGGAGCAATATGTGTAATTATGTAATCATGGAGGTATTGGTGGCTCWGTGGTAGGTTTCTGACGCAAACCCCAGCCACTGTATGCAGTGAATAAAATGGGAGGTTTTGTGCAGATCAGATGATCTGCTGTGGCGACCCTGTTGACTGGAACAGCCGAAAGACTTACTGTAACAACATCATGTGCGATTATGTAATCGCAACAAGCTACAGTTTATTACAGGTTATATATGCATAGTCAGGTGCATGGTGGCTGAGGCAGTTGAARCTCTGGGATGCTGATCAGAGGGTCAGGGGCTCAAACCCTTCCATCACTCAGCCATACAACTCAGCTGCTGCATGCAGTACAGGTCCCAAGCCCAATTAGGAAACGAGAGGGTTGTGGCAAGAGGGGCATCCGACATAAAACCTGTACCAGGTCTTGTGGATCAAATGATCTAACGTGATTAATCCCCAGAAGTGTACAGGGGTTGACTAATGAAAAAGCTCTTGAATTGCTGTGTTTTTCTAGCCTAATCAAGTTCACAGTTTTCCCCTACTTTTGTCATGTCCAATTCACTTCCACATCAGTGAATGACGTTACACACACGTGGGGGGACAGCACTATCTGATGCCTTCCACTTCAGCTCACCGAGGCCCATGATTGGCTCTTGTCACTATGATTGATGTACGAGTGTGAATTTACTTGACTGGCAGATAATGTTTTAAGGCAACAGGATGTTAAGTTATTGAATTATTCCCAATTAATGAATCCTGTTTAGCATACTGGGATAACATTATTCACCAGTAGCTACACTGAAGAAACTCGCCCTAATAGGCACAACAAAAACCTTTTAAACTGCTCTGAAATACTTTAATGACACCCCTTGGAGATGAAGAACAGGATCAAGGTTCTCTTCCATATTTCTGCAATCTGAATTATTGAATTGAGAAATGAACCAAATGAATCCAATTTTCTGCTCTGATCTTTTTTCTCTCCGTCTTGCATTCAATCCTCAGGCTGAGCCGGTGATCCTTGACCTCCGGGACCTTTTCCAGCTGATCTACGAGATCAAGCAGAGAGAAGAGATTGAGAAAAAGGCTCAAAAAGACAAGCAGTGTGAACAAGCAGTTTACCAGGTGCCATACACATCAACTCGGCACATGCACCTAAAAAGCACGCGCACACACAAATAGCAGAGATGGGAAAAGACATGAATGAAGATATGAATCGCGATTTGTTGGTGTTGCGATTCATGTATTACCACATTGATTTTTAAATGATTTATTATATTTATAATAGAGACCGGTCAATCAAGCAGTGACAGGAATTGGCTGGTTTTCCGCTTGATCAGCCATGAGCGATTACAGTGGATGTATAACGATTCAGACTCAAACACTCATTACACAGTTTACTACAGTCTCAAAACTTTGCGTGGGTTAATTAGTACAGAGGTAAAAACTCTTGTATTCGAATGTAGTTTTTCTTGTTTGAATGCTGTGATTGGTCTTTATGTGAGAAAACTAATGCGGTAAGGAACGTGCTCCATTTAATTACTTCTGTTCAATTCAGTTGTGAAGCTGTTGAATATAGCTAAGATATAAAACCTATGAGTTATGACAACGTACAGTTTCTTTTAAAGGTTCCAGGTCTTTAAATTGGAAATAAAAAAAATAATCGGAAAAACTTTCGCAATAATAATCAAATCATCACCTCAGTATTGTGATAGTATATTAGGTGGTGACTGGTTATTCTAATCCCTCATACTTACACACATACACAAACCCATTTAGTATTATACCTACAATAGAACAGAATAGAAAATAACATTCATGAGGCAGCTTTTTTATTTCTTTGCTTTTCTGTCTGAGCTCTGCATGTGGGATTTTTATGGCGTGTATGTCCAAACTTTATTATGGAYGACTTGTGCTTTACTTTTTTGTCAGCCTCAATAATCGTACTTTGCTCTCATTTCTCTCCTCCTCTTTCCTCCCTTCTGTGCTCTCGTTTCTCCTCACACTCCTTCACCAATCGCTAATTTACTTTCCCTAATGGCAATCGCTCCTAAAGACCATTCTGGAAGAAGATGTGGAGGATCCAGTGTACCAGGTAACGCTGCGTGTTAAATCACTAATCATAATGTTTGCTTAAATGTACCCCATCAAATCAGTCTGCCTGCTGGGTTCCCACACCTTAATATGCTTTTAATCTCTCTTGTATAAATAAATATCTCTTCCCTTCATTTCCCATTCTCCTTTCACACAGCCTGAATTAATAAGTCTTGTTATTTTATCATYACGTGTGCATAAATCCATAGTGAATCACTTTTTTTTTTCCCTTCCTTTTTTTTAAATTTTTTTTTTAGCTTTTGTCAATGTGATTGGGGTCTGTTGTGAGAACATTCAGACATAACCCTCAGCCCTGAACGGTTTCCTAGCTCTTACTGAAAACAGACAGCTTTAACACGTATCATCCTGAGCTGTGCTTGTATGTGTGTGTGTGTGTGTGTGTGTGTGTGTGTGTGTATGTGTGTGTGTGTGCGCGTTTTGTATTGTTCTTGCTTGGAATAGAGGTTATTCTGAGGTAGTCTGGGAAAAAAAAGGTAATCCCTCAACATAATGTGTTGGCAATAAAGTTTTGCATAAGTAGTAATTGGGCTTCGTTCGTGTGTGACGCAGCCCTGACTGGCACGAGCTGAAATCCTTGGCTAATTACAGTAATCTGTTTAAGAAATAATACAAAATAACTTTAGACAAATCACCTATTAAATGCACAATAGCTTGCAGTGCTACAATCATCAGTTCTTAGGCTAAGCAGGCATCCTACAAATTAGCAACTTCCCACTGAGCCATCTAGGAGTGGAAAAGGATTAGCCGATATCGCCAGCTAGGTCTAGCATAGGAGCGAATTAAATGCTTGATACGTTAGGAAATAAATGATCGAGACGGAGCTATTATCTAAAACGGCAGTGTGTTTGCTGCGGGTTATAATGCTGTATAAAGCAGAGGGGGGACATGCTATTATGTAGAACGCTACATGCTGGTAATGCAATGGTGTCTCGGTGTGGTTCCTGCTTCATGGAGGAATATATCACAGGCGTGGGCCTGGATAGATCTGCTGTTCGGCATGTATGAGCTGCGTGGCAATTTGGTTTGCTTATTTGCAACCCTGAGCCGAGCACCTAATGCCCCTAGAGGATTTCCCAACCCTTTGCTATGAGCAGGCCATGTTTCTGCACCACAAGCGCTTACATGTACAGCACGTGTCTCATTAAAGATACATGAATCCAGCCACAAAGGCCTGAGAGGATCCTGCACTGTGATTTATTTCTGCCGGATGTAGGGGAATACACTGCATCATTGTTTTTGTAGGAAACTGAAAGGAACAAGTACCCTGTTAATGAGGTAAAAAGAAATGTACAGATGTAGACCTTCTTTTTAGAATAGATGAATGTAAATTACAAAAATCTCATCTACTCATCTACTGTATATATAGTCAGACTGCCTAGAATTAGATATATACGTTTAGATACATTAAATAATTGGATACGTACAACGATCAGCCACAATATTAACTCTGATTGTCAGTTATATACCAGTAAGCTGGTGACATGACCATGAGCACCCAGGTCTCATTTATGTCTGGGGGGCCCAAAGGTCAGCCTGTCTAGCCTGATCCCACAGGAAAGCCAGTGTAGCACAAATTACTGAAAAATAGTCAGTGCTAACTCTGAGAGAAAGGTATCCGAACTCCCAGTGAACTGCACCTTGCTGTGTGTGTGGCTTATCATAAAAAGAGATTAACCAGAATTCCCCAGATCTCATTTTGATTAGGCATCCATGGAATGCTCCGGACACCGGCGGATCTGGTGCTAACTTCCTGGTGTCACAAACCGCAGCACAAACCATGAGGTCTTGTAGTGTCATGCCTCAAGGGGCCAGTGCTGTTTTTCTGTCACAAGAGGAACCTACTGTACTCCGTATCGGGTATAATGTTTCAAGGTTTTAATGTTATGGCTGATCGGTGTGTTTGATTTACATTATATAGGAGGTGTGTCCAAACTTGTGACTGCTAGTGTCAATATAGCTATATATTTTAAATATATATTTTTAGAATTAAAGCATATTTCCTAAATATTCTGTGTGCATTTATGTGGCAGGAAGCATGACCAAATCATCATCCAGGATATTTTGCTATCTAATAGGATTTTGGGATTCAAACCGCTTCACAACGCCATGGTCGCTGTTTTTCCTTTGTGATCATTCTGCTGCCTATTCTCTTTTTCTCTCTTTCCCTTCCCTTCCTTCTTGTTCCTGTTTTCCTTCCCCTTCAATTTCACCTTTGCTGCCGACGTTATAGTACATTGTGTTTGAGGCGGGCCACGAGGCCATCCGTGACCAATCAGAGGAGAGCGTTTATCAGGTACATTGCCACTCCCTATGTTCTACTCCTATTTATAAGCAGTTGGCAAAAATAAATGTTCGTAGAGACTATTCAGGAAAGAGTTTAGCCTTCATCATCAAACCGCGACGAATCAGGGTCGTACTCAGGACGGGAGCGTTAACTACAATCGATATAGTGTTCGACGGAACAGATACAGACATTTTTCTGTGTAGCTGCCAAAGTCCCGCCTGTGAATCAGACACAGCGTAGCTGGGCTACGCTATGCTGCGCTAATTCACAGTGACAGCCATCTCGATGATTTACATTCTGTGCGTTTAACACCGTGACCATGACAACAGCAGGTGTTCTCCCCTCAGGGCCCAATGTTTCTCATCACCTGTGGCTTCACTCGTGAGCACATGATCGAGACGCCAGCGAATTCACTCAGGCTTAAAACAAACCGGGGCGCTTTTTTATAGCCAGCGTTGTTCTGGAAGTTTATCTGGAAGTGTTTAATACTGTACCCATGGAACATCCTCTTATTTAATTTTTTTTATGTATACCAAGATAGCGCTGAGGGAAGTATCCAGAGCTTTAGTGTAAATTACTACACCACATTTTTTTTTTTTTTTTTTCTTTTTTCTTTTACCAGACTGTAAAGGTCAGTCCTTAGCAGTCGGCATCAGCACGTTGTCGGGAGTGTAGAAGCTGAAGACTGATCGCCCGCAACATCAAACATGCTAACATATTGGCCAGGTCAATTTCATTCAGTGTGCACATAATTTCTTGCGCGTGCTAATTGCGAGACATTAAGAAGAAAATTGTGTGTCGAGGACGGATTACAAGATGACGAGCAGAATCATGTCGAGCCACTTTTTTTTTTTTTTTTACGTATGAGGCATTTGATTAGCCATTCGTTTGTGATGGAGGCTAAATTTCACCCTAGGAACACTGAAAAATACATTATCTACTCCGAATATACATGTGTTCATTAGAATTTCAGTACAAACATTAAATATGATTTATGTTGAAATATTCCTCATGTGGTTAGGGTTAGTAAACGCTAGATGAAGTAATGTTCAATGTCATTTTTAATCTCATTAAAGAACCCAATATTAAAAGCTGATGTGTACAACATGTACTGCAATGAAAGGACGATGTCAAAAAGCATTATGGGTAATATAGGAAAACGGTAACCGGCGTTAAAATATATCATGATGAAAAAGTCCGAATAGAATTTGAAAGCAGATCATCACGTGCATCACTGGAGATGGCGCATCGCATACGCAAGTCGTTTCGGGGTGGATTTTCCTCGGAAGGCAGGTAGCCTTGACTGTTGCTTGATCTTTTTGCAGCAGCGTTGGTTAACTGACCTTGCAACTCTGCGCCGAGATTTATTCTGCTGTGTGAGTAAGCAGCGCGCGTCTGTATCTCTTCTCGCTCTGCTGATGAAAGACAGAGTGAGCGATTAATCACTGCCGTCTGCTTTTGATCTTTAAATGAAAGCGATGGCAGGAAAAAAAAATTAATTAAAAAAATAATTTCAAAAACGAGCAATCGAATGAAAACCTGCTGAGCTGCAATCACCCAGTCAGGCAGACGAACATTAAGAACAATGGCGAATTAGAGAGCTGGAAAATAAAGGAGCTGGAAATTGAAGGAAGGAATGTGAGTGTATAACGGTCAGGAAATGTGTCTGACAGGAACTCGTGGAAAATGTGATATTAGACAGCGAGTGAAGAGCTTACTTTCATTTGAGATCCAAATGCAAAATGGCTTATATTGGTTAGTTAGCTAGTCATAAAGCTAATTATAATATATAAGAATATATATATACTGTATATATTCACCTTAATAGAGAGTGTTGTGATATCACTCAAACACATATTTGTGCACTAATATAATGCAACATTTTAAGCCAGTTTCTGAAATGTGAAGTGATGTAACTTGTGCTGTGCTCGTGTGTTCGGCTGGACTCTACGCCCACCCCAGGTCCCTACCAGCCAACAAAAGGAGGGAGTGTATGACGTCCCAAAACGACATCCAGTGAGTGGAGCTGTGTGTGTGCGTGCGTGTGTGTGTGTTTTTGCTTGTCCACCTTGTTACAAGTCTCTCAAATCTACAAGTGCTTTTTTTGTGCTATCCCATGCATTCTGGATGATTTGTACCTGTGTCCCTGTGTATCCTGCATGCAATCTGTGTGTCATATTTTTCAGTGTGTATCCTTGATCATGTGCATCATAATGAGAGGCTTGCTTGCCCGGTGGGTTTTGCATGCTGCGTGCTTGTTTTCACTCGGCTGACCGAAGGCATACTCAAAGGCAAGCGTCAGAGAAATCACGTCATCATAATTCCACAGCATGAATGTGTGCAAGAATCATGCGGATTCTAATAATAAAAAAAAGAGCCTGGTTATAAATTTCTTTTTTCATGCTGTTCGCTGGCTGGCTGAAAAGATCAGGAAAGATTAGCACTCAAGGTCAAACTGGCATGCTCGTTTGTATCAGCGCAGTAGTGATAGATAGGACCTGGTTAACTTGGCTGTCTCTGATAGTCTGGAGTCATGCTTTGGTCGTTATGTTTGTGGTCTCGATATGGCTGATTTGTTCATACGCGGCCGATCAGCTTCAAGTGTTACTGCTGCTCTGTTTTTTCAGTGCTAGCTTTTGTTCGTTTCAGCTTTTCCTATTTCTGTCATTTTTTTTTTTTTATCCCAAAAACATCAAGTTTTTTTACTAGTCAAAGCTGTTCACTTGTGGAATACAGTGTTATTCTCAATTCCTAAACATATCTTCTTTTCAACCCACATTTGATTTTTTTTTCCTTCTGTCCTTTTTTTATTCATCGCATTTTACTTTATCCTCCTTCTGCCTTGCTGTCTTTTCGTTATCCACTCTCTGAGTCCTGACCTCCCATGTGTACATTCCAAGACTCCGCCAAGCTGCCAAGCTCCTATCAAAACAACATTTCTTGTACTACTATGATAAAAACACCCACACCACCTCTCTCCCTCAGCCTTCCCCTTCTTTTCTGCTCTGCTCTCTCTTTTTTTATGCACCATTTCCCAGCCAGGGCGTTCGAGTCCATCCTGTGTGCGTACTTGCGCGATCAGTCACCGCGTCGGAGATTAGCAAGACAGCGTTAATTAAGTAAACGCAAAGCACACACATGCGGATAATTAGCATGCCCTGTGAGACAGTAAATTGATAGGTGGTTTGTCGTGATGAAGATTGAGAAGTGTGCAAAAGGATTGTAAGGGAAATTAAACGCATGAAAGAAGGCGAGTGAAAGTATCAAGAGCTTTGTGCAGGATTATGTTGCATCAGGATACTTTCCCGGTTTACGTTCCCTTACAGATTAGATAACTAAAACCACTGAGGAATCTCTCTTAGCTGTTACCATGGAGACCGTTTAACCCTAATGCACTCTTATATTGTGGAATTAGGTGGTATTTACCGGGCAATGTCTTTAGAGGGGAGACAAAGATGTCAGGTTTGTATGCTTGCTTAGTTACAAAAGTATAAATGAGGCTTTATACAGTAATTTGTATATTAAGTCAGTTACACTTATTAGTTACATGAGAACTATACAGTATATACTGTATATACTTTGGACTCATAGGTGGCATCTCAGATTGGCCTATACAGATATAACTATAAAGACAGATAGGCGACATCTCTACCGAAAATGCTGATGTCTGCCTGATCTACAAGGCCTAATAAACGCTGATGTTGCCAGCTCTGCCACCTTCAAAATTACAACAAGGCTTTACTCTCGCCCAGGCAGGTCGTAAATACAGCACACACAAGATGCTCTAGATGATTTACAGAGCAGAGATGATCAAACCAGGGACCTGAGGGTTACAAAAAAAGAATCAAAAAAGACAAACCTCTACATTACCGCAATGAAATGTGTGACCTGTGGTATCAAGTCAGGTATAAAGTTGCAAAGGTTAGTTTTGCGCCATGGCCAGTAGTGTGCAATAGGTGAAATTGATCAGATTTTCATTTTGCCAGTTAACAACTTATCTTCCTGATTCTTCAACAAAAAATTGAGAATATCTTAATCCTAAACATTATTTGAAAGCATTTTAACGAACACTATTCAAGTTATGTCCAAATATCCATGCTTTTTTTTTGTTGCTTTAAACCCACACTGTTGGCAACATAAAGGTTAAGGAGGGCTAAGGATGGTCATGATTATGGTTGGATGGTTTTGGATGGTCAAAAGTGATCCACACTTTGGTTATATTAAAACTTGTGTTGGCCGTTCTTATTAGTTTTATTAGTGCTTTTCCGTTCAAGGCTACTGTCTCCAGTCACTGTGTGAACGTGTCACATCAGTTCCTTTGTAACTGCAGTGTGAGCAAAAATGGATGACCCACTTTGCAACCGTAACAAGGAAGAAGAGCATCACTACGAGAGTATGGAACGGAAACATTCTCCATCGCAGACCAAGAAAAAGTTCAAAAGTCAACCGTCAGCTGGAAAATTGATGCTTACGGTTTTGTGGGTTTCTCGAGGACCAGTATTGGAACATTATCAGGAATCAACAGTGCTCATTACAGTGACTTGCTTATTGAAGAGATAAAGCCTAAACACAGAGGACTGCTATCCAAGGGCGTAGTGATCTTGCATGAAAATATGAAAATATCTCAGTTCAAATTACCTAAATCGCATTGTATTCCTGAACTTACCACACGAAAGAAATGCCAGTTACACTATGTTCAAATTGCAGTGTTAAGAGATATAGTAACTATCCATGTATTGATTAGGTAGATGAATTAGAATCAGTCCCCAAAACAGTACAAGAACAGTATTACTCGAATTGCATCCCGGCAAAGCTTACTCATATTGAAAAATCATGAAGATTCCAGAAAAACTCTCCTGGCTAAACCTTTTTTTCCCATTTGTTAACTGTGTTGTCCTGGTCAGGTGGCAACTTGTTAAGAATGGATTCTTCCAATTTTTACCACAATAGTACCTGGTTAGGCTCCAGATCCATGACACACCCAGGATCAGGATAACACATTTACTTTCTGTAGTAAATTCATAAGAAGAAGAATATTTAATAATAATCAGGTCCTCAACTCCTGCATCAATTCTTTCCAAGTAACAGCATACAGTATACAATCCCTGTTTTAAGCAGAAAACACTGTGCGCAACAAAGCTAAATTCCTAGTTGAATCCAGTAATGCTATTGAACTTACTTATTTCTTGAGATTGAGAGGTCAAGACGCACTGCATGCTGATCATCTAACCACTAGGGAACATGCAGTAGTGCTAGAGTAAATGCACTTACATATCTGCAGTACAAGCACCACAAAAAAACCTAAAATATTAGATTGGAAAGCAGTCAAAGCAGAAAAAAAAGAAAATGCTGCCCTGTGAAAGCAGATGTAGTTTGGATGCTGTGCAAACACCATATTATAGTACAGGCATTTGGGAGCTAAAATGCAACACATGGTACAGTAATATTTCTCAAAGAGGATTAGAGATTAGAGAGTTGGATTAATCAGTGGCACAAATGCATCCCCTGTGTTGGATCGTATGTTTAGTAGAACCTTTATACAGGAAGAGTTACTCTACCAGTTTGAAAGGTAGTTTGAACCTTTGTATGTTAACAAAAACATTACGCCCAGTTTTGCATCACTTTCAGTACAGCCCTTGAATCATTTTTTTATGTCATTTGTTGTACTAAATTAGTAAAGAATGCAAATTGACACAATTTCCCCCCAGTGCTCTCACACCTTTTTGACTTCACTGTATTATGTTCAGCAGACTTTCTCACTTTCGGCGTTAGTAGGAGTGAATTGGCATTCAGTGGCAGCAGTCCATCTCCCATTGCTTTTCATTACAGCCAGCGCTTATCTCTCTCCAAGGACATATTTTAATTAGTTACCTCTACCTACCACACTCCGTCTGTTCTTTCATGCTAAATGCTAAGCGCTAACACAAAGAGGCCTTTGGGCTAATTAGCTTCTTGTTAAAAACATGCCAGCCCAGCCCTGTTTACCAATCCGGAGTATGATTTCTCATAATGTCTTTTTTGCATGAGTGCATGTTTGATTGTGTGTGCTTGCCCTGTCAGTTCTGGTAATATGAAAAATATGGATTTACGCCCTTCTACCCTGCACCTCTCTTCTCTTTCCTGGTCTTTTTATAACAAGCATGCATGGTACGGTATAGCGATGCAGGATGTGAGATGATGGCAGATGTTCATGGTCCCCTGCTCTTCTCCAGCTCGCACTCTTTAGGGAGGCCTATACGAGCACATTACTTTCCCATTAAAGCCCTTCTGGCGGCTCCGCGCAAGATAACCGATCTGTTTACTTTTCCCCCGGTGCCCCTGTGCTTGGAGTTGTGCTGGGGTTATAGTCTGAATGAAAATGAACATAACGTTATTAGCAGCTATTCAGATGTCCGATGTTTTGTTGCATTCAAAAAGGAGTCAGGCTGGAGTGTGCAGAAAACCATGAATGAGGTGTGAGGTAGTGAGCTAGAGGAAGGGCTGCAAATTCTATTAACTTATGAACTCGCGCAGGTAAAGTCTTCTTAGTAATCTGTGGCACCTTTTCATACTCCACTTCTTTCTATTCCAAATGTCCACCTTTTTCCCCATGTGTCTGAGTGTAAATTCTTTGCCATCTCATCTCATGTTCCATCTTACTCCATGCTCCTATTCCAGAATGAACATAATGGCCAGACCAAACTGCTGGATCTAGATGCTGGCTTAATGCTGTTTCCTCAGGTAAGGTACACCGTGGTTAACAAAAGTAGAAAAACGCTCAGCTTCAGCGGCTTGACTTCCGAATGATGGATGGATCAGCCATATTGTTTCGAAATGACAAAGTACAAGTGTTCCACACACAACTCTTATTTACTGTGCCTCCTTGCTCAGTAGCTGATATAAACTGAATACCTGTCAGTACCTACCTGTCGTAAGTGTTTAGCGGCTTGCCGAGTGTGGATGTGTGCGCGCCCTTGGAATGACCTCAAAGTCCAGCAATAATCGAAATATGCCCCTTTTTCCTTCCCAATTCACACACCTGACCCTTCATTAGTGACCCCTTTCTTGTCCCCTTTGAATATAGCCCTCCTCAGGCCAAAATATTTCCATACAAACCAGCCAGTAAAAAAAAAAAAGAAAGAAATGTGTCTGTGCCTTTCCCAGTCTGTAGCCTCGTGGGAAACCTAGTGCGAGCCAAAAGGTCAATCGCATCATGGGTACTGTAGATGGAGCGAGTGTCTGTGTGTGTGAGAGAGAGACAATTTGGACGCCCATTTATTCTCTTGCAAATCTGCACAGTGCCCCACTAATATGCTGAAAGTGATCTAGTCTAAGGACTCTCATATAGTACTGTACATATCCCATCTTGTGCCTCAAATTTTTGATTATGTCTAGGAAATCTTTATATGGATAAATGTAGACAGTACAGCATAGTAAATTAATTTTCTGGTGTGAAACCTTATTAAATGTTAATTATTACGTTTAATTTGAATGGCAGACACAGGATGCCTTGAAAAAGTGTACAGTACAGTATATGTACGTGGTGGGTACAAGTCATAACCTCATTTCATCACATTCCATATAACAATGTGTTAACATTCATACGCTRCTGCCACTGAGCAACCATGTACACTCTTGAGTGTTTACTCAGAGGTAGGTGTCAACCGTACGGACGAGGAAAAAACGACTCGGAAATTGAAAATGATTTTATTTCGGCTCATCTTTTCTCTCTTTACTACAGAATATCCATCAATTAGAGCTTTTCGGAGACATGTCAACTCCACCTGATATCACCTCTCCCTCGGTGAGTGCGCACACACACACACACACACACACACACACATAGACATACACTTGCTGACACAATTTCTTGTGCTTCCATAATTTGATAATGTACACTGTCCGTCTGTATTACGCTTCCAGACGCCTGCATCCCCGGCTACCGTCTTAGACCCGACGCTGCTCCACCAGCCCCCCTCAGAACTGTTTGCTGCATTCAACCCTGCCTCTGTGCCCTCAGGTCAGTTTAACTATTTATGTGTGAGATGGAGAGAGTGACAGACTAAATGAAGTGTTCTCTCCTCTTGCTGTAAAATATGAATGCGCTGATTACCTGCCTGTATACTGAGTTACTCAGCAAATGCTTTAAAAAGAGAACTGAATTAGGTACCCGGTGTAGCCCCAGTCTAGAGTGCGTTGGTGTGCGACTGTGTCTGTATCTAGTTCATCAGGTTAATTTATTTCTGACGGAGTATACGAACATGATGGACTTAGCACAAGAAAAGCTTAGCATATTGACGGAAAAATAAGATTTGTCCTATTTCTTTTCTTTTTTCTCAGTTCAAGCTTATATTCTTGGCTAGAAACATAGGCTGTGATATTTATAGTGTGTGATACGGTTACATTTTCAACAAGGCTTTCCAAATATTGTGCTATTGCAAATTATTAATCCCTACTTGGCTGTTTCTATTCAGGCTACAGCGTTGAAGTACTAAATTATTTTAAGAGTACATGACTACTACCCTTGTTGCCATATTTATTGCCATTATAGAGGCAAAAAAAAAATAAATAAATGTCTGTCTTAGAGCAGAGGTTTCATAAACAGTCCCTTACGAACAAAAGTATAAGGCGCTTGTAAGCTTTCATGATATGATGTGAACTTTCCCATGGCTCTATGCTCATAAAACAACCCCCTCATTCAGCTTCCTGATTCCTTATGACGGTCTGTCTGTTTCCGGGTCTGTGACTTACTGTATATGTTAATGACTGGATATTTTGATGTCTGTACCAGACCACAGGTTTGATTCTTTCGTGGTCCTGCAGCCATTTACAGTATAAGCCTTTTAAAAGCAATCTTGTCATTGGCGTAAAACACAAACCAAATGCATAAGAGTTCACGACTCTTTAGCTCTGTATGTTAGCTAGTTGGCTAGATCACTTCTAATCTTACCTTGACTAGTACACCGTTTCAAAGATGCTTTCTACCAAGCAGCCATAAGAATCCGCTGCACAGAGACCAAGTGGTCATGATTCATTGCCTAGGTACCTGTGTATTTTCATATAGACCTAAAGTAAAAAGTTTCACATATGGAACATATTGAAGTAAAGTACAGATACAAATATTATATGTAAATTTATAACTTGCCACATCTGGAATAAGAAGGTATTTAATAAAAAGCCCATAAGAAGCCAAAATATACATTTTCAATAAAGAAGCAATTTCTCTGGAATTAATAAAGTCCTTTGAATAAAGGGACTATGGGTTGCGCTGATGGTCAGATATGACAATTACAATAAAAATAAATGGTCATGTTGATTAACGTGGAGTATACAGACAGCTCATGAGGTCACATATTAATCCAGTACATGAAATGCTTTTTTTTATACACTTATACTAAACTCAACCAGTTCATCAGAACAGAACATATGCATTTGTAAACAGTAATACAGTACCTGCAGAGAAAAACAACAATAGCCAAACTTTCTATGACATAATAACTTTAGGAAATTGCAAAACTGGGATTTAAAAAAAAAAAAGAAAGAAAAGAAAAATCCCAAGTGCACCTCAGACAAATACAATTTATTCATATGAAATTATGAAAATGTCACACAGTGCTTTCACATTCTTCGCCCTGGCCCCAAAATGTCTAATATGTTTAGACCACAAGCTTCAGATCCTCAAATGCTGCAGTCTAATTGGTTCTACACAATTTCATGCACGCGCACTTCTGTGCATTGGTTTTTAGCTGTCAAAACAGAAACGAAAACAAAAATTTAAGCAATGACCTTTTAAAAGCAAGTTACCAGAAGATTACAGAATTCCATTTTGCAAAGAGTTTGTCTTTTATTTTTGAACAGTTAATCTTTATAAATCATGCTCCCTGCAATCTCAGGGAGGTTTTATGAAAGTAAGCAGTTGGTGTTTATGCTCCAGGCGTGTCAAGAGACATGGTTGCCAGCAGGTTTGTTGGATATAAGTTAAACATACTTCTGTGGCAATAATTCCATCATTATATTCATTAACAATTATCATTAAATTCAATCAATAAATTCATCATAAATAATTATCATTATATTCTTCTGACCGGTTACTGCACCTTATAGTCATGTAAAATACTGTGCACTGAGCAACACTGTTATATTACGTCACATGTCTGAATTTGGTAATACGAACATCTCTGGCTACGATGGCAGATGTGACAGGCAATGTGTAGGTTATAGTTTGTCTTATTACTGATGCTACAGTTCTCCTGCCAAAGGGTGTCGTTTTTGGGAAGCTCAACACAGAGCTTGTGCCACAAATGGTTTGTCATCTCCTCGTACCYGGTAATGCAGTGTAGTTTAGCTTACACGCCGGAGACAGCTGCTGCAGCCAGATTGAGTTGTTCTAAGACACTAAACAGTGTATGATTAATACATCTGGAAGCGCACACCACATCACTCTACCCATCTGGCCATCTGCGTTACTCTGTAAAATCTTGAAATATCAGAAGCCCGGAACTTGCTGACCCAAGCACAGGCTTACAGTTATCTGCCCTTCTTTCTCTGCCCTCTCAAGTTCATTTCAGCTAACAAGATTACACTTCATATGCTCCTAGTAAGGGCAGAGAAGTCTCTCCAGATTGATGTTACTTAAAGAATGAAAGGGGTAGCTTAGTGGTTAAGGTGTTGGACTATTGTTCAAAGGGTCCCAGGTTCAAACCTCAGCACCACTAAGTTGTCACTGTTGGGCCCTCGAGCAAGGCCCCTAACCAAATCAAATGTTCAGATGTTATGCTGACAGGTGAAGCAAATAACATTAATCATCTCGTTACATTAGCACATGAGAAAGTGGGTGGACAGTTTAATAGGCAGCAAGTGGTGTTTTTTTTTACCTGAAGTTGATGTGTTGGAGACATAAAAATGGGCATGCATAAGTATTTCAGCGACTTTGACAAGAGCCAAATTGTGATGGCTGGATAACCGTTAGCAGAAAACGTTAATGCTGGTTCTGAGATAAAGGTGCTCGAGCATCACAGTTTGTTGCGTATGAGGCTGCGTAGCCTGTGTCTACTGCCAAAATTGCCTACAATGGACACACGAGCATCAGAACTGTACCAGGGAGCAACGGAAAAATTTGGCCTGGTCTGAGAAATCATGGTTTTGTCTGATTAATCATGCAGATGGCTGACTGTGTGCGCCATTTACCTAGGGAAGAGATGGCACTATGGGAAGAAGTCAAGCCGGCAGAGGCAGTGTGATACTCTGGCAGTTGTTCTGCTGGGAAAACTTGCCATTCATGTGGATGTTACTTTGACATGTACCATCTATCTAAACATTGCAGCGGACCATGTGTGTCCCTTCAGGGAAACGGTATTCCCTGATGGCAGTTGCCATCCATCCGCAGTATAACGTGCCCTGACATCTGGTGAAAATGGTTCAAGAATGGTTTAAAGAACACAACATTGGGGTTGAGGTGTTGACTTGGCCTCCAAATTCTCCAGATCTCAAGTCATTTGAGCATCTTCTGAATGTGCTGTAAAAACAAGCCTGATGGAGGCCTCACCTCACTACTTGCAAGACTTAAGGACTTAAAGGATTCGCTACTGATGGCCTGGTGCCAGATACCACAACACACCTTTTATTTACCAGTTTCTTTTCATGCTAGTCGACCTAGCTTCAATTTGTGTGTGGTTGATGAAAAGACTTTAATAAAATACCTGTACTTACTTTATATCAGGCCCCTTTTGTTGCATTTGTTAAGATTTCTCTGATTACATCATCCAGCTGATTTATGTTGAAATAAAACATTCTCTGTTTAAAAAAAACACACACATGAATAACTTCACCATAAGTAAACACGATTCCTGTAAATGATAAACCATGAATTAGGCTTTTGATGAAGTGTACTGTCTGAGACATTTAAAAAAAAATCCATCATACTGTAGGTGTTCAATTGCTCTGAGATCTGGTTACTGTAAAGGCCATAACATGTGATTTACATCCCTCATCATCAAACGATTCAGTGAGTCCTCATGCACTTTGGAAACGATCACTACCATCAGGATAGAAATATTCCATTATTGGACAAAGGTTATCAGTCAGAATAAATTGATTTGCAATGACTCTTACCTCAAAGCGCACAAACCCTGACAGTAAAACACTTTATGTCACATTACCAAATCACAGAATCGTGATTACGTTACTCTGACAAAAATGGAAATATGCTGATCTTCAGTAATGTTTTTTCCTCTATGACAGTGTCATGCACAAAAAAATCTGTCATATCCAAAAGTCTGGATGGTAGGTGTTATGTTTTAACATTTAAATTAACGAATGAACAGTTTGACTGCAACATGAGATAAATCCATTCTAGCAGTTTTGAGAAAAAGACTTTTCTTTTGAGCTTCAATGATTTTCAAGGGGAATATTGCCAAAATATTATGTTGAAATTGTTTTTGCTTATATCAGTATAATTTTTAGATTATTTTTCCAAATCCATCTATTACAGACGTCAGCCTGAAGTTGTGTTTGTGACAAATGCAAATATGCAATTTATTATTAATATTATGTCATTATGCCATAATAACACCATGCTGTAATAACTATTACTATTTTTTGTAGTTGTAGTAGTTTGTAGTTCGATTTAGAGTCATACTCAAGGAAAAAAGCTTTGGGTTTTGGAACACAAAAATCTTTCAAATGAAAAATTCTTGAAGCTCATTTACGATTAATCAACCACACACTAGCAGTCCATGACTTCTGGGGTGACTGCAATTATAGTACATGTTCATTCCATTTATATATATATATACAATGGAGCATTTTGCTATGAAATGCAGTTGTCACATTGTGCCAAAAAACATGCAAGTTTAAAGCTTCTAAAAATCCCAGGAGATAACAATTTCATCTCATCTGACACCAACACTCTTGTCATGGATAACATCACAGAGGTTTACATTTAGGCATTTGGCAGACGCTCTTATCCAGAGCGGTTCACAACAGTGCTTTGGCGTTTCCGTCCTTGGATAGATCCTTACACTGGTTACTAACTAAATACTAAATATCAGTCAAACTCTCTTTTCCTATTAAAAAAAAAAATACTAATGGATTTTGTATCCGAGTATCACAGTGCACATAAACAAATAAGGCACATGATTTCAAGCCGTCTGTAATAGACTCCAGCGTCTATGGTGCAGTCTTTCCCAACATTAATAGATATTACTCAGCTTTTGTTTGTCTATATTGCTGAAACACACAAGATTAAGCTCATTCAATTTCTTTCTAATACAACCCTACCACCTTCCAGTGCTGCACATAATGTAATAGTCACTCTCTAAAGGTGTGTGTGTGTGTGTGTGTGGTGTTCCATGTGGTACTGGTCATTTGGAAGAAGGAGAAGCATAATGAAATACGAACTCGCATGATGTGAGTCAGATTTTATAATGTTCTCCTCTAAAGGGAGCTGTTCATTAGGGCCGGACCCATTGTGAGAGGTAATTACAGTACTTCATCTGAGCTTTAAAGACCTTTTCACTGAGGAGAACTAGGTCATTTTCTTCTGCACATTAAGGTTCATGGCCCCACTCCAAGCCTCTTTAGCGTGAATGGTGTTTAAAACTGATAGGGGAATGGGATCAGTGATAATTATGGTCCTATGTTAGACTTATTACTGTATTTACCAAAGTCCTACGTTAAACTTATTAACACTAATTAGTTAATGAGTGTTAGCATTATTACTTCTGTATGTAGTCCTGTCTGCAGTATGTAATGTGATATTACTTATTGGCGTTAARTGACTTCATCCTTGTTCTCTCCTTTTCCTGTTTTCAGGTTACGTGACAATGGGAGCAGTGCCCCCAGGCTGGGCGCAGCAGCAGTTTGCAGCCCAGGCACCGCTGGCATTCGGAGTTCAGTCACCCGTCCCCATGGCTCAGGTGTTACCTGGTGGGCAGCCGCTAATATGGGGCCAGGCCAACATCTTTCCCGCAACGCAGCAGCAGTGGGCGGCTATGGCTGGAGTCCACTTTTCACCTGCTGCCTTTGTCCCTGCACAGACCATGGGACCACTCCCAGCTGCTATGTTTCAGGCACTGGCACCCATGCCCATGGCAGCAGCATGTCCCACCGCTGGTCCCTCCCCTGGTACGCCAACCGCAGGCACCTCAGCTTCCACGGCCTCTAGTCCGCAACATGGCGAGCGCTCAATGCATGGACAGACCAAGATGAGCAAGGAGATGTTCAAGGACTTCCAGATGGCCAAGCCACCACCTGCAGGTACACATAAGAGTGAGCAACCCAGTCTGGCATGCACCACAGACGCTTTTACCAGCTACTTTAGCCGGGTGGGACTGGCACAGGACAACGATGACTGTGATGACTTTGACATCTCCCAAATGAACCTGACGCCCGTCACCTCCACCACACCCTCCACCAACTCACGTGAGTTAAATGCATTAAACATTGTATTGGGTTGTAGAACGTTTTTTTTTTTTTCTTTCATAGTTAACACTAGTGTTCAGGAGTAAAGGACATAAAAAAATGTTCAGGTGTCCAGTAGTGTTGCATGAGCAGCAATTTCCTATAAACGCTTTTTGTCATGATGTGTCTTGGAAGCATCACATTTTGCACTTCCCCCTGACACACACCGAGTTTCAGACTTTATATATGGTTTTTACCATTTCATTATTATCCCTGCATTCTGAAAATGCATTAATTTTAAAATTATAATGTTCAAATATTCCTAAATATAATTGCTGTTATTGTAAAAACAGAAATATCACTAAACTCTCGCTACACTACATTAAGCCGGCGATAGAAACATTAGCGCTGACTATCATTGTAGCATCAGATCTTTAACCATGAGCTTGGGTTAAGTCTGTTGAAAGTTTATGTACGTATGTGTTCTCAACACTACTGTTGTTAGTAAGTAAACATGGCAGTATATAAATTGGCTAAGGCAAATTGCCCCAAGTGTGAAGAAGTGTGCCGGGGATAGACTAGGGTCCATGGCAACTCTTCGGTTGAGTGTTGACTAAAGTCAATGCATGTGTGTGAATATTTGCTGCGTAGAAACCGGTGATGCAGTTCCTTAGGGTGCGTTTTTTGCCAGCATGGAAATGACAATTAAAAATGAAGAGGTGAGAGATGGATAGGGAAGGAAAAATAGAGAAAGAGAGAGAGAGAGAGAGAGACCCAGCTGCTCAGTGCTACAAAGTAGGGAAATTATTACCAGTCTCAGGAGAGCTATGCATTGTGTGTTCTGGTCTATTTGGAGCCTCATAAGCCTGTTGTGTTAATTACTGCTGTGGATGAGTGCAAATCTGTGGAGTTACACATGCAAATATTCACACACTGTGTGAGGGTCACACTCTTTTATGAACTGACAGTGAAACAGCATGAACCACCAGGCAAACTTTGGGTGTTCGGGTTAATACAGGGGTTGAGGGCTATTATGACGCAGAGAGCYACTAAGATGATATTAGAGTCTATTAAAACAATTCCAACCGTTATGTCTGATAAATGAAGGCATAACTTTGTGTTCAATATCTGTAAGAGGTAGGAGGTTGAGATCTCCACCCATGTAGGGGTGTTCGAGGACATGAATCACATTCAATCGAGAAAGCCATACCACTTCTTTATGTTTTATAACAGTCATTTTAATTCATCATTATGATATAATGTTTGGAGSAGTCRTACTGGCCGGTTTTGATTCAACCCTCCSGTGTCAATTACGCCTGTGGTGATAAAAAAAAAAAAGAGAAATGACCTACTTTAAATGAAATACTTGCAGATTAGCTCAAACATAAAATGCTCCTATTTTAATTGCTGGTAAACGGCTTGATCATATTTAGGAAGTGATTGCTAATGAGCCAAGTRGTTCCCAAACTAAAATGCAGGGGAAAAATGGGAATGTGGTGCAGTTCATCTCTTATTAATTTGTTTGTCACCATTTTAATTGCATAATTATGGAGTTGTGATCTGCATCCACTTAAACTATTACCGTCCATCAAGCAAATGTCTGGCATGCCCGCTATTACCATAAAACTCAACCGGCGTGCGATAAATGGTGGATAAGTAAGGACGATTCCAAAGGCCCCTGAGTGACAGCTTTCTCCTATGGCTATTAAAAAGGGTTGGGGGCCCAGTGTATTAGGCTTTCAATGGGCCCAGAATCTCTAGTGGCTATAATTCACCACTTTTTATGCATAGTACAGTACATGTTTGCAATCTGTAGTGTCATTTTTTTTAATTTTTTTTTACACTGCATTTTGGTCAAAACGGTGTGGCCACTACTTAGCACAAGGGAATAGAGGTAGTCCCCGACATTTCAGTTAAATTATGGCGATGTTGGGAAAGGGGACAGATTTAGTCAAGTGGATTGGTATGCTTTATATTGCTTGATATTTTGTATCAAGGGCGTATAAGACTCACTTTGTCACTCTTGCGAACAAATCTGACTTATGTCCATGCTCCTGGAACAGAACTCGTTCCAAAGTAGGAAGAAACCGGTGTGTGTGTGTGTGTGTGTGTG
>QMIH01000444.1:68654-84878 GCA_003987875.1 Clarias batrachus | reverse complement strand
TGAAAACGGGATTTTTATTTTATAAGTCAGTGGAGCCCTCGAGGCCGACTTGAAACGTGTTTTAAGGATAAACGTGGCTTTAAGGCATCGGATCATCAGTTTGCCAAACACATTTTGTAAATAACAGTAATGCCTACAATAATGCTGATGATGATAATAGTGTTTGTTCTTTTTTCCGCCGGACCTCTGTGCCATAAAATAGGCAGGCTTAAGTGATGCAAGCGTAACATGGAATATCCCAAGCAATATATCTCCACGTGTCCAAAACTTTCCCCCTTTGTGGTTTACGTTGCTGTCTGCTCCTGTGCATGTTTGGTTTACTTAACAGTGTGGTGCACGTCCTTTGGGTACAATGAAGAAAAGCAGGCAGTTAAAATAGCTCAAGTGTCATAAAGAGTGCACGGCTCATTATGGGATAATTGAGTAAATATAGGCTCAAAGACTTTCTGCAAGAGATAAAGATGGTATTTGATATACTGCAATTSGGGCATATTAAAACTTAAGCGTTAAGTTCAAAATAAACTTTATAAATGATTCTGAACCCCATTACAAAAGGATGTACAGTAGTGTAACTGGACTTAAGGTGTCCTAAAAGTCTCTATACAGAGGGGAAATTGACAAAATGCAGCTTTATTTAGAAACTCTCATAAGAAATTTCACTATAGTAAAGTATAGTCCATAACCTAATTAAACCCAAGTATTATGATGGTACTTCAGACATTACCATGGTACACACCATAGGACTCTATAGGGTATCAGAGTAGGTACTATGGCACTGTGGTAGTCTCTATAGCTATGTATGTATCATCGCAAGTTTGTGAATACCATGATACTTATTGGGTACCACAGCATCAGCAGGTATCTAGTATAGTATGTTTATACATGCTGTACCATATTAGATATGTTAGTACATAGTACTGTTATGTAATATTAAGAATTTGATAAGGCACCAGATCACTCAGTGCATTACACCCCACCATGCACAAACAAGCCTAAACTCCGCCCATTCCAAACTGATTGAGCAACCATGGGATGTGCCAGACAAACGGGTCCAATCCATGGAGAACCCACCCCACGACCCATAGCACTCAAAGGATCCGCCGCTGACAATGTCCTTGTCCCAGACACCACAGCACACCCCAGAGGTGGCACAGGTGGCACGAGGGGGACCCAAAACCACGGTGGTTGTAATGTTAATGGTTACATGTTACGGCTGTATGTGCGTGTGTGTGTGTGTGCGTGTGTGTGTACATTTGCCCTATCCTTAAAAAAAAAACTCATACAATTGAATTACGTACATTTCCAATGATACCAATTTGTAAAAGATTCCAAAACACCCAAATCATTTTTTCCACTCTGTGTGAAGACTATTGGGACCACCTGTATTTTATAGGATTGATTTCCAATTTGTCAATTTTTTTTATTTTTTTTTTTATAATTATAACTGAGCAACACATTTTGATACGGCATTTAAAACTCAAAAAGTCTTTATAACCTTGTGGTATTTCACTGCAGTCTGGTCTCATTCTCGAATGCTCGAGTTCTCCTGCCATGTTGCTGTTTAAATTTCAGATGCCTTATGTGTCACCACGCATACCGGCGCAATCACAAAACAAGCATGACCTTGTTCATTAACATGTGCATTCCCCAACACACACACCCACCCAACCACACACACGCAGACATTCATGTGTAAATCAGCTGTGTCAAATTCTGGGAAATGCCCGGTGGCTTCACAGTAGGTACACCAAAAACACAGAGCACATCCACAGTGTCTGGCATTTTATCTAAAATTCTATCATATTTAAAACCTGCTTGTGACATTGTGTGTGTGTTTGTGTGTGAGACATTAGCATCCACTTCTCCATGTGTTTCATGACCTATAATGACTAACACTCCCTATTTTATGGCCAGAGTCAGTCCTGTTTTAATCCGAGAGCCATTTAGGCCGTTTAAAGTTCATAAACTACACTTGGGGTATCAAAGGAAGATTGTAAAGCCAGGAGWAGATCGTGAGGATCCATAATGCTTCGAGTATGTTTCTAGACCTGTTTTAACTTTACCTCAGCTAATGGTTTGTTAATGTAAAAGGACATCTTATTTTTATCTCAATGAAGATGACATTCAACAGTGAATTTTTAGGAGATTTCTTCTCTCTCTCTCTCTCTCTCTCTCTCTCTCTCTCTTTTTCTCGATTTACATATCCCACCATGTAATACTGTACCAATAAACACATCAACAATTTAAACCTTGTTGTTTTCTTCAATAGATTTCCATGAATATGTGCACATTGACAACAATTTTCTATTAAAGGAACCTTTTAATAGCTTGTACAAAACGTTACAGTTTATGTTCAGTATGTGTGTGAGTCAAATCAGAACCTTTATTATAATTGCTATTATCATTATTATTGTTTTGTTTTTTGCATTTCATTGTTTAGTGCGAAGTGGAGTCACTAAAGTGTGTCATTTCTTTCAGTCTAAAAGTCTTTACCAGCTTTAAAAAAAATACCTTATGTTGCACTTTTCAGATTGTGTCTAGTACAGTCACCAAAGTACCAGGTCATTATTTCTAAATGTTCTACATAGTACTTAATTCACTTCCTTTCAGTTTTTTTTTAGAACAAAAAAAAAAATGAATCAAATTTGTGCCTGACACTAGCTATTCTATTCTGGACACACAAAATACAATGCAGTACATCATAATTAAAATAAATGTCATTTTGTTCAATTATTTGTTTTTAAGCCATCAAGTTTATCTACTATATATCTAGCACTGCTCACATGCTGTGTAGTGTATGTGATCCCCAGCAGACATGCTGTTAAAAAGATTTGTTGCACTGTTTTGCCTTGATGTGAGTCTCTCTTATCTTTCATGTTTACAGTCTAAAGATATGGCTGATAGCACTGATAACACTCATGTACAACAAAATTAAGCAGTGACTACAAATTGTCCACCTCTAAACAGGCATCACTGTTTCTCTTAAGAAGCAGTTAACCTATTTGTGTTCATATTTAATTCATGACGTAAGCATTAAGCCTTCATTTTCTCCCAATTAAAAAATTCAGAAAACCTTGCTTAGTTATTTATAGTCATAMTAAACACATTTTTCAATTGTCATTTTTTTCTTGGTGTTTACAAACCTAGACGAAGCAAATTGAAATGAGAAAACCGGTATGTAGGGTGAGTTTTACAAACTGTAATTAATTTAATTTAATTTTTTTTTTTTTGGGGGGGGGGGGTATTAGGTTTATAGCAAGCAGTAATATGTGTACTTTTTCTTCTGCTGCTATTACAATTGTACCTCAATACTTCAATTATTGTCCTCAATAATCAAGATTAAAAATTAAATATGAAATAATCGATCTAAAAATGTTAATATACATGTGAGTACATACATACCCTGGCCAAAAAGAACATTAAAACATTAACATTTTATTTGACTGTCTTTTCTTTTGATTTCGGTGCACAATGTGGTGACGCTTTCATAAGTTGAGTTCTTGAATATGCCTGAGACATCAAGGAAGAAAAACTCCATTGATGTTATAACCTGGTCATTCAGTACATTCAGGTCATCAGCTGACTTCATTTTATTGCTACATAATGATGCGTCTACAATGAGTCTAGACCTGACCAACTGAAGCAACCCCAGCTCATAATACTGCCTCTAGAGGCTTGTACAGTGGACACTTTGCCAGATGGGTGAATCGTTCATGGGCTTCCTTTTTTATCTTGACACACCCTTTGCTCTGGAATAGGCTCAATCTGCACTCATCAGACCACATGATCTTTTCCATTGCTCCATACTCCAATCGTTATGTTTCTTAGCAAATTAAAGCCTTTTTTTTCTGATTAGTCAAGTGGTTTTCCTATGCACACACAGCTGTTTAGTCCTAATCCTTTGAATTCTCATCAAATTGTGCATTTAGAAATGCTCTTACTTTCACTATTAAACACAGCTGTGATTTCTACTGTCAACTTTTTCTTAAGGATGGAACTTCTCCAAGCATTTATCTCCATTCATGAAATTTTTTCTGACCTATTTTCTTCAACACACATAATGGATCAGGACTATCCTTCCACGATTTAATGTGTTGCACAGTTCTTAATTCATAATTCCAGTCATTTTCGTTCTGCTAGGTTGTTTTCTTTGCTTGATGCAACCAGTCCTTTGACCCTTTTGACAAAGTGACTTTTTTATCCAGGCAGTGTACAGATTAAATGTTAAGTAAATGCACATCAATGGCTAATTAACTCTGTGCTGCTTAAGGTTTTTTCCGGATTTCTCCTAATTTCCCCAAAGATGGCTGATGGGGTCAGTAAAAATTGCAACTGAGCAATGCAAAAATCTATTAAAAATTGTAAAAGCCATTGMACAATTGTGTGTTAATTAAACATGGACAGTGTTTAGGAATTTCTTGCTACTCAATTGTAATATTTTTATTTAAATGTTGTATTTAAATAATATTTATATTTTTCTTGTGATGTACTTACCCTCGTTTATCTTTGATAACTACAACCAAATTAATGATTTATTAATTAAATTGTATGATGATTAATGATTAATCCTGGGAATAACCCCATCAAATCCTAGGAGAAATTGAGCTGAAACTAGGCGATACCCAAAGCACAGGCAGCTGGCAGGACCACATTCTTTGTGAAAGAAAACAGTCAGAAGTGTGTTGATGACTCGGGCGGAACTCGTCTAACAAGACCAAGTGCTTTTTGGTGATGTACTTGTGAATGGTCTACCTACCTTCATTCCTGCAACAGACACGCGTAGCGTAGGTCACAAACATAACTTTGGGTTGTTTTGCTTATACGGATGTAATTTCTTATTGGATTGGATTCATTTAAAGCAGGTTGTTTGTTGGATTAACAATGAGATGACGCAGAGCTGATGGTGAAGAAGTGCCATTTCTTTGAACAAGGATTACAAATTAAGACAACATACAATGGAACAGGCAAGTTTGTGATGCATTTCTTTGCATTATTTGAGATTTCAAGCGTTATCGAATCATAGATTAAATATATTATAAGAAGTATTTAATATATATAAATCACAGCAGATTTTTGGGGGCTTCCCAGGATAGTGRCAACTTCATTCAATATYGTTTAAATGAACTGAAAGAGGAAATAGCATAATTCTGTCCTGAGAATAAGATATCAGTTAATTCTGTTTCATAAATGTGATTTGAAAAAGCCTCTTCATGCCCTGCATTGTGTAAAGGATTTTTCTCTGCATGTTTTATGGTTTCTCAGGGTGAAATGAAAGTTAAAACCCTGAGGGGAAGGTTCCAGAATGATGAATCTTCAAACATCCGAATCAAACCGGCTATCCCGGAGAAACCCAAAAATATTTCCGCAGTATCTCCCACAGGAAAAATCAGCAACCCCCTTATAGCATCTATCAACTCAGCTGTGGACAACCGCCTGGCCCCTCGTGTGGTCTTTAAAGAAGACAAAAAGAACCTCAAAAATTCTCAACCAGAGGCCTTACTTATAAAGGCAAAGCCTGTTTTGGTGGATAAGAACCAGAAGAAGCAAGCAGATCTTATTAAACAAGCCTTAAATGATGGGAAGATCTTGCCCACGAATCATGTTACTCCAGTCTTAGAACAGACAACCAAACCTGCATCTGTCCCAAAGTCCCYAGCTGCGGAGACACCCGTCAAAGTCCCTATACTGTTCAACAGGAAAGATCCCGCAAAATGGGATCCTCCACTTTCCCCTGTCCTTGATCGGTCAGATTCTCCAGTTAATAAGCCTATGATTTTTAAAGCTCCTGGTCCACCAATTAGAACAAGCCCTAATTTCTCTCCTCCAGTTATTTCTTCTCCTGGTGTTTCAGTCTCAAAACCTTCTGTCCTAACAGTTCCAGAATCCGTCTTTCAGAATGGTTCTCAAATTCAGAACCTAAGTCCAGAACTTCCTGTTAGACTTAATTCCGATTTTAAAAGTCCAAAATCCGATATATTTCCATATGGTTTACCAGAGGAGGCAATCTCCATTCCAGAAAGCTCTTCTTTTCTTAATATGGATATTCCACCTCCAATTATTCCTGATGACTTCTCTGATCCTGACACATCTGTTCAAGATGTACCTGCTCTTGTTACTCCTGAGCATTCATTTGCTGGGGCTTCTCTTTTTGATACTCCAATTTCCAGCAGTCCAGCTCTGTTTCGTACAGCTTCTCCTATGCCAGCAATAGAAACCCCAGATTCAGATGTGGCTTTTATATTTAGTCCTTTGCCAACACATTTAGCACCATCAACAAATGTTGAGTCAATGGTAGAAAGCAGGATAAGTGAATCCCACAAAGCGAATGACCACATAGGGGAGCTCTTAGAAAATCCATTGCCCAACTCGCCCTTGACCCCTTCATTGGTCTCTGCTTTAGCGAGAGCTGAAGAAATGTCTCCTGTTAAGCAGAACTCTAGTGATCTACGTCTGCTTACCCTTCTAGAAAAGGCTAAACGGAAGTCTACAGTAGGAACACAGTCATCCACACCTGAATTTCCGCCTGTAGTTGAGACAGGTCTGCCCAGCAATAGTCCACTTGACTCTTTATTACCAGACGCAGCCTATGCTGATCCATTCTCACATGTGGATGCTCTAAATGTTCCTGAACCAATTACTCTTCCTGATATTCCCCCTGTCGATTATGAGGGCAGGGCAGAAGAACCAACAACTCCCAGTAACCAAGATCCTAGTAAGTCAATTTTTAATTTTTTAGGGCCTGTTTATGATTCATGGTCACAATATCATCTATCAAAAAATACAATATTTTTTWAACAAAATTTAAATAAAAATGCTTTCTGTGTTAGTTTGTAAGGAAAAACAAAAATATTTTAATGCAATGTTAAAGAGAAGGTTTTAGATTTGTTAAGGGACTTTGGTTAGAACACCTTTACAGCTGGTCATTCATGGACTTATCCAATTAGCCAAACATGAGGAAGTAGAATCATCTCACTAATGATAGTAGATAGTAGATGGTAGGAGTAGAACCTGATATAGGATTATCAATCTATTTCAAGGTTTGGCTCATTCTGAGATATTTTTCTGCACATTTTGGTTGTAAAAGTGTTCGTTTGAGTTACTAAAGCCTTTTTTCAAACCAGTTTGAAATCAGTCTGTCCTCTCTCCTTAAGATTACTTTTTCATTTTGGTCCTTTTTTAATTAAATGTTATTTATATAGCCATAAACACATCTGCACATTGGCATAAACCAGATGCGCAGAAACTCAGACATAACCTTTACTATTTTTATGCATTCCAGAGGCAATAGTGGCAATATAAATACTTCCTTAAGAGGGACTCAAAAAAATGTCACCATTGACATAGTGCAGTTATATTCCTCTTCTATAATGCATATTATATAATCAAGCTGTGCTAAGCATATGGAAAGGAAAAGCATTAGCATCTCACTTCTGAATGATTTCAGAAAGCATAATTTCTGATTTTATTGCATTTTATTTACCTTTACATGTGTGATACCAAAGTGAAGTTATTAAATGTGCAGTGAGACATGAGCATAAACTGGTTTTACTAAGTGCAGTTTTTAAGGTAGGGTTATCATAAAATCTGTAATCATCTTTAGGGTGACTGGTGGTACCATCCACAGCAATATCCATCTAATGCTGGTCTTTAAGCACTGTGATTATTTAAATGATGGAGGCTCTAAACTGAAATAATATCACATTTTCCCCATATTATAATTTTGAGGTGAGCCTTAACTGAAGCTTTTGACCTGTATTGCCATGGCTTTAAAAATTGAGCTGGTAGTGTTTGATTAGCTGATTGGACAACTGCATGAATAAGCAAGTGTACAGAATATCACTTTTACAGCTTTTTGTGCATTTTGATGGCCTTTTTATTCAAGAGGGTTTGTATGTGTTGGTATGTGAAGCAGCTATGAAATGCTCTTGTGGTGGTGCAGGGCAACATGTTTCTCATAGTCAGAATGACTAAGAGGTAGAGCTATTTGCATATAATAGATGAATCACCTTTGCAGTCCTTACACATGACTGTGTGTGCTTGACATGTGTAATGCAGTCTCTGGATTATGCATTTATAGAGTTTACCTGTTTATTAACCTCTCTTTAGGCAAAGGATCACCTGCTCCAAAGATTGTGATTGTGCAAAAACCTGCTGTGCCTCCTCCACCTCCCCCCAGAAAGCCCCAGTCAACTGTGCCTAATGGTGACCTCATGCCAGAGAAACCACCTCAGTCTCCAGACACACATGTGCAGTCCAGCATTCTGCCAAGTCAGCCACTGCAGGACAACGGTAGAACTACCACAAACCACTTAGAATGTTATTATGGTTATATTTAACAATATAATCTCCAGGAAAATTAAAGATTAATTGTTCTGGTAATGCTTAGTTATATAGAGTGTGTTTGGGTGCAGAGTGCACATGAAAACAGCAGTGGCCATGGGGTACAACTTAAACAAAACAACTTAACAAAACCGAAAACAAAATAACATTCAAAGACAAAATAACAAATTCAAAACCAAATTAACAAATCCGAAAACTAAATAGCAAATTCAAAACCAAATTAACAAATTCTAAAACAAAATAACAAAACCCGAAACTAATTGTTAATTTGGTTTTGAATTTGCTATTTTGTTTTGGGATTTGTTAATTTGTATTGCACTTCTCGGCCAGTCAGATATGAACCGGAAAAGGTAGGTATAGTTTGCGAATGAAATTCTTACCGCGGATTGGACGAGACACCTGTCACTCAAGATAAACAGGAAGTAGGAACTTGTGTCTCTAACTTTGTTTCTTGTGTGTTCTGCTTCATATCAAAACAATTTTTTCGGTGTGCAAAACTAAGAAAATAATTACATTTTTCATTCGAAAGCATGGAAATTGAATTTATTCAATGTTACTTTGAGGACGGACATTCGTATGCCGTGATTTTGGATATGCTGATGTCATATCACGGTATAAAGATTAGTTTGCGAATTGCTGTGTCTCTTTTAAAAGAAAAAAATTCCACAAGAACCTCAAAAATTTGTCATATTTGAAACCACAATAAGGACAGTACATGTTTGCACATTCATACACACACGAATCTACCGCCGCTACAGTACTTCCKGTATATCTTGAGTGACAGRTGTYKCGTCCAATCAGCAGTAAGAATTTCATTCGCAAACTATACCTACCTTTTCCGGTTCGTTTCTGAACRGCCGAGAGGTGCAAACCAAATAAACAAAACCGAAAACAAATTAACAAAATGCAAAACAAAATAACAAATTAGTTTTGGGTTTTGTTATTTTGTTTTGGGTTTTGTTGTTTTGTTTTTGAATTTGTTATTTTGATTTGGGTTTTGTTATTTTGTTTTTGAATGTTTTATTATGTTTTAGGTTTTGTTATTGTGGTTTTTCATTTGTTAATTTTTTTTTTTCATTTTGTTAAGTTGTTTTTCACTTCTCGGCCACCGTAGAGCAACCTGCTTCCCTTCTGATATTAAACAACAAGTAATATTACAGTATAAAGCATGGCACAAAAGAAAACACAATCACACATAATAGTCGGCAGTTGGTCCGAAAACSCTGCTTCAAACACTACACACAACTTTGGTTACACCACCATGACATGCGGTGTAGAAATGTGGCAAACTAACAGTACACAGTAAAATGAAGTTGTAAAATGAAAGTAAAACTGATCTTCTAATAAACCTACTCAGGTAAAGTACAGGTGTACTCCCATAGTCCAGTGACTCAAACAGCATTTATGCTGACTGGAATTTCCAAATTGTCCTTACTGTATGAAAGGGTGTGTGTATGTTTGTCTTGTGTATGGTTGCAGTGACGCTTAATAAAGCATAAAAAGCACCTTACCAGAGTGCTGGATGTCATGCCATAGAGTCTACATGCTCTTAAGATTGTACCGTATTAATCATTTAAAATAAGTTTGGTAATTTATTCAACTGTGATCAATCATGTGTTATTGTCTAAACAAGCCCCTAAAAGCTAATTAATCATGTGAGGCATCGTGGGAGACCTGAGCCAAATCTACTTATTACAGGACAAAATAATAGGGAGCAAAATAATTAGCTGTATGAAGCAGTAATACTAACTGATGTCATAAAGATTTCTGTGAATGTGATGGGTTGGTCTAGACATCATTCTCATTCAACAATGGTTATTGTTACAGAAATCATTATCCCGGCTCCTGCAGCTTTTACCTCAGAGGATGCAGAGAATGAAGATGAAGAAATCCTGGATCTATTTCACATGGTTGGCTCACAAGCAGAAGTTCCTCCTGAACCATCGTTACCGGATGATATGCATTTGGAACACCTAAATGTACAACACCGGACCCCAAATATGGACAATACAGATACTGGGGTTCCCAGGACATTGACACCTGAACATTCAAATTTAGTACCAAACTCTATTTTCAGTCCAACTCTTCCTTCTACATCAGGGTAAATCTTCAAGATTTGTATGACAGTGTAGAACACGTACCAAGATAATACCTCTTATACTGTGTGTTTGTTTTTTCTTTAAATAGCTGCTATTATTTTATACTGTTTTCCTGCCATTTGAATTAATGTATTAGCAAACTGATATTTTACCTTTTTTTTTGTGCATACACTTGCAGTAGCACGGAATATGAAGAGCTGACACCCAGCAAGAAAAGTAAAGCACCAAAGAAAACCCGCAAAGGATCTCCTATGAGTATGAAATAATTTTTTCCCCCCAGTAAACTCACTCACTCGCTCATCGTCTATACTGCTTAATCCTGTGTACAGGGCCGTGGGGGGGCTGGAGACGTAGGCCCCAAGCGGGGTACACCCCGCATTGTGGGAGAAAACCAGAGAACCCACCAGTACGTGGAGAACATGCAAACACCATGCGCACAGAGGCAGGAATCAAACCCGCAAACTGGAGGTACCAGGTGACAGTGCCAACCACTAAAGAATCATGCTGCCAGTTTTACTGTACAGCCTAAATGGTCGCACCTAAATGGCCTGGGTTCGATTCCCAGCCGGTTCAATTCCCGCCTCAGTTTTTTATGTTGTGGAGTTTTCGTGTTCTCCCCGTGCTGGGTGTGTCCTGCGGGTACCYCTATTAACTCCCACAGTTTAAAGACATGCAGGTTAGGCTAATTGGCATTCCCAAATTGCTTATAGCATGTGAATGATTGTGGGAGGTGTGCGTGTGTGGTTGGCAGCATGTGCCCCAAGTCTTCTGGGCGAGACCCTGTATACAGTATAAAGCAGGATAGATGGTGAGTGAGTGAGTGAATGCACCTGGATTTTTTAAAAGTAAGGTCTATCTGATAATTCTGTGTTTTTAAGACATTGAGGAACGTATAAGACTCACTGGAAGGTCAAAACTTCAAAAATGTATTTGTTTGTTTGCTTATTTTTAGATCCATATTCTGATATACCAGTTGCGGTAAGTTTTATTTCATTTAGAACTTTTGACAATTATATGCTGCAACGTGTGTCATTTTTATTAATTAATGTATATTATTATTATTATTAKTAGTAGTAGTAGTAATATTATTATTAATATGTCTGATTGTGGAATTAATTCATTTTTGATTCAATCTCTTTCATGTAATATCTTGATTTTCAGACAGAGGAGACTCCCAAAAAAGGATTGTTTTCCAAGTATGTTTCAATTTAATATTATTTTCTTTCTTTTTTTTTTAAACATATCATTATAGTGATAAATACATTCTGTCTTTGTTTTATATTTTTATATTTACAGAAGGAAGTCCGTGTCTGATGAAAAGGATCTGAAGTCAAAAGAAAAACAAAAGCAGAAAGACAAAGAAAAAGAAAAGACAGCAACCAAAAAGGAGCAGAAGGAAAAGAAAGAGCAGAAGGAGAATGAAAAAGAAAAGGAGCTGAAGGAGAGTGAAAAAGAAAAGGAGCTGAAGGAAAAGGAAAAAGAAAAGAAGGAACAGAAGGATAAGAAAAAGGGACAAAAGGAGAAGGAGCTCAAGGAGAAGGAAAGAGACAAGAAGGAGCTCAAAGAGAAGGAAAAAGAGAAGAAGGAACAAAAGGAGAAAGAAAAGAAGGAAAATGAAATTAAGAAAAAATTCAGGGTATGACAATACAGTGATGGATTTTTATGAAGTGTATCATGCATGTAGAGAGATTCCAGACTCACTATACGTCTGTTCCTCTCTCGTCTGTAGATCACGGGAGAGGAGGAGGTCTTGTACCAAGCTAAAGTGTTGGAGACCATTAGGGGCCGTAAAGATGATCTGCCGATAAAAGCTGGAGAGACTGTCAGCATTATTCGCACCACTGACTGCCCTAAAGGGAAATGGCTGGCTAAGGATAGCAGCAACAAATGTGAGTTAGCTCGAAACAGTATGCGACATAGCATGAAACATGTTAAACATCACTTTATATTTTATATGAACTGCATTCATTTGAGTTAACCTTTGAGAGTGTTCACTAACTGTTTAGTCTCCTGGAATGTTTTGTTTGGTAAACCAACAATCAGTGAAAGAGGAGAAGAAAGGCCTATCTCTTCTAACTGTTTGGAAAGCAAAGTGGTATACTGGTATAAAACAATGTGTTTGGTGCTAGGTGACAGAAATGCCTCTCCTTATAAGATCATCATCTAGCCAGATAACACCCCCGGGTATTAAACATCCTGCTTTAGGACAAAGGAGTTTAATAACACACACACGGATAAGGAATATATACTGTAGAGCATGGCCCGGACATTTAAATCTGTGTGTATAAATCTATTTAAAGTATAAATGATACAAAATGCTCAAATTGACATGCTCAATTGTCTCTGGGCCGGTGTAGTGGTTAGCACTGTCGCCTTGCACCTCCAGGGTCCAWGTTCAATTCACGGTCARGCTCGATTCCCGTCTCTGTCGGCACGGAGTTTGCATGTTCTCCCCGTGCTTGGTGGGTTTCCTCCGGGTACTCCGGTTTCCTCCCACAGTCCAGAGACACGCAGATTAGGCWAATTTGGTTAGCCTACAAATTGCCAGTGATGGCAATTTGTAATACGTTCACACGTAAATACACGTGTGAATGTTGCCTGGTCCCACCATGGTTGTATAATATGGGAATATATATAAGAATTAAGACTACAGAGGTTCATGGATAGATGAAGTACATTGATTTCCATAAGCGGTTCTTACAGACACCTGACTTCAGATCAACCCAAACAAAAACTTAGTTAGTTAGTTGTTAAGCCATCTTAGGTTTGAAATAAAAAAGGCAAATATCAAAACTCACTCACAAGTTATATAATACCAATGGATCCAGACTTCAGGCCACTGAATGTAGGTTTTATTTTACTTGAACATAGAGTGCATCCTTCTCTGTGACATATCTTCTAGCAATGTTATTTTCTGTTTTCAGATGGCTATATCCCACTGAAGACTGTGGAGCTAGATATTCAGGAAATGATCATGCTAGGAAACAAAGCTAAAGCTAACAACAAAGCCAACATTAATGGGATCGTACACCCTGAGACCCCAAGTACAGACATCATGTAAGACTTTTCTTATTAAAGTAAAGTGTGTTACACACTAGTGCTACTGTACATACCTTTAAGCGCAATACATGAATCTATTTATTTGGTCATGCAATCCTCCACTGCTTTTGTCATTGTTGTGTTTTTACTTTTGCAGATCCTCACCACATTATAGCATGAACCAAGAGAGCTGTGAGTTAATATACTAAACTCCCTTATAAATGCATATACTTTTAAAATTAACGRTCAGTCAGATCAACAACACCACCACCACCAGATATATCACAGACACCAGAACACCCAGTRCATAGATATAGTCGATTTAGTATAACGTTTTGTATTCTCAGTCGAAGAAGACAGCGAGGAATGGGTGGACGACGATGACACMGTTTTCCTCCCAGGTCACTCTACTGATGAGTGAGTATCGTGACAAAATGTGTATCAAAATATTTTCTATCTTGTGTGTTTGAGTGTTAATGCTTAATTCCTGATACAGTTCTCTGAAGCACATACAAGCTTTCGGAGTGGCTTCTCCAGAAATTGGTGAGTCATAAGAACGCATGCATTTGTTTTCCATAGACACGTGACTTTATGAGTCACTCAGATATGAGGAAGAATATTAGCTATTAGAATGGTATGAATTATAGATGTTTTATACTGAAGCCTTGTTTTCTTGGGGTTTAAATTTTTTTTTTTTTTTTTTATTACTACATTTTTTATTATTGCTATCAGTCCCACTATTCTTATTGCATAATTAAAGCAGGGTGTTGAATTTAATATAATTAATATACTTCACGATGAGGATAGTTGTAGCTATTGTCTTGTATTATGTTATATTGTATTATTCACTTGCTAATCTTGCATACTTCAGGTCCGGAGCCATTTCCAGCTCTGACAGCACACACTGATAGAAGTGATAATCAGTAAGTGCCTCCCTGACTGACATCTTTTGCTCTGAAATATCTTACACATATCTGTCTGATCTTTTTGTCCAGCCTTATCTTTGTTACATACATGCTAACACTTGTAGTGCAATGCTAACGACTGCTAGCAAGCCACAAGTTGTGGGTTGTATAGAAGTAAAGGCTGGTCACAATATTAATATCATAGGTATATACATGTGTGTTTATGAAACATTATTAAACACACAGGCAACTTTATCTGTGCATCCTGGTTTWAAAAAAAAAATCATAATTATGCTGTTTCTTTCAGCTATCAAGTATATAACTGAAAAGCACTGATGCACAGAAAAGCGCTGATGTATATATAAGTTATAGATGTACCAGAGAATGATCTTCAAACAATAAATGTGCCCCAATCTACACAAACTCTATGACATATCAGTGTGGGCAGTGTGCACAGGCTGCAGCAATCTACAGCACAGGCTACAGTATTATAGCTTCTACTTTATGTTCACTTTGTGTGTTTTAATCTGTGAACAGTGATGGTGCTATGGTGTCTGAAAAAAAGAAAGAAAAGAAAACACATTAAGCTATTTGAAGCTATAACCCTCRGGGGTTAAGAAATTGGACTACAGATCAGAAGGTCATGGGTTCAAATCCCAGCACCACCAAGCTGATATTGTTCATCCCTCAACTGCTTAAATGTATAATGAGAGATATATACGTCACTCTGGATAAAGGTATCTGCCAAATTTAATACTTGGCAATACATTAAAGTTATGTGGCACATGTGATTTAAATGGTAGAAATGCTTTAAATATGCCCGCATGGTCTTATGCTCGGAGCCCACTGCAGTTGTTACTGTGAACATTTCACAAGTGGAGCACTTAATCCTTGAAAATTGACAGATAAGTTACCTCTATCTGTGGGAACTGTACACCCAATCATTAACCAACACCACTTGCACGTTAGTGGAAATGAACTGGGAGTTATTGTCACATTCCTTGTACAGTCCTGTTCTCACTCCAAGCCATTTCCACATGGTTGGACCATTAAAGGAGTTTCACATGTGAAGCAGACAGTCCAATCATAGCTCTGGCATATTGAGAAATTCTTTTACCTTAATGTTATCCAAGCATTAGTGAAACTTTGGAATAGACAATTCCAGTGTAGCAGGAAGTTATAATAGAGAAATAAAGGAAGTTGACTCGAATGTCCCTCATAAATTGCAAAAATGTAACATTTTGTTTGCTTTTAGGGAGTTTCCATCCTCATAGAATGTTATAGAAAAACAGCAATTATAGAAGCACATTTACACCAGCCACTCCAGAACCACTTCATATCTACAGCATTTTTATGATATGGATGTATTCTTAGCATGGATGTTATTTTGCTCATTTGCAGTTCAAGACATGAAGCACTCCATAAATTGAGCACCTTCTTTGCCCCGAAAACACCCTCACCGCAGGACAGCACACCGTAAGATTCAGTTCTCCTGTTTGACTTAAAAAAAATAAAATAAATAAATAAATAAATATATCAGAAAAACAAAAAGCATTTGACTCACTGCCCAACAATTTCCTCCTTCTTAGGGTGCAAAGAATTCGTGAACCAGACCCGGTTGCTTTTAGTGCTGTGGAACCAGTCAGTTTGTAAGTTGTTTTTTAATTTTTTTATTTTAATGTTGACATGTTCWCACACACTCCCACACACATGTATATATATAAACCCACTAAATACATGTGTTGGGTGATTTCACTCCTGTACTATGTTGTCTCACAGGTTCTGCATGTAGAATGCATAAAATTCCCCTGTAAGAATGTTGTCCCCTTAACCTGTCTTTC
>QMIH01000444.1:44570-60939 GCA_003987875.1 Clarias batrachus | reverse complement strand
GGAGAGAGGGAGGAGGAGTGTTACTATGTAAAACGAGGCGAGGGAAGGGGCTAATTCCACACACACTCACACACACACACACGGCGCTTGTGCGCACCAACGGAAACACTTATCTAAAGTGGTAATTTGTTTTATTTTCATTTTATAGATTGTATTAATTATTTTTATGTATTTATTTTTTGGGACTGTGAAACGAATAATTTGAGTTTTCATTATTTCTTATAGGAAATGATGATTTGGTTTATGAGTGTTTTGGAACACGAGCCCACTTCCAGAACGAATTATGCTCGTAATCCAAGGTTCCACTGTAATGAAAACTCAGTTTATTCGTTCCWCAACCCAAAAAAATTAATACATAAGAATAATTAATACAAAATATAAAGTAAAAATAAAACAAATTAACCTGCACTTTAGCTTATATAAATAAATCCAGACAGTCTTTGTTAGTGTTTGTGTGCGCAAGCGCTGTGTATGTGTGTATGTGTTTGTGCATGTATGTGCTGTGTGGGTGTGCGTTGTGTATGTGTGCGTGTGTTTGTGCGACACCCTCTCCCTCTTTTCGTCTTACTCAGTAGCCCTTCTTCCTTTCTTTTTTGAGAGGGTGGGCAGGAGGACTACTGAGCAGGATGACTTTCACGCAACACACTAACGGAAACACTGCCTCATCTGGAAAATTAACAAGAAACATCTCCGACACTCGAGTGCGCACACACACTAACAGACTCACTGCTGTAAAAATAAAACAAATTAACCTGAACTTTACCTTTGAAAAGAATCGCAACAGAGCAGTGTCTCCGTTGTGTGTGTGTGTGTGTGTGTGTGTGTGTGTGTGTGTGTGTGTGTGTGTGTGTGTGTGTGTGAAGGCGAGAGGAGGAGGGGTGTGTGTGAAGAGGCACAGTGTCCAGTGACGCGCGCACATGTAACAGAATTAATGCAGGCTGACAGAGAGAAAATGGATCTTTAAACTCTGTCACTTTCTTAAAATCTTAAAATCAACAGTACACGCGTGCTGTACACACATGCATACAAACACAAAATACCACATGCGTAGTCACAGTGTTATAGTAAACAGAAAATGCCCGCACGRCTGTTGATTATACAAGTGAGAGACGCGCACTAAGACCGAGCAGTGGAGACGATTACCCACAATTACGCAGCACAAGAGAGAAAAACTGTTGGCTCAGTTGTGATTACGTGACGCTCGACATCAAAACAAGAAGCGCATGTATGCTATATGATACTCGGTACTTGTAAAAAACGTGCAAAAAAACTATTTTTTGCTCGTCTTGAGGAACACACGCAAACCAGGTTACTCGCAATCCGAGGTTCTACTGTACATCCCTAAGCAAAAAATAATAACTTTGCAAACCATTGTGCAAACCATTGATGACTTGTTATTGATCCACAAATAGTTATACACAAATCCTTATAAACATATCTCTTTACAATATATACTTATGTGGCCCTCACCTTCCAGTCATAATCAAGCTGCTTCATTGCGCGGTAAACTTCAGCCATGATGTCATAAGGTCTGCTCTGACTGCGGATCCCAAGATGCCACTTAGCCTTTTTCACTGCCAGAGGTTTGGGTTTGGTGGTGTTCAGAGCGTCCAGTGGACACCGGGTTTTGGGGCTGTCTGCCAGCAATGGGGGCATCCTCTCAGGGTGTGGCTTTACACTCTCATCGATGAAGGACCCAGCAGGTGGGCTGGACGCCAGGTAGAACTCGCTGGCCTGGTTCATGATGCGGCGGTTGTCAATGATGAGGTGGTAGGCGACAGCCAGCTGGTCTTGCGGGTCGCCACTGTACAGGCTGCTGAGCACTTCTGCTTCAGCACACTCGAACTTCTCACAAACGTCACGCACAGCTTCTTCGTCGACCGCAGCACTGTCGTATGACGCATCCTCTGGGAACAGGTAGCTGGGCAGATCCTGCTTAAACCACTCGTCTTCTCTAAAGGGGACACAGCGGGAACACGAACATCACTCGACACATGATTTTTCTTACTTAAGCCCCTTTCATACATACAAGAGTCTGGTGAGAAATCCTGTAGTGAGAGAGCGATTTTGGAGAGAAAATGGTCATTCTGTGACCTAGGAGAGGAATGACATCATGAATCTACAGATTTAAGGAGAGCCCTTATGAGAGCACTATACTCTCGGGGAGTATATAGTGAGTGAGTGACGAGAGCTAGGAATATCTGCTGATCTCGCGAAGGAGGTAAGGAGTGCTCAACRAGAAACCCATAACTACAAGGAGAGCTCGGTGAGAGCATTAGGAGAAAGGCACCAACATTTCCTCGATCTCGCTGACTTCTCCCAGATGATTCCTTGATCTTCTCAGGCACTCCTAAATCTCTTCATCGCTGCTCTGCATCCAAGAAATCTGTGAGAACCAGAAGTTCCCAGCAACTTTGAGAAGTGCCCAGGAGTGAGTCTACGAGTCCCAGGAGAGGGCAATGAAAAAAATGTGCTGCCTTTTTTGTTGTGAAAAATCTAGTCTCGTGAGATGTCACATCCAGTACTGCCATAGCTTTTACCRAAAKTGAAGAGAGGCTTGGGGAGTTTGAAAAGACCCCTGCAAGAGCCTGGGAGTTCCAGGAAATCAAAAAGTGTTTGCCAATTTTCTAGCCATAATCGCTCTCTATGAGATTTTTCTTTTCACTCCCGTATGTATGAAAGTATCTTTACACTGTATGATCAAAGTTATGTAGACACCTGATCATCATGTTATAATGTGGGTCGACAAACTGTTGCTCAAACTGAGATGCAAGCAATTGTCTAGAAATGCTGTAGCATTAAAATTGTCCTTCAGTGGAACTAATACAGCTTCTATTATCGGAAATATTCCAGCTTTTAATAAAGCATCTGAAGCAACATGGAAAGCTCCTTAAGCTCTTTCTCTATTTTTAATAGCTCTTCTTATTTCAACTTAAGCAATTTTACAAGTGAATCTCACTAAAATTACTTATTAGTAAGATTATAAGCTATTTCCTAGCACGACTCCTAGTACTTTATACACAATGGAAAGGGTTAGGATTTACTAGCTTGTGGTTTGTTGTACTCATGTTGTGTGGTTTTTTAAATTGCTGTTCGAAAAACCTATTTCATGCCACCTCAAAGCATCCAAGTTCTGAGTGTATAACCTGATATCTTTGATTGTGGCCCTCTTCAGAGGATCCACCTGGAGCATGAGCATCAGCAGGCTAGCCACAGAGCGATTAAGGTACTCAGGGATGTAGAACACTCCTCCACGGATCTTCTTAAAGAGAGTGGGCACATGCTCATCATCGAAGGGCAAAGTTCCACAAAGCAGCGCGTACAAGATCACACCACAGCTCCAGATATCCACCTCGGGACCTGCGTACAATCTTTCAGAGGCCACACGCATACACAGGTAAAGTGTGTTAGTAAAAACAAACCAAGTCAACCCCTGGTGTTCAGTTCGTTTCGGTTCTAACTCAGTAATCCACAAGCCTCAATCCTTCTATCTTCTTTTTATACTTTTTGCCATCAAAAATATCCACAAGCACAGGTAAAGCCTTTTTGAGTCTAACAGTTTACTAACCATTTTTTACACAGCTAAAATAAGATATTATGTTACAATGTGTTATGTCATTATGTTATAGATGTAGATATGACTTTGTGTTAGCAGGTTTTGCCCAATTGTAATCTATTGGACGTTTCTGAACATGTTATGATGTTTGGTAGGTTTGGTGTAYGTTATTTATGCATTTATGATGCAATATTTTGAACATACAGATAGTTTATCAGTACGTATCAGCTTCCTAAGTCAGGGACCATCAGTATTCAAATAAAATGTTATAGGAGTTATAGTAGAGACAGAGTGCTCATGGTGAGCATTTCAAGTTCAAGTTCAAGTTCAAGTAGGCTTTTATTGTCATTCCAACCATATACAGTTAGTACACAGTGAAACGAAACAACGTTCCTCCAGGACCAGGGTGCTACATACAAATTATAATAATACTGAAACTGCTCACATAGTGTCATCAAAAGTCTTTCACTTTAACTTAACCTCAATACAGTATATCATGCTTAAATTTGTGTATAAATATGTATATATTTACTGCCCATTTCAGATCAATTTCAGGTCACATATAGGACGTCTGCAAGGGAAAATCCAGGTGGTGTTAATATAACAAGAATTAAACTTGAGATCAATGTCTTCTTTAGGCTGTGATTTTTTTTTTCCATTCAATTTGTTCACGTTTAAAGGCAAGAGCGTTAGTCTAGATGCAATGACAAACACAATCTCATCGACTTCCTGGCAAGAAAAGTCTGGCGACCTGAGAGGCATGAACTACATGCGGATTTGCATAATCTAAATGGGGCGCACAGAAAATCAATTTAAGCAGATGTGTAATCTGTGTCAGGACACGAGTAACTTTCGATATTAATCTGACTTAAAGGACAATGATTTGTTCTTAGCTACTTTGGGAATGTGGGATACTACAATATTCTGACAATCTGCTCTGTAAATGATCTAGACTGCTGAATCACTTTAGTCAGTGCAATGCATAGCCTTTGTAAAAAATAAACATGGCATTGCATCACATTTTAATGAATGACATATAAAAGCATGAGCAGCCTTCTTCCCCAAAGTACATAGTACATGAAGTTACAACTCTTTAATTATTTGGTGCATAAGAAGTCATCAGGAAGGAAGTCATTTACAAAAACAAACAAACAAAAAAAAACATGGTTAAAATCAACCATGCTGCAGGTTACACACTACCAGTTAAAAGTTTGGACACACCTTCTAGTTCCATGGTCTTTCCTGATTTCCTGATTTCTACATTGTAAAAAACAATGCTGAAGATATGCAATAATCTTATTTGATCACTTGATATTGAGATGTGTCTGCTACTTATACTCATAACTATTTTCATTATATGCTTCATAACTAATCTGAGTTGTTGTTAACTGGTGATTTTAGAGGCGGGTGACTCTAAATTAACTTCTCCTCCGCAGCATAGTTAGGTTTTGGTCTTGCTTTCCTGGGAACACCTTTACGAGAACCAGTTTCATTATGGGACCGGATGAGTTTTGCAAATGCAAAACTGTTCTTGTAGGAACTATTCCAAAACAGCTGACCTTTGTTTCTTGATTTCTTGTTGCTGTTGCTACTTAGTTACCTAATGCAGTATGTGTTATTTCATAGTTTTGCTCCAGAATTATGAAAATAAATTCTTGTATACTTCTGTCCCAAGCAGCTCTACATAATGCAAAAGCAGCAGCATGACTCRGCACCATCAGTCTCTCTTACAAATTAAGAATATTAAATCAGATCAGATGTCATGACTTCTTACCTTCCAGAGATGACCTCTGGTGCAGCGTAGTTAGGTGAACCACAGCTTGTTCTCAAGAACTCTCCGTCTGACATCATGTTCGACAGGCCTAAAACAAAACACTCGTCAAAATAAGTGCGCCATAACGTAACGCCAAAACGGCTCAAGAGCTGGTTTTCATAGAGACAAACCATATAGGGACAATCTGATCATTTTGCTTTATACATATCTAATACTGATTTCCCTAATGTTCTTTTGATTTCTAAAGCTGTTTTGCGATAATGACCATTGTTTAGAGTGTAATATAAATGAAACTGAATTGAAAATATGGCTGCCCTAAAGCAAAGAACTAGGAATTAGATCTGCATGACTTGATAAAAAAAACAAATTGTGATTATTTTTACACATATTGCGATTTAAACTGCAATATGCTGTAAGACGGTTGCCAAGCAAAACAAACATGCTTGCATGATTATTTAAGCCCTCAAAAACTAATGTGTGAACATTTAGAGAGCACCAGGTTGGGGAGCATTGCTCCGGTATAGGAGAAGAGATAATGAGGTAAACCGAAGAGAAAAGATAATACAAGAGAACTGACAATAAAAGTAAAAATATCAAGAAAATATCAAATTAAAGACTACAAAATATATATCTGTATAAAATAAAAAGTAAACCTAACCCTAACCCTATGTTCATTCCACATGAAAGAGAGGAGTAAGAGAATAAGAACCGTGCTGTGGTAAAAGTCATCCCTCCTTCTTTAGTTAAATGAGTTACCAAGCACCGTAGCATTGTAATCCCTGCCAAACTACACACAATCACTCCACGTCCCAACTTCCCCTCTAACTCCTGCGTTGGGACTACCACCCTTAACAACATATTCGGTGGCGCCATATTGGAGCTCCCCCCATAACATATGTAACTATGAAATTTACCATTTCGTATTTAAACCTATTTATCTAGGCTAAGCCCTCACCCACTCAAAGCCCTCACCCACTCATATTTAAATTGTTGATAAGTTCYACATAAATTTTCATCTATGCATATCAGTGTCACTCACTCATTGTCTATATTTTATCCTGTGTACAGGGCCTCAGGGGGCCTGGAGCCTATCCCAAGAGTCTTAGTGCACAAGGCGGGTTACACCTTGGACGAGCTGCCAATCCATCGCAGGGCACACATGCTCATTCACCCACTATGGTGTTATGGGGTTAGCCTAATATGCATGTCTTTAGACTGGGAGGAAACTGGAGTACCCAGAGGAAGCACAGGAAGAACATGCAAACTCACATGCACACAGTCCCGAGGTGAGGTGAGAATCAAACCCGGAACTTGGAGGTGCAAGGAGACAGTGATAACCACTAGGTCACTGTGCCACCAACTACGCATTTATAATATATTATAGCCATTTGTAATTGAATAATTGCACACGTACATATTGTGATTTACATTTTTATGGGATTAATTGTGTAAGCCATTGTTTAAAGACTGAGAAACTAAAGTTGAGAGAAATAATAAAGAAATGGAATTAATAACACACAAAACAATGGCCCATGAAACATGATTATAAAATCTCCAGAATAATAAATGGAATAATGTGCAAAACAAGAGTAGTTCCTTTCTATCTTTTTTTTTTTTTACTTACTTACTGTTACCTTTTTATGGGGAAAATCTGTTTTTGGCAAAACTCCACAAGGAAATRTGTGACTCCTAAATGCATTAGTTAAAAAACCTGTTCGATTTGACAGATTTAAAGTATAAAAGTGCTAAAGACAAGTAATGGGGTTTAAATGTCAAATAAAGGACAAGCACTCTCTCGTTTAGCCAGATTACACTTTTTAAATGATGATTTAAAGCTTAGGAATTACTCAGGTGTGTAAAAACTATAATATATTATCCATGATCAAAGTAGGATTTTATATGTCACACATGCACATTAAAAATGAGGACCATTAAGAGGGAGATGAAGCTGATTGAGGTCAGAAGCTTCCAGGAAAAAGGAAACCAGTCTTTCCAAGTAATTTCTTGTAATGATCTAAAAAAGCACTTATCGATGCTACAGGTTTTCAGCAGACCTTTTTTTTATTATTCATGCTTCTATGAACTGAATTTGCCTGATGGCTGTGATTATCTTTTTTACCCCTTAAAAGCTAAACATTAGAATGAACTGTTATCTTCTCTCCTATATGACCAAACAACCTGATTAATGGACTAAATGCCCAAGTCAAAACTGCCTGTTGCTAAGCAACCCTCTCTGTCCCTGTGTACCGAAGTCAGCAATCTTGGCGTTCATGTTGCCATCCAGAAGGACATTCTCTGGTTTCAAGTCTCTGTGCACCACCATGTGTCTGTGGCAGTAGTCCACTGCAGAGATGATCTGCTGGAACAAACGCCTTGCTTCGGTTTCCTCTACCTGCTCAGAGAGGAAAAAGAGAATGATGATGATGAAGAATTATTCGTAGGAACACTTACACAACCACACTAGTACAAAGACGTCCATAATAATCACAATCAAAGCTATTTTGGGCAACAGTATAGTTAGGGTAGAAAGATGGCTGCTTTTAATTTAAGATCATTTCTAACAGACGGTGGAAATGACTACAGTGGACAGACTGGAATAGCAGTTTTATATTATCTTCCAGTCTGTGACCATTTTACTTATAATAAATTCATAATGTAGCCATGCAAACAGACAGAGGCCCTAGAAAACATGACCTGAGCGCCTAAAAAAGTGGCACCCAATACTGTAAAATGTGATTGTATTGCCTATAAGTGTAAGTCAACAAGAAAAAAAAACTGGGACTTGTGAGGAAATTACAGAGTAGACCATGCCTTGAATGGTGCAAGTGTCTACGTGGCCCAAAGCCCACTGTGAACATTCAATAGAACATCTGATTCTTGTGAACATTCAGTAGAACGTCTGATTCTTGAAGAGACATATCTGACTATGAGAACTGTATACACAATCATTTACTTGCACATTATATGAACTTGGCTGGAAGTTATTGCCACATCTCCTGTACAGTCCTGACCACAAGCTAGTTCCACATGCTTAGGCCATTAAAGGAGTTCCTGGGAGATCAGCGATTCAGAATCCGGATTCAGGATTCAGTGGCTCCGGCATACTGAGAAAACTTTCTATCTTGATGGTATCCAAGCATTAGTGACAAGTTGAGATGCAGAAGTGAATTAGTGGAGAATGGGATTATATATAGAAATAAAGGGGGTTTTTACGCTCATAAATTTCCCTGTAATCAAGTTTGACTTCATAATAGTCCTGAGATGAAATCTGTTTTTCCAGCTGTCAGTGCTAGTGCTATTTTGCAGATACAGACTACAGCCTAATGAAGTGGATGTACATTAGAACACACTTTATTGAGGATAATGTGGGATTCTTACCCTTCCATGCTTACAGATGTAGTCAAAGAGCTCTCCTCCAGATACATACTCCATCACCATGAAGAAGTCTGTGGGAGTACTGATCACCTGATACCTGTCTCACACACACATACAAACACAATTCAATTAGGATTAAAGAAATTATGTAGTATACACAGAGGACAGGCTAGACTGCACATAGTTACAAGCTGTAAATGTAAGATTTAATGCTTGTTTATTATAACAATTATTAACAATTTCACAARGAATAGAGGGGACGATTTATATATAGATACACATTTGGGTTTASAAGCGCAATTTGGGGAGTTCCTTAGTTGGGTGAGAGAAGTGCACCTTCGCTCTTTGGTAAAAGACACTCCCGCTTTTTTAGTTGTACGAGTTACAAAGCGGCATAGAAGCACCATTACTGCAGTGCTGGGAGKGCTTACCTTAACCGATAAATCCCGCCAAAGTACACACAATCACCCCACGGCCCAACGTTCTCCTCTTAACTCCTTCATTGGGGCTCCAACACTTAACAACACATTCAGTGGCGTCATATAGGAGTGCCCTCTCAATACAGGCTCTACGTGCTACCAAGGAGGTCTTTTGCAAATTTGCAGTTGATCAACAAAAACACTTGAATAGAAAAACAGTCAGCTTTTGTAAAAAAAAAAATAATAATAATAATAATGTTTGTAAAAAAAAGAATTGGACATTTTCTTTCAGGTTGGCTTACATGAACATTCACAAACTAAAAGCCCGAAAGCTGAGGCCCTACAGCCAATATATTTCAAACGACAACATTAAGACTGACGATAGACTAACAGGAATAATCATTTCCTTGATAGTGGCTAAGCTCATCGTTCTCGCTGTAAGAGTAAATGGCACCGCTGATTGTTGCTGTAGGCACACTGCGAGACCACGCAGAGTTAAAGGTCAAACTGCATATTTCATAGACATCACACCCGATGAAATCTGACACGAACCTTTTCACAACGAGCTATCAGTAACACATGTAGCGCTCTGTATTCAATGTGCTGTCTCCTCTGGCTTGCACACACTCATCTTTGATACTGTCTTCCCTAGAGGGACAGCGAGACTCCTGCCGTAGCTCGAAACACACACTGTCTCTCTCTGAAGCTCTGGCTCTCATTTTAACACGCTTCTGTCTCTTCTTACTTACTGCAAGCTTTTGACTGTTCTGATGACAGGAGACAGCTTATTCACTGCAGGGGAAGCTGTATGATCTGCTCAGCTCAGCAGAGTGGTAGAGGATGAAAAGTGCGGCTGAAAAGCTGCTGAATGGGATATACGGAAACTGTCAAGATAAGGGAAAACCTAAGGGGATTTTACAGCCTACAGCCTGGTTATAGCGGTCTACAGAATAATGATCAGTTATAATATATACGGTATTAGTTATCAGCAAAATGCCATAACGAATTGATTTAAAGTKTAAAGAGCTGTAAAAGTTTGTTTATTGTCATGTTACTACAGAATTCTATAATTCTATATAGAATGACTTATGGATGAATATGTAGCATTATACTGTAGTGGTGTCCCGATACAATGTATTGTACGAGGGACTTTCACGTCAAACCAGGATTTTTGATTGTGCAGAATAATAAACCTTATGAGAGTAAAAACTAACTACTATTTCTCTATCTAATCCCCTGCTACATTATAGCACTTATCCTAGTGGTTCACTAGTGCCTGAACACCATCAAGATAGCACGTTTTCTCTGTATGGCAAAACCATGGATCATTGGACTGCCTGCTTCATTGGCCCTCTCCTCTAATGGAACAACCAGTGTGATTTAACATCAAATCCTGTTTTTGCAGGACAATGTATGAACTCATACTGCCCACTTCACCAAATTGTGGTTATTGCCACATCCCCTGCACAGTTCTGACCTCATGCCATTGAAGGAGTTCCTGGAAGGCCAGCGTTTGTGAAGCAGGCCAATCATGGCACCATCATACTGAGAAAACTTTCTACCTTGATGGCATACGTGCATTAGCGTAGCAGTGGATTTTTATATATATATATATATATAATTTTTTTTTCATAACTTTTTCTCTTATTCTGCACAGTCCTGGTTTGACCTGAATACTTCTAGCATTTGATACAAAGCTCTACAAAATGGGTTTGGACTTACCTTGACCATGACCATGAAGTGAAGATAATGAAGATTAATCTAAACCTGTTAATTTATTTATCCTTATAAAATATCTGAAATATTCTACAGATCTTACCATGAATCACCATCATCCAAATTTATGTGATGGCAATAATAACTTAATGAGGTCAATTTGAAATTCAAAAATTGAAGATTTAAAGTAAACGATGAGCTTAAAAAAAAACAGCTCAGTTATTATAACTAAACACCTCAGTTCTTATTATATACAACTTTATAACTCACTTAACTGCAAAACACAGTCAGTGCTGGCAAAGAAATCCAGTAAAACYTAAGTTTTTTTTTCTGAATGGCTAAATGAAAAAATAAATGTTTTCTTTTATTCACTGTTGAAACAGTATTAAGATTATTTCACCATTAAGTAAATGAAAAGATATGGGCCTCTTTAATAATTTCTCATGAAACTAAAGGTGCTAGAGAGCATGAGCCCAAGTGAAACTTATCTTCTCTGGTTTATGTGTGTGTGCATACTCTTTCACTCACAGCTTGATGATGTGTGGAACAGTATTAAGATTATTTCACCATTAAGTAAATGAAAAGATATGGGCCTCTTTAATAATTTCTCATGAAACTAAAGGTGCTAGAAAGCATGAGCCCAAGTGAAACTTATCTTCTCTGGTTTATGTGTGTGTGCATACTCTTTCACTCACAGCTTGATGATGTGTGGATGCCGGAACAGCTTGAGGTTCTGGATTTCTCGTTTGATTTTGCCGACAACATCTAGACTGCGGATCTTCTGCCTGTTCAGGATCTTTACAGCAACCTTATGCCCTGTTAGCTGGTGCTCTCCGACTGTTAGGCAAAACGAACACACGCCAAATGAAATCTCAGCTGCAACAGCACCACCGACAGTTTCRTCAAACACAGCTGGTGAAAGATCGGTTTAAACTGAAAGAAATCACGCTACAGGACCAGAGGTCAGTGACATCCTGCTTTAAGCTTCTAACAAAACAAAGGCAAATAAGGTTTCATTGTTTCAGTGTTAAGCTTCCCATGCCTGATTTTGGAAAGACAAACACAACCTGTAAGTTAACAAGGGTACTATCATTACATGGTACAATAAAGATCCTATCAATGTGCTTGCTTTTGACTTCCTTTTGACCATAATTTTGTTTAGTCATATAAACAATGACTTGAGATATATAATCATAAGCTATTTTTATAACATCATAATGTCATCATCTCTGCTGGGGGAAGAATTTCCAGCTATCTTATTACTCATTTAAACCGCTATATCCTGTATACAGGGCGCGGGGGTCATGGAGCCTGTCCCAGAAGACTTAGGGCACGACAGGCCAATCCATCTCAGGGCACACACTCATTCACACACTACGGGCAATTTGGGAACGCCAATTAGGCTAAGCTGCATATCTTGGGACTGTGTGAGGAAACCGGAGAACCCTGAGAAAACCCACCAAGAATGGAGAGAACATGCACACAGGGGTGGGAATTAAACATGGACCCTGGAGGTGCAAGGAGACAATGCTAACCACTAAGCCACTCGTGTCGCTGGCTTTCCTTATGGATAACTGATATTGCTTAAATCTATTCAAATTGCATGACACATTTAGTGTTTAAGTTACTTATTTATTTATTTATTATTATTTTTACAAACCATCACTTTTTATTGTATTCCTTCTTTCTTTTATTTTTAACATTTTGCAGTATAGATTTTTTCCCCAATTACAGTACACTTTACTTAAGGGCTTTGTGTAGAACCCTAAATAGTGTGTGTTTATGATAAAGTAGTTAAACAGAGACCTTATTTTTACAGACTGGAATGCCTGAACTATATAATGGATTAGATCTTAGATATTAAGGAGAATATTATTAATCATTTGAAATGAACACAGATCTCCAAAACACAAAGTATTCTTTTTTTTAACAAAAATGTTTTTTTATATGTGCACCTTAGTATGCACATATAGTCAAGTCATTTTTTTATATATATAGCGCTTTTAACAACTGACATTGTCGCAAAGCAGCTTTACGCAATCAAAAGAAGTACGTTTGTATGCAATGTGTATCAATCAAAATGATAAGATTGAAAAATGAAAATATCATGTAAAAATATGAATATCATATAAAAATATGAACCAAACAGACATTTCAGATACAAATAATGACATTGCATCACACCGCCAATATATCCTAGTATATGACCAAAGGTTTGTTGACATCTGTCCATCCAACCATGTTTTTCTTCGCTAAACTGTATCTAGTCCAGCATGACAGTGGCCGTGTGCACAAAGTGAGCTCCATGAACACATGGTGTGTAGAAGAACTTGAGTGTCCTGCCCCGAGCCCTGACCTCAAGCCAACTGATCACCTCTGCAATGAACTGGAACCATAAATACAACCGAGGCCTCCCCACYCAACAACCATGCCTGACCTCACTAATGCTCTTATGGCTGAATGATCACAAATCCCCACAGCTATTTCCACAATCTAGTAGAAAGCCTTCCCAAAAGAGTTTACTGAATCTTGACATATGAGAATGATGGTTATGTGTCTACATAACAATGGACTGTATAGCATATACATATACTGTATGTGGTCAGAAGTTTACATACCCTCATCATGAACATGATGTTATGGCAATATTGGGCTTGCATTTTTTTGGTCATTTTCTGGAGCAGAATTATTAAACAAAAAGTTGTCATTATTTTGAAAGATTTTCTGAAATTAACACAGAATCTTAATTAACCATTAATGATAAAAAAATATCTATACAGCACACCTAATATTTTGGTGAAATTCCCTTTTTCTTTCAGGAAATCAATTAATTTAATTAAACACAACTAATTCTGCCATAAACCTATATCAGATGCTTTTGGAAGCCATCAACAAACTTCTGGCAGAATCCTGCTTGGATAATTAATCACTGTTCCTGGCAGAATTATTTGTGTTTAATTCAATTTATGAAACTCCTAAAGCAGACCTGACTTTTAAGCATGATCCAAACATTTTTGTCCAAAGCTTAAGGTTTGCATGCTCTATCCTGTTGGAACCCTCAATTTCGTTTAGGTTTCAGCTCTCTAGCTGATGATTTGCACTTCTGCTTAATAATTCTGATGTAGTCATCATCCTTCACCGTTCCATCCACTTTATCCAATGCACCAGTTCCACTGGTAGCAAACCAGCCCATAATTTACAGTTTAATGCAGTGTTTTTGGGGCGGATTGGCTCGGCTTCATACTTTCAAACATACCTCTGGTCCAAACTTTCCTCCAAAAGGCTTTGTCTTTATCCATGTGGTCAGCTGAAAGCTTCCAATCCCTGTGTCTTGGTGGTTCTTGGGTTGTTCCTGACCATCTGAGCCAGTTTACTCTCAGTTGAGAGTGACAGTGTGGGATGTCTTTAAGACCTTGACAAAGTTGCTTCACTTTTCAATAACTTGAACTTACACTTGTTTGTAAATTTGGAATCTGTATTTGTTAAAAAATGGCTCCATGAGACATTGCTGTCTTGTGTAAATCCACCATCCTCTTTCAGATCTGCACTGAGCTCTTTGGACTTTCCCACTGTACTATGTGTTGGTTTATTCGAATGAGTACTATTAAACAAACCATTTTATACTGTATTCACATAGAAAAGCAACCAGCTGGAATTAATCGCTGCCATCAACAGGAAACTGAGAGGCACGAAAATGACAATTTTCAAAGAGATTTTGGGACTCAGCACCAAGGAATGTATGGCCCAGACCAAGGAATGTATGGCCCAGCATGGATGTTGTTGAATCCTTCTCCTCAAGCAACAGACCAGTTCAAAGAAATCACTGAATTCAATTCATGTTCATGATAAGGGTATGCAAAATAACTGTAACTTCAACTGTAGTTTATATAGAACAGACTCTCAGAATCATGTTTTGTTATTGTTTTTAGGGTGTGGTTTTACATTCTGGAAGTGCTACTGTTTTGAGRCATGGCCCTACAATCTGGTGGCGTTACTGTTTTTAGGGCGTGGCTCTACAATCTGGATATTGTTTTGGGGCGTGACTCTACAGGCTGGTGGTGTTATTGTTTTGGAGGCATGGCTCTACATTCTGGTGGTGTTTGTTAGTGTTTTAGGGTGTGGCTTTACAGTCTGGTGATGTTAGTGTTTTGGGGCGTGGCTCTACAGTATGGCTGGTATTATTTTGGGGGTGTGGCTGTGGTGGCACTATTTTTGGGGGGCGTGGTTCTACAATCAGTGGTATTGGTGTTTTGTGGGCGTGGCTCCACACTCTGGTGGTGTTATTCTTTTGGGGGTGAGGCTCTGCAATCTGGTGGTGTTATTGTTTTGGGGGTGAAGCTCTGCAATCTGGTAGTGATATTGTTTTGGGGGAGAGGCTCTGCACTTTAAGGATTTTATTGTTTTGGGGGCGTGGTCACCTCAAGGGAAAAGACCCTGACCTCATCCTCTATGACAGAAACAGAGGTAAGCTTGTAGGGCAGAACACATGGGGTGGTGTCACTCGTAACTGCAGTACAGAGGGGAGGATTGCCCAGTTCTTTTGGTCGCAATAGTTTTTTGCCTTACTGCATCCTCAAGGTCATGCAGACTATGACAGTATGATATCTCTCCAACATACACCTGCACATTTCTCTCTGCTTTTTCACATTGTCATGCCCCAACCCTATGTATTTAAGWAGTCTATTAGTGAAACAGTGGATTTGCCCACTCATTTTCGATCAGATTCTGAAAATGGAGGGAAAAAAAACACGACAATAAATGTCATTAATCAAACTCCGCCTACCCCAGTGTTACTGTAAACCCTGCGGACAGAAATAGACAGATATAGTATCGTGTTTAATATCGCAGTTACATGTAGTACATGCAGTGCAGTTATCCAGTAGAATTGTTCACGTTAATGCAGCCTCAAACCAAACTAAACCAAACGCAACGTTTACAAACAGAGGAATGTCACGCTGAGGTCCGGGGGGAATCGCGACAGCTTACGCAAACGCTCCGCATGGAAAAGCGCGACCGGTACGCAAACTGCGCTGCTTTCTTTACGTAAACTGACTGACCACCGGTAAAGCTAACGGTCACGAAAACGAACGCTTTTCATGCTTATTCAAAACCACAGAAAAGCCACACGACTTAACTCTTCACTTTGCCAAACGTGCCGACTCCGAGCGTGTCTCCAAGGATGTAGTGTCCTATCTTGACCCTGCCTTCGTGCTTCTGCTTCTCGGCCATTTTACTATGCGCGATCTGTCCGCTCGCTTTGGACAGAATACTGGAAAATGGGCGGGACCGGAGTGCACAATGGGGCGGGGTTCGATGACGAGGTTTAATTAGAATAAGACTGATCCTAGATCAGCTTGTCTAAAGGTCCTGTAACGTACAGTAAATTCTAAAGTGAAATCCGCACGCACAGGGAGGCCGTTCTGGGGTCAGTGCGACCACATAAAATAATATGGAGGCGGAGCACTGCGCCGCTTGACAAGAATAAATTGACACAACACGTGTTAGGCAAAATAAGCAAATTTATCTTAA
>QMIH01000444.1:2433-18250 GCA_003987875.1 Clarias batrachus | reverse complement strand
TGGCATTGTATAGCATTCGTAATGATAGCCAGAAGGGGAGACTGGGTGAGAAATTGAGAGTTCGTGTCTTTTCATTTAAGTGACATCAAAAAGATGAGATTAACTCCTGTTGTGCACTTTGTTTAACTGTCCTGGGACAAATGACATGACGCAACTCATAACCTTCGTAGTCTTTGATACCTAATCCTTAAGGCTCAATGCCAGTTGAAAGTTAAAAGACAGAGAAAGGGCATTCTCAAGCTCATTTTATCCCATGACTAGTAAAGTTTCCTTTTTTATAACTCAATGCTCTCGAAGACATTATTCTTTTCTTTTTTTTTTTTTACGACCTGGCACTACTGAGTCACTCAATGACAAATCCGCCACAGGCCGCAATTCTTAGGATCGACAGCATCCTGTTCCATGAGAACGTGTTCGTATGCTTTATTTATGTCTTTGTTTTTAATTCCTCTATGCATACTACTGTTTATTTTAGCCATAGGAATGGCAAGTATCCGCAAGTCAGCAGTTAAAATAACTCGGAGGTTTAGGTTAGAATATCCCTCGGTTTTCCCTGGCTGTAAGTGAAACAGGGCGGTTTGTACGAGCAACAACATGCAGTAAAGCTTTGGTCGAATTTGTGGATTTATAAACTTGAGATATTTGGTGTTTATGGGAAATCACAGGTTCGATAATGGTAGTGGAATAGTTTGAAGCAATAAAATTGTTCACGTAAGAACACATTTAATTAGCTCCAGTAAGCACTGAAATAATCTATGGTCATGTTTGTTCAGTTAAATAAAAACGAAAAAGTGTTTAATATTGAAACTGGCCTTTTGTAGAAACTGGCTTTCTTTGAACGAAAAGCAATCCAGGAAAGCAATGCTTGGATAGTGTTTTTTCCCAAATGCTGAGTCAGGATACCGTAATACATGCTTTAACAAGACTGTGTAATAGCTTTAGTGCCCACACACATCCTCAATCACTTTTATCTTTTTATCACCATTTTGCCCAGAGCTGTTTGTGAAAGCGGAATTAGCAGACCGGTTTAGGAGATTAGACTCATCGAGTCTACTGTTTTCAGTATGYGGAATCCTCTTGTGACATTTTAGCCGGTAGTAAATATTGTCAGCTCATTTTTACACCATTAAAAAATTACCAAACAAAAAAATGAACGAATGAACAAAAAACGATTTATTTTTAGGCTACGGGTTACCGTCCGGCTAGCGGCGAGCTCCACCCATCCTACAAGCAGCGAGGAAACCCCATTTCCAAACATCCGTAGGGAGTGATCCTTTCCTTCTGGTGCGCATACAATGGCAGCGATGTGAGCTGCAAATCGTTCAGGAAGACAAAACCAACCTCGTCCACACCTTAGCTGGCAATCCTAATGTTCCTGCGCTGCTGTTTGTTTTGTCTGACACTTTGGTCTTCAGTCTTTTTATTGTGTGGGTGTAACAGGAGTTACATTAACAGCTCACCTAAATGCCTTGCATATTGCTGGCGAATACAGGAAATGAATGGTGTTCACACTGACCCGTCCGTGAGACCCGTCTGCTTTTAACATCACACTGCGTCATCCAGTTGCTGGCCCCCACCTGCTACTTCCTCATCATCGCTCGCTCTCAACTGACTGCTGGTGTTTTCTTGATGCAGAGGTCCTTCCTGTTCCCAGAAAATGCATTCTTTCTCAAGGTCTTTGGGTCAAGGAGGCTAGAAACCTTGAAGAACATCCCTCTGTAATCTGTGCTRTTCCACTGACACATCCAAGCTTCAGACACACAGACAAGTCTAATTGATCAAAAAAGACATTTGTAAGATTTAATCATTTATAAAAATGTATAGTTCATAGTTATATAGTACAGTATAAMGTGTATAGTAATGTAGTATAGCGTAGCATTTGTTCAATATGAGTGTTTGTATGTAGCTGTTTGTACAGCTGTCTGAGAGAATTATTTATGGAAACCATCACATGGTTGCTGTTCTTAGCCATTTAGTGTCACGCAGTGTGCTTTGAAACTGACACATATCGTAGAATCTACTAACCAAAATACAGCCCTGTTTTAACGCGGAGGCTTCCGTCTTCTTTCTCTCTGTCTCTTCTTCCAGTTCTACCTGCAGTCTCGGTTTACGTGGCGTGGCGCTCGCCTCCTGAGGCCGCTGGTGCAGTTCACCCTTCTGATGATGGCCTTTTACACCGGTCTGTCTCGTGTTTCGGACCATAAGCACCATCCCACCGATGTGCTCGCTGGCTTTGTACAAGGAGCGCTGGTGGCATACTGCATAGTAAGTACATGACATCGACATGATGCTTTTCCTTATCTAATTATATACGCTAATAAGAGCCGCTTTTAGTTGCTGTATTAATAATCACTTCTCACCAGTGGATTCTTGGTAAATATACACTGATCAGCTATAACATAAGATTAACACATGAACATTAATGATCAATTATATAACAGTAAATTAGTCACAGGATCATGGGCACCCATAAGGTGCCCACACACCTTACCCTTGGGATCCAAAGGCCAGCACGTTTGGTCTGATTCCACAGAAAAGCCAATGCTGCACAGCTCACTGGAAAAAGACAATGCTGTCCCCCTAGAAAGTCACCAGAACACCCAGTGCACCCCACTGTGCATGAGGCCTAATAGGCAAAGAACCCAAGGCTGCTAACCTAGCCTCCAAACTCGACAGATCCCAATATGATCAAGCACTCACRGGTCCTCAATCTGCTGTCAACATCCTGGTGTTAGACACCACAGCAGACCCCCCCAAAAGAGGCCAGAGCCATGGCCCTAGGTGGAAATAATGTTAAGAGGTTTAATGTTATGGCTGATCTGTGTATTTTAAATACTAGTTTATTATATCCAATACACCAAATACCACAAGGTCACATGTTGATCTCAGTCACAAAGTCATTTCACGTGCTCGGTATCCAGTCGTGTTTTAACRGAGTTAAGTGTAAAAACAGATGCTGTGAATGTGAMAAGGAAGAAAGTGACCTTTGTTGTTTTGTCRCAGAGATACATTTTCAATCGAGCACTGTTACAAAATAATCCCAAGCTATATTTCACATTTAAACGAGATCTCTAGCTATAAAATTTAAGGGTTAAGGCTACTCATGTTGCGACGACGGCGCCGAGTTTCCACCAGCTTCAACTCACATTCACTTACWCACGCTGTTTGCAGCAGCAGCCTCAAACAGCAGACGTCGCGCCCACAAACACAAACCACGTGCTGAGAGCAGCCATGCAAAGGCTCCGTGCCTCTTTTCTGCTCGTTCTAGAGCTGTTGTTTTAACCATAAGTTTATAACTAGACATGYTCACCCCAAACACGATTCCCGCTGAGAAATCTTTTCCTGTAGAATTCTCTTTGTCTTCCAATAGACCGGAAGTGTTGTGTGGTAAGGTTTGTGCTGGCCACARTGAGAGGCATTCAAGAGCTGCATTATCATTGGCTGTTTTTCTCTTCATGTCAAAGTGAGGACAGAGACCATTTGGAGTCTGGAAACCAAACCACCGGAGACAGACCAGGACATTCCCCAGATCATACCCTCTCCTCCATTTAACCCCTCTTTGTCTCTTTTTCTCTGTTAACAAACTTGTCCAACTGTGAAGATTTTTTATATTCGACTCATTCAACACGAAAACCCAATTCTTTGGAAACCARCAGAGCATGAGACCATGAAAGCACTATTACCCCACACCATCTTCAACCCTAAAACCACTTCGCCCAGCTCATAACTGCCTCGGTATTGCCTCTGAACAGGGGGCCAAAGACAAACATGGAAATTGTTAGTGGCGTTTAAATGAAAAGTGCTTTCCCAGAGCCTACCGTGGTGATTACAAAGTCCTGGCAGGGTTTCTATGCTCCAAATGTACCAGGTYGTTTGTCAGTGGTTGCCGCATGTTGGCAAATTTCTGCTGGACTACATTACCCAGAAAGCACACTTTTACTCTGACTGTTTTCTTTTTTCCCCTACATTTGGTAGTACCCGAGTAGTTAACACACATCCTTTCCAATAATTTGTGCAACACTGAGGTCATTACAAATATGTTTTCGAGAACGATTCCAAATGGTTCTCAGGCTCATATCCCACATGAAGAAAGACAACCCTTTTTATCTAACAAATAGTTTTCCTATTTAACTAATGTAAAATAAAGCTCATCCATTAAACCTAACTTTTACAGCATTGTGTCCTCTCTCAAAGTCAATGTGCATGTCTGTGACAACCGATGCACCACTAAAACAATGTTAAAAGAAAGCGTGAGTGCGCAGTCTTGAAGATTAAGGCTGTGTCCGTGCGATTGTTTTATGACCCTGTGCTGGAATCTTTCCCGTTCCCCTTTCTCCCCTCTGCCTGTTCCACTGCGCTCACACGCACACATCTGCGAACACTTTGGAAAGCCCAATTAGAGTATCTCTAACAGCAAGAGTTCAGTGGGAACATATGGGAAATACATACAGTGCACGTGGCTGCTGAACAAATGAAAACATAACCAAAACCTAATGTTATCATTTAATACAAACACATGCTGGAGCGTTTCGCACCATATTGAGGCCTGACTGAAGCTTCATAGCGTCCAAAACAACCACTCCTTCCATGTTCGTGTCGGTGTTTATTCTGAAGTGAAGCCGGATTTTTTCTCACGTAAGTAGACGAAATCTTTTATTCCTGATAAGATACCAAGGCGGCGAGTTTAAGCTTTGAAGTGGAGAGTCCTGGCTTTTAAGTGGTGTGTTCTGGTGAGCTCTGGCAGTGGTGCGGAGCTGCCGACAGGCTTCGCGTCTGCTCCTCATTAACTCGGACCAGCTCATAAGGCGTACGGAGACGGAAGCWGACAAAGTTCCACTTAGAGTATCGTCAATCTGCGAAGTTTCATCTGGGAAGAAAGTAGGACCGAAGGATCTCCAGAACCTAACAAATACACACCAACACAGAGTCTGTATTTTCACAAGCCAAGCAAGAGGATGTGTGGTTTGTGTTTTGTCTGACAAACCAAGGAAAAAACCCACAGTAGTCTGCTTTCTTTGGAGAGCCATCACATCCTCCTCTCCCATGAGGTGTTTGCATCAAGACATTAAAGCTTTTCCAAATTTCTGCCTGCATACTAAGCATACTGGAAGTCAATGGTAGATGAAAGAGGAAACAGCTTGAAAGGAACGCACCAACTGCCTTTTCCTTTCTGCTTTTCTCCATTTCTTCGCTCACGCCATACATACTCCTCCTTTTCTTTCTTCACTTCCTGGCTTCCAGTATCCCAGCTTTCCACTAGAGCGCTAAGGGTCATGGTCACTGTTCCGGAATGGTGTTTCTCCATTGATAAGACTTAATTCTTCTTTGCTGCGTCGCATGCCAAGATAGATATCCTGATATCCTATCATTTTCTTCCATACGTCTGCCTGTTTTGCTTTCCATCTTTTACAGCACTCTATTGAGCCGTGACAGGCAGGGGATGCAGTGGGGAGCCAAAAATAATGTATGTGTTTATGTAAAGCCAAGGAAATCCTAACAGCGTCATTAAAGTCAGCCCAAGTTTAGTCGGGATTAAATATGTGCCGAACATTGATCCTGTCTTTTCAGTCTTTATGTTGATGCACTTTTTCCAAAAACATGTAATATAGGCTGCACCTATACACTAATATTCACACAAGCAGAGCCTGTCCTCTAAATTAAACACTTAAAAGACCACCCACACTATTAGTTTATTATTAGTCTGTTAACACTAAACCCATAGTCAAGAGCGCTGTTTGTTTTTGTATACTCCTTTTCTGTAATGTATTGGTAAAAAAAAAAAAAAAAACTCTTAGACGCGAGTCAAGAGTCCAAAATATATTCTATTGCAACAGATTCTCTTTCTAAAATTGCCACAACTCCCTGGTACAATGGTTGTATTGTTATAAATTCCCATAACAAATTTTAATATGGCTTACCGCCATAGTACATACCATACTATACCATTGCATTACTATGGTACTAAAGTCCTTAGCATGGTAGGTGCCATAGGACCAGGCCAGGTACTGTGGCATCTCATTGAGTTTCATGGTAGTACTACTTTGGTTATCACAATAATTTGCTGAATACCATGGTACTTACTGTTTGCCATATTGGCTTCCATTACAGTCTGTCAATAAAATACTACCGGCACTACTRGCAGTACCATATTATTGCATGCAGTATTAAGAGTTATACACTATATACACTATGGTATTTAATTAACCATACCATATGAATGCATAAAATATTTTCGACAGCGTTATGGTATGTGTTCCATTATACCATACTGCTGTATATGATAGAACCATGTACCATACAATAGTACATGTAACATTGTACCAAAGTACGTACCATAGTACAACCTTGTACCAAAGTGTCGCGCATGTACTATATTAGCACAAATTACCTTAAAAAATACCATGGTACAAGTATCAGACTATCATCTTACCTATACGATGGTAAAATATTTGTGTCAATTTTTCCAGTTGCTGTCCGTCTATGTGCATGTGTGAGTCAGATGCTGTACAGTCTGGGCTCCTAATGGCTCCATCTCACCACCATGTGGTCGAATTTCACCAGCATGGAACTTATTCGTTTTAATTAAAGATTAAGCAAAAAAAAAAAAAAATGGCATGTATGATTGCACTTAGTTATTGTATATCTTATATACTTAAATCACACAGTCTAAACCAGGAACCAAACAGACTTGGGTCCTTTGAATTGAGGCTTACAAAACTGTACTCATGCCATCATTTTTCCATAGAAGAAACCCTAAAGCAGCATTTCATAGGGTTTCAGATTGGCCAGATGAAAGAGTGGAAAATTTTCTTTTGCCAACTTGCAAATCACATTTTTTACGCCAATACACGCTTGAAAGYGTGACTGACTTCAGAACCTACAGACTTCACAGACATACAACAAATACTTTAATTGATTCTAAAAAATCTCCATTTCCATACCATTTGTAAGAACATTAGCAGTTATTTTGATTATAAGTCTGATTATTGGTGATTATTTCTCTGCGATTGTATTGAAGACACACTCATCCATAAGCCCCACAAGCCAGACTGGTTCCTGTTGCTGATGAGGCATTTCGAACACAATGGGCTACCAGTGCAGAGGAAGAGCACTTTCACATGTGAGGGTCTTGCCGCAGGAAGCACTCCCTCCATGATAAAGCTTCATTACCGCCTAGGGTCAAAGGGTAGAGGTCATCGTGTTTGTCATTTGTGTAAAAGGATGGCTCGTCTGCCGCAGAGCTGGTACATACCCACGGGCTCATTATAATCATGTAGTCTATTGAGGAATAATGACATAGACGTACAATTAGTGAGTGGGCTTATGTTCCAGTGTTCTGATGTCATTTGTACTTGTGTCGAAAGGTCACACAGAAAATGCCATGATCTAATCATGAACACTTGTACACCCGCACTGCGAACACTGGATCCGGCTGCCCTTTCTCAAACTATGGCAAGGCACTCTTTGTGTGTGCATGTGTGTGTGTGTGGGTTTGGAGGGGGGAAGCGAGAGAGAGAGAGAGAGAGAGAGAGAGAGGACAGACGGCAGGAGACTGGCTCCAATATTCCACTGTTGTAAAAGTGGTTTTTCTGTTAATGATGGCACCGAACTCTCATTTTTTTAAATGTAAGACTGGCAGAGTTGAGAGCTCATGCTATCAGTCATTGACTCAGAAAAGGAACCCCCCYTTTTATTTTAGCTGTGACATGCATTTCCCCTACCATTTCTGAGCTATGATATGGCATGACAGGAAGTGTAAAAAAAAAAAATCCGAAGAAAAAAGTTGTTGGTTGAATCATGCCAACATTTATTATATTATGCAGTCTTTAATATAATGTGTGTGTGTGTGTGTGTGTGTGTGTGTGCGTGCGTGCGTGCGTGCGTGTGTGTGTGTGTGCATGCATGCATGTGATGGCAGGCTTGTTGGAATCTGTTGCTCCATGCTATTAGCATTTCACTCAGCTGTAGCCTGGGCTTTAGTCAAACACATGGGTGTGTAAGACCAAACCTGTTGAAAGTCTGCTTCGTCTACCAGATCTCATGGAAATTTAAAGGAATTCTAATGAAAACGAACGATTTTCTTGGATTTCATGCAAGTTTTCGAGTCACTAAAAAAATAAATCACCAATTCATGTTGCACATCATCCTCACCTCAACTGTATCCTCTCAGCAGCTATGTTGAAATGGCAGTAATATACACTTTTGACTTAGTGTCCTGTAACCTGGCTTATATGAATTGTGAAAGTGCGTTGGCTTCATTCTTACATCAGCTCTGCCAGGAACACTAATCTAGGCTTTCTCGAAGCCCAAGATGTCAGAGATTCGCACTTCGATCAATTTGGCCTTATACGCCAGTCCAGGTGGAGATGTAAATCACCAATTTGACCTCCCAGACTGCGTGAGAATCCTCCTAGATGTGCCTGGCTTGTTGCTGCATGCACACTTATTATCCTGTTTTCCCTCTTAAACCAGTGATGTCATCATTAGACCATACAACCATGCCTGGCGGATGATATCTGTTCCTTTCTCAGTGCCTCCGACACACAGTTCACTCTGTCTTAACTTTCTTAAAGGGGCCCAGGGAAACAAGTGGAAGCATTTGTCTTCCCTTCTGAGTCAGTGATTTTGAAAGACTGTTGTTGTTGGACGGTCGTTATCAGAGTGTGAGCTCAGACAAGGAAGTAGCTGAGTTCGAGCCGCTCAGGTCAATGGGGTGAATGACGACATTAATGATGTAATCGTTTCCCTATTAATCACAGAGTTTTTAGGCAGCCGTGCTTTACAAGTCATGTTGCACAACCGTGTGAATTCTAAGACGTACAATATGAGTGGACTATATGTACAAGTCTAACCTGCTTGTCTTTTCTCTTGTCTCTTCTGTAGGTCTTCTATGTGTCGGACCTGTTTAAGCCCAAAACCAAGAGCGTCAGTCCCCCACCATCGCCGATTAAGAAAGAACTCCTGCCCCCCGCTGACATCATAGACAGAAACAACCATCACAACATGGTGTGAGAGGAGGATCCGGGAGGAAACATCCCTAGAATTCCRTCATACCTTTGAAGAACCCGAAGAGCCACCTGTGAATGAAGAGACGCAGCATTTTACCTGTTGTTGTCTCTTTCTCTCATCTGACAGTAGAATGTAGAGGCAGGAAATGGAGACTTTTTTTGTTTGTTTTTGAGACTCTATATTTTTGTACTATTACAAACCTTGCTGTTTCTTTTTTGAGCCCAATTTATGAAAGCTAAACAATCATAAGAAAAGTCATTMATTTTTGGGAGGTTGTTCCCAAAGCAGGAGGAACTGATTGAGCCTTTGCAGTACTTTAAGGCGCCATATTAATAATGGGACAGATGCAAAGCAAACCAAGTACTAATGAATGAATGGATGCATGGTAAATGAATGAAAAGTGGAACTGTGAGGCTGACCTCTCTTTCTGTTTCTCTCTCTCTCTCACGCTTTTCTTTTCCCCCTTTTCCTCTGTCTCGTCTCCAAGGCCTTTCGCCAGTATAAGAAAACAAATTCCTTAGTTATAGGAATGATACTTTATTACCTGCAATGTTACTAGCACAGATATTTTAACAGTATAAAGAAGAATAACTTATAGCACTATATCCGATCATTATAAATCRTCACCACTCGCTGTCTGGGCGGTATAGCACTGAGGACGCTCGATGAGGTTTAGTGTGTGGTAGACTGAATACCAGTGAACTCTTACGCTGTGGTATGTGAGGGTCCTGTAGAATCAAGTTGTGGCCTTCACATACCATTAGGATATGCTGACACTCCAAAGCACTAGACCCATCCCTGCTGTCCTAAGCTATCCACACAGAAGCCTAGCTCCAAGGGATGTTGCATTTGACTGGGATTTGAAGAGGGTGGGATGGGGGATGGGTTGTAGATAAAAGATGATAGTCACATTTTTAATAGTGAAATAGTGAACTGAAGATGGCCACCCAGCTGCAAGAGCATGGCAGAGCCGTGCACCTGGATCCAGTGGTTGTGAATTGTCCTGGGAAGGATGGAATGGGGACGGGATGGGACACGATAGGATGGAGAGTCCTATCGACTGCACTGGCTTGGCACATTTCATTTTTGGATGGCTGAACGAGTCTCTTCTGCTGGCTAGTATGGATTCTTCTCCCATCCAAGCATATAATCACTCAACGGCAGTGCCAACTGTATCTAAAGCCAGGGATGGCGTTAATTAAATCGCCTGCCAGGACTCCCATCCAACCCATCATGTTCAAGGTGTGGGGTCCCACCACAGTGCCACATTTTTGTGTATGTGTGTATGAGTGTGTGTGAGTGAGATACTTTGTATGCATGTGTCTCGTTGTGTTTCTGCACCTAGTCCATGTCTCTGTGCCAAGGACTGTTGCCATGTGATGAAAAAAAAAATGGAAGAAAACTGTGGATTTATTATTTTTTTTGTTTTTTTTTCTTATCTAAAATAATGTCTACTGTTTTCACTAACACCTGTACAGTGTTATATACACAAATAAACCGATTAGTTTACATGCCATAGAGAGCATCTACACAATGCCACACATCCAACAACATGTTGCACATCCCTCACATTGTTTAGTCCGTCCGTATCATTTCAGCATTTTCTTTTAAATATATAAATAATGTATAGATTACTAAAATTAACTATGTAAAATATCATTTCTGAACATATTTAGATATATCCACTATAAATAAAAAACAGTGTCATGACCTGTGTTATTTACAAATTGCTGCTTCATCAAGCATTGATTGACAGATTGTTTTGTATTTAGCTTACTAAACTATTGTAGATTTGTCATATTTTTTTTTTTAAAAAAAGAACTGCATCTACAAATGTATCAAAGTTCACTATTAGTATTTTTGTATTGTCTCATTTTGTACAAAAGAAATAATAGCATTTTTTTTCTGCTAATGTACCTAGATTTAATACATGTGTTATGGAATAAAAAAATGCTCAATATAAACAGAAACTCTTACGCGATTGTTTTAGTAATAAGGGTCGTAATGTTCAATCTAGCATAACACACTTTGAAAGAGTGCATGACTTCACTTTTTGGCAGTGTGCTAAAGTGGCACAAGTGTGCGGCTACCAGCGTTATGGTTTCTGAGAGCAGCTTAAATGCAATAAATCTGCTTTCAGATCTGTTACAGCATGAGGCTGGGACTGTGAAATAAATKCTCTGTTTACACCTCTAAAACCTATCCCCAGGATGGACGTAAGAATGGATCAAAACACAGGACCATGGCGAGTCATAAATGTGTGTCAAAACTGCAGCCAAAAGCACAAATGTGCTAGTGCTGGCAAAACGAACGCACAGATAGATCTTAGCAGTGGTATCTGGAGGAGTTCTGTACGAAAAAGCTGGCACTGATGCCATGCCTGGCTCTAGGGTCTGGCGAAAACCTGGCACTGCTTGCGTATAGGAAGGAGACCAAAAAGAAGGCGTGCAAATGAGTCTGAAATTGTATGTTTGTTATGGATACCATGTTGGTGCTTAGGAAAGGGTGTTTTAGAAGTTTCAATCTCTGCCTCTCCCACTTACAGGGACTGGCACATCTATGTATAGTAAATGCCAGGAATAGAGGTTTGGCCACTAACATGCATTGTCTAGATCAGTGGTTCTCAATGCGTGTGAAGCTTTGCCAGCATAGAGTCTGGGATTTTTAAAATCATGGCAGAAATAATGACCCGCCATTATCAGAGTTGTATTTATTACTGAGTTCTTATAGTTATTAGTGTGTCTGACTGGCCTCTTAAATTGAATGGACTTAACATTAAAACCTCAGTAAGTCATGAACATGTAGGGTTGTAAATAATGCCATCTTGGACGTCTTCTGCTCTGTGGCTGGAGAGTCTCGGAATAAAAAGCTGTATAGTTGGTTTAAATAGCCAGGCTTTTATTGTACACCATTTGTCAATGAGACTAAAATTGGAATGGTTCATGATATAAATCTGTCCTGAATGGGAGTGACACACACACGTGTAACACTATGAGCTGAGACACAAGTTGCCGGTGAACATACAGAAATGAGCCATAACAATAATGGTAAAATCATATACRATGTCAAGGAAGAGTAAGTGAACCATTTTCAACTGCATAAATTGTCCAATAAAGTCACATAACAAAAGCCTTTTTTCTAAGCTGAAAAAACACATAATCATGATTTTTTTTCTCTTTATTGAGCACAACCATCAAACCTACAAAGTGATGGTGGTGACAAACACCTCAAGCAAGCAATTGCTGTAACTGTGGGTTAGACCTGTACGGTGTTCAGGATGAATTCTGAATCATTCTTCCTTATAGAACTGCCTGAGCTCAGCGATATTCTTAGAATATCTGGTGTGAACGGCTCTCTTCAAGTCATTCCACATCATCTTTATTGATTTGAGGTCTGGGTTCGCACTTACTGTAGCTGCTCCGAAAGGCAGATTTTATGTCTCTGAAGCCATTCTATAGTAGATATACTTCAGTGTTTAGCGTCATTGTTTTGCTGCATCACCCAGCACRTTATGAGTTTCAGCTTGCAGACAGCCACCCTGACATTATCCAGTCGGATGCCTTTTTAATGAACTAATAAAGTCATTCATTTTCCCTTCGACAATGACAAGCTGTCCAGGTCCAGAGGCAGCAAATCAGCCCTAAATCATGATGCTCACGCTGCCATACTTCAGTGTTGGGAWAATGTTTTCATGTTGGTATGCAGTTCTATTTTTATGCCACACAGTGCTGTGTGTCCTTCCYGAACAATTCTATCTACGTTTCGCCTATCCACAAGGCATTTTCCCAATAGAGTTGTTGTGGAGTGTCAAGGTGGTCTTTGGCAAACTTCATGGATGCCGTGCCTGCTCAGTGTTTTGCGTATGGTTGACTCATGAACAGTGATGTTATCCAGCGCTATAGGTCCCTTAAAAATGGTACGCTAGGGTCTTATTTTCTTACTTCATTGARCATTTTGTTTTGTGAATTGGTTGGAGAGTAGCTACTGTACCAAATTGTTTCTATTTTTAGACAGTTTGTCTAACTGTGGACTGCTGCATATCTAAACTTTGTTTCATTGMTTTCTAACCCTTTCTATCTACATACAAATCAGCAACTCTTGATTGTAGGTCTTCTGGGATCTTCTGGGTGCTACCCTAAGCAGGATTGACCCCCCTAGAGGTATGTATGACTCCACARGACCTACAGGGGTGTGCAGTGGTGTCTGGCACCAGGACATTAGCAGCAGATCCCCTGAGGGTGCGAGGTGATCCCCTATAAGGTGCGAGGTGGGGGATCCATGGATCAGGCTTGTTTATCCAGCACATGGATGCTCAGTTGGATTGACATCTGAGGAATTTGGGGAATATTTGCTTGTTAAACCACATGCACTGCAAGCTGTTTTTTAAAAAAAATATCTTTCTATCAGAGGCCAGCATTAACATTTTTCAGCAATTTGTTCATCAACAGTTTTCTGAGGGATCAGACCAAATGGGCCAGCCTTTGGTCCCCACAGGCATAAATGAGCATTGAATGCCCATGTTCCTGTCTCACCAGTATACCAGTTACTGGTATATAATAGATAACCATCTGGCAGTGGTGTTCATGTTATGGCTGTTCGGTGAGTTTGAATTTGTGTCAAAAAAAAAAAAAATTAATGTTTCATGTTAAGAGTCAAGGTGCATGACAGAGCTGATTGTCATGAAAAAGCACTATTCTAAAGCACTCTCTATTAGAGAGAGAAAGAGAGAGCGAGAGAAGGGAAGTGTGTTGCATTGTACAAAAAAAGAGCACATACTTATCACCTGCATGTCTCGATTTTAGCTTAGAGGAAATATTTAATATCAGAATCCATTCTTTGTGAAAGTCAAGGACACATTTATTCTCTCTCTCTCTATTTCTCTCTCTCTCAGGATTRAAGTTTGCCATCACTAGGCTCAATTGAATCCACTTATCTGAAACTCTGCAAATCTGGACCCTGAATATATAATGTAATAAATATTATAATAATATTAATTWAAAAAAACAATATATAATATCCATTGATATAATTTGTAGCACATGATGTTAATTGTATTAAACATTAAAAATATCCCAGATTCAAATGAAACATTTAAACAAACTGAATGCAAGTGTTGCAGAATAACAACACAGGAGGGTGCTTGGACTTTGGGGAGATGGAACTGTTGCCATACAGTAGGACTACATATACAATATAGTGTAAAGATTCATCTAGGGACAAGAGGGGCACTGTGGTGGTGGTGATGGGGGGAACTATCCAGCTGTGGCAGGGATGGGAATGAGGCCAGATCGAGGGTGGTACCTGCAGGAAGGGGGTCCGTGGCTCACAGGGGCTTTTCACCTCACTGTAACCTAAAAAAAAAAAGGAGGGGGATCCTGGGCAGGGCTGAGTTCCTCACTTCCTATGGGGAAATAGACAGCATTCCTAAGAGCTGTGCTAGGGAAAAGGGAGAGACAGAGAGGAAAAGAGACGGATTTATGGCGATGGGTGTGTGCATGTGTGTGTTGGGTGGGTTAGGAGGGCGGTAGCCAGGTCAGGACAATAATAATAAAAAAAAAATGTAAAGGATGAAGGGGAATTTAGGTAGTGTGCTTATACCTGTAAGATTATTTGAAAGTATGCCCTGTTTAAAGGCTTTGTTATGACACTATTCTACTTTATTATAGATTTATTTTTCATTTGTCGTCTTCTGACAAATGTGTGTCCTCTTAATTAATCATGTTCTTTACATAGGATTCTTCTGACGATGAAGTATAGACTTTAACCAATAGTAATCGCCAACCTTCACATATAAGAAAGTAAGCCAAGGACATCAATGAGCTTTTAAATGTGTAATTTGTCCCAGTCATTTCTTGGATTATGGTGGGTTTTTACTGGAGTGTAGTGAGAATACAGAGTCAGATTCATGCTGTATTATAGCTGGGTACAAGTGCCACAACTTACCTGGGCAATAGATGACTCCAGGATGATGAGAGTATGATGCTCTGGGTGTATTCTGAGAAACCCTGGGTCTTGATGTTCATGTGGATGTTACTTTGACAATAAAAAATCTACCAAAAAGTGTTGTATTCCCTGATGGCCTTGGCCTCTTTAAGTGGGATAATGTGCCCTGCCGGAGTAAAAATTCATTCAGGAATGATTTGAGGAACATGACAAAGGTGTTGACTTGGCCTCCAAATTCTTTATCTGATTGAACATCTTTGGGATGTGCTGGACTGGAAAGTCTGATCCATTATTATGCCACCTTGTAATTTACAGGGCTTACATATTGGTGCAAGATACCACAGCACACCTTCAGGGGTCTTGCGGAGTCCATGCCTTGAAAGGAAGATGATGGAGTTGATTTGAGGGACCTACACAATATTAGACAAATGATTTTATTGTTATTGTGATTGGTTTTATATATATAAATTCAAATAAATATTTCCCTTTCCAGTGATACCGTCCTGATGGCCTCATTGCCTTTTTGTGACATGGAACCTCCCTGCCTGCCTACTATTGACTATGGAGGGCCTTGAATGACAAGGGATATGTTTGGACATACGGCGGACCATCAGTTATAACAATTCTGGTACCCCATGCCAGCAAGCTGTAGATCACTTCAGGTCACATTGCCACACCCAGGTAAGCCATAATCCTACTGTATGACTGTCCATGGCTCATCACAATGTAGTGATCTAAAACTCAAACTTTGAAATTGGGAACTGGGATTCAGGGCGAAGCTGTGGCTTAGGCAACATAGGTGGTCACATGGTGGCGGGTACGAGTGTGTGTGTGTGTGTGTGTGAGTGAGTGAGTGTGTGTGTGT
>QMIH01000443.1:326888-424874 GCA_003987875.1 Clarias batrachus | reverse complement strand
CCTCGCTCTTTTGATCTCCCGGTTTTGATCTCTCGCTTCCTAGCTTTTGACTACGGCTCTCGCTTCACGATTTGGCTCCGACGCTACGTTGACTGATCTCCCGGTATTTGACCTCTGCTTCCGCATTCCGACYGCGCTCCTGTTTAACGCTGCTGTCACTCATCTGCGCTTGGATTCACCTCGTTCAGCTTCGCCCGTGACACAAATATATATATATAAAAATGTTAACACAACAACCATCATATACATGGTGAAGCATGATGGTGGCAGCATCCATGAAGGACGCAAAGGTTAGAAGCTGCTTCTCTTTATCCAGGACTTGGGCTTCAATGATGTCCAGCTCTTAATGTATTTTGGCACATGCTTCTGTAAGATAGCTTATAAACAAGAAGGGACAACAAAAATGTCCCTTTTCAGCACAAATCCAAGTCAACAATTAACGTCATGTTTTTGGAAAGGCTTTTTAAAAAGTCTGCAGAGATTTGCCATGCACTCTATACATCTACTGTACTGTACAGTATATGCTGCATGGCCTTCATTATATATTATTAATACTTTATAAAAATCACCTATAAACACTTTAAAGCATGTTTTACAAAGCCAGGGCACTTTGAATAACATTTCACGACAAGAATTACGGTCGGCCCGCTGGATGGCGTCACGCTTCACGTTACACTCGACAAGACTCATCATTCTCAGGAACTACGTGAAAGATGCTTGCTGAGCTGAATCTTCTGCCTGTCACTGTGTTTATACCGCTATGCTCGCTCAGACACTGCCGGCAAGCGTGTTTACAGTGCCCGCTGGTCACCATGGCAACAGTTTTCTGACAGCAGTGTGTGTGTGTGTGTGTGGGTAGGAGTTTTGGCTGATGACATTTGTACTATACAAGCCTACATAATAAATGCCATGCTACTGTAGCCACGAGTGCAGGACAGCTTCCTCTGAATCGGAGTGCACGAGTCAAAAACTATTTTAAAGTTAAGCAAGATAGAATATTTACAAATTGCATGGCAGTTCAGTACATAGCTCGATTTTTGTTGCAGTCCTTCTCTACTGTAGAGAAATGACATAAAAACAGGTGCTTAACCTCCCACTTGTTCACTGGCCACTGGAATGTTAACACTGACAGACTGAATCAACAACTTAATCAACAAGCTTAGCTGATAACCGTTCATTTATTAAATATTAGAAACCTTATCTTGAAAGAAAAACAAAATCATAATCGTAATCAAGGGCTTGCCAAAGCGAATTAGGAACCGACGTGTGTAGTGTGTTGCTCTTTTATTTACTGTAAAGTCATACCTCGTTACGGCTCAATTTAAATTCATTTAAAACACGTGCACTTTATTAAGGCTTACTTAAGGCATGGAAAAGCTCAAACATGCTGAAACTCTTAAGCAGGTTGCTGCGAGTCGTCAAATTAAGACTCAAGAGGATCAGGAAAACCACAAGTCAGATGTTAGAAACACAACCACAGAAACCCCAGCGAAGATACCGAGTGAAATAACAGAAAAGAGAGCCGAAATCCAAAACCAACAGCAATATCCTGAAGCATGCAGAATGGAAGTCATTCATATTCAGAAACAGTTTTTTCCATATCATATCATAACTTACTCTCTTTTTGACTTTTTCTTTTTGATATTTATGGTAGACTAGATGGGCCCGAGGCTGCACGGTGGTGTAGTGGTTAGCACTGTTGCCTTGCACCTCCAGGGTCTGGGTTTGATTCCCGTCTCTGTGTCAATGGAGTTTACATGTTCTCCACGTGCTTGATGGGTTTCCTCCGGTTTCCTCTCACAGTCCAAAGACATGTAGGTTAGGTTAATTGGCATTCCCAAATTGTCCGTAGTGTATGAATGAGTGTGTGATGGATTGGCACCCTGTCCAGGATGTACCGTTCCTTGTGCCTGAAGTCTCCTGGGATAGGCTCCAGGCCCCCCCGTGACTCTGTATACAGGATTAAACGGTATAGACGATGATGAGTAGATGTGCACGTGACTTCGTTCGCATGGAATTTAATTGCACACTCATAAGCGCATTTTACCAAATGTCCAACGGCGTCTGTTGAATTTTGGAATGAACTAAAAGTTTTACCTGTTACCACGAAGTGCGCGGAATGAATGTGTGAGATTGTGTTGATTAAGTAGATTTCAATTGCACACTCGCGTATTTAAAAAATCCGTTGAATTTTACGATGAACTAATGATCTTTTTCAAGGTCGATTTTTTTATGATGATTTTTTTCTAACCTTGGACCAACTGCAATGAAACACAGCCTGTATGTTACCTCCAGCTCGGGCCAAATACACCTGTGAAAACCATTGCAATTCATTCAGTAGGTTTTACGTGATGCGTGCACAAACAAACAGACAGACAGACTGGACAAAAATTCCAAAAAAACATCTTGATGTGTTCTATTACTGTTATCTCATGCCACGCCCTAATTATTTTTTCACAAATATCTTTAATGTACTGTACAGAAACACCAACTTTACAGTTATATAGATTGTGATTATGCATTAGGAAAACACACTGTACATCAACAGTCTCGTGTTTTTCAACCTTTATAATCATAATTATAACATGATCACTTAATTGCACCATTAGATTTTATAATGAATTACATATACAGTACTGTGCAAAACTCTTGAGCCATGCCTCGTTTCTTCATATTTTGCTTCCAAAAAGCCAATAGTTCTCCAGGCTTCCTGGGAGATGTTTTTGGATCTTGTTTTTGGCAAGCTCTCATTTTCAGTCCAGTCCCAGTACCTGACCTGTTTCATAGGAATGCTTTTGTTTGTTAAGCCGCATAGTGACCGATGAATCATACAAGCATTAAAAATCACCTAACCTAAGGCATGAACCAGTGAGAAATAGGTGCACATGAGGAGAGATGATTAGCCCAGTGGGTGATGCTGAATGCTGAGTGGTTGGAACAGACGAGAGGGGAAATGAGGCTGCTGCTCGTTTTAAATCGCATCTTTAGGCTGTCCGTAAAACATTTGTCCCTATTTAATATGAAGAAATAAGGAGTGGCTCAAGACTCAAGAAAGTCCTGTATTTTAACTTTAAAATCTCTTTTTTCAAAATGTTAGTTATGCAAAACTTTCCTACATTACCCACAATGCTTCAGACAGATTGCAGTACCCTCGTCTCAATTCCACCTAAACAGAGCAACACGGTGGTGCTTTAATCCTTTAGTCTGCCCATACAGTATAGAATATGAGATTCTCATCTAAGTTTAACATTCATTGAACCTGAAATCAAGTCTGCTTGTCCTCATGTAGCTCCTAATTTGCAAAAATGCTAAATGAGAAACAAACCTGCTGCCCTTTTGTTTTTCAGGTGATTTCATGAAACATGACTGTTATTCCTTATGACTCAGGAGTAATAATGTCATTTTCCCCTCCTATTTACGTCTTCCAGGACGGCCAGTTCTTCTAAACAGTGATGCATTTCACTTGCTGCCAAGTGCCCTTCCTGTGCCCTACCCCTATTCACCGACAGAACATGTTCCGGCAATAACCTATCACACAGTGCAAGTGTGAGTCATCATCAAAGTTGTCAAAAAACACAGGGTTCACTCCGAGTGATCAGATGCCACACCATTCCTTTTCCCTGACTGTCTCCCAAATGAGCTCATGCCAGCAATGACTTAACTGAACACAAGCTAGTAAGCTAATTGCACCTTTCTAACCACAAACCACAAAATAAAGTATCACACACACACGTTCAAATAGGTCCGAATGTCACTAAGCCTACATGTCAGCTTAACAGAAAAAAAAAAGAAATGGTTCACAGTAGTAAAGTGCTCGCCCTATCATCGGGAGATCGTGAGTTCGATTCCCGGGTGCTGCCGTAAGCTGGCGCAGCTGGAGGTCTAGAGAGAACTGATTGGCCGAGCTCTCTCAGAGGGGAGGGGCGAGAGGTACTTAGTGCTCCCACATTAATCACGGCCCTACAGCCAATCAGGGGCGTCTGTGAACTTCGGAAGCGGCTAGCGCTGTCCTCCGCGTGTGTCCCGACTGAGTGGTTGTAGTAGCCTTAACGTGAGAGCCCCCTAGTGATGGGGAGGAATTGCTATAAAACATGTATTGCTCCTGCTTTAGAAGCTTCTGTTGAACATCATTGATTAAAGCCAACTGGAAGAGATTTGGTACCGCATGGTGTGCACGCGTCAACAGTTTTATACAGTGCTACACGGAATGGAGGCACCTTTCCATTTCAGCCCCCATTAAAACTCTATTACAGTCAGACTCACCCTGCTGTTAGTCTAATCCTACCCAGGTGTGATACCAAGGCATACATACAGTACGTCCGCACACTTCCACACAAACAAACACACCGCAGAGCAGCTTTCCCACGGTCGTGCATACCTCAGCAGTTCCCTCCTCTTCGGTTAAGACCAATCAGCGAGCCTCTTCACGCCTTCACCATGGGCTAATAATCTACACCCTCGCCTTCTTATCGTCCTCAGCAAACACCTCGCACGTCTTAACTGAGAGAATGCAATTAACTCGGGCTTGGGATACAATGCTAGGGATGTATTTGTGAGTAACTCTGAGAATTAAATAAATAAACTGAAAAGAATTTCCCTACCTTCAGTCATCCACTTTCATTGATCATATGTACATTACATTTTCAGATTCCTGTTCTTGGCCATAAAATGTAACACCCAGTGTGATTTTGCCCCAAGATTCAGTATACAGCTTCACAAGTTGTATGTGAAAACCCCAAGAGATCTGCGTTTTCTAAAATACTCAAACCAGCCAGTCTGACATGTCACTGAGATGTGATGTGAAGATTAACTGAAGCTCTCGTCCTGTCTCGTTCATTGATTGATTGATTGATTAATTATTGGGGATAGGAATCACCAGGAACCAGCCGATACAATGTCATGATACCCTAGGTGCAGATTCGATTTATATTGCAATGCTATAATTATCACGATTTAATAAATATTAATAAATAAAACAAATAGATTTTGTTACAATTCTGAACAAGCTTGGCAAATAATTTGCTCATACCACACAGGTGATATTGTACACCACAACTGTTACGGAACGATGCAACACACGTGGAGGAAAGTGCTATCCACCCCTTCCGCTTGAACTCTCAGACGCCCATGATCGGCTCGTGTCGCTACAATCGATGTGAGGGTGGGTGCGAGTATCCCCGTTTCCATTACGATTTGAGAGTTTTCTTATAATCTAATAAAACAAAAAGAAAAAAAAAACTGACCGTGAAGTAGAAGTTTTTTTTTTTTTTTTTTTTAAATGTAGCGTTAGTTTTTTTTTTTTTTTCATAGTTCAGTTAAAAACGTGTTTTAAACTGCTTTTTCACTTCTCAGTGGCCAACAATTAAAGCAAACTAAACTGGAGGAGGTCATGTAAATTTATCGTTTCTGTTCTAACCAACAACAAAACTAAAATAAAAATCCCCTACGAAAAGCATTTAAAGCCAAAACACCCACAGAGTGTTAATGAGCTCATTTTCACCTTTAACAAACATTCTGAAGTTTAATATCTTGCTCAGGAAAACACTTAATATGCGGCTGCCACCGTTAGAGGAAACCTAATGAACTTTTTAATGTTCATTAATAATCTGTTTAATAATCTGCAATGAAATCAATTGTGGTCATGTTGTTGGCCGAATATGTCTAACCACAAAGGTCCAGTCAACCATTTGGAAAGCCACCCTAACCAACACACACATATATATATACACACAACACACACACACACACACACATGTATACACACACACACACACACACACACACACACACACACACGCACACGTGCACAGTCATACCGACGTGCATGCACATACACACACGCATGTGTGTGTGTATATATACAGTAAAGTATATATATACATACATACATACATACATACAGAATAGAGTATATATAAACACACACACACGTGTGTATACATACAGTACAGTATATACACACACACATACATACATACAGTATAGAGTATATATAAACACACGCGTGCACACACATACAGTATACACACACACACACACACACACACACAAACTGTATATACACACACAGATCTGATCTTGGTTTACTCCGTTAGTAATGTGATCTCTCTCACTTTCTCATTCCTTCGGTTTCTCCGTGCCTCTCTACACAGGGTCATAACTTCTGGACAAAACAAGGATATATCACTGTGTCTCCCAGAGACAAACACACAAAAGTACAGACAGGCACGCACACACAAAAGGTATGTGTTATTGCACTGGCATTTTGGGAAGAGCACCAGCAGTGCTGAAAGCAGCAGCAGCAGTGCCTTCTGGGAAATGACACTCGTGCATTTGGAACACAAACATTTCGTGCATTAAAACCACCAGGAAGCCGAAGGATTTTTTTCCCCACAGTTGTGAAAACTGCCATAGCGCCTGGTGGTGCTCTGTGTGTGTGTGTGTGTGTGTGTGTGTGTGTGTGTGTGTGTGTGTGCGTGTGTGCGCGTGTGTGTGTGCGCGTGTGTGTGTGTGCGTGTGTGTGAGCGACCATTAGACTACCAGTAAAGAACTGTTGTGATGCATGTATTCGGTAAACTTTAATGTTAATACTGTATCTTGTCCTTGTAGCGTGGCATATGCTACAATGAGAGACCAGCTGGGGACACCAATCTGCCCAAGCACACACTCTTTCACGCACTTTTCCACATGTAGGGCTGATTCACAGTAACCCAAAGCACCTACTGGATGTTTTCGGAGGAAACCCATATGTACATAAGGAGCACATGAGACACAGACGTGAGATCAGGATCGGACTGTGAGACAGCTCCCCAGTGTGAGAGAAAACCAGATTCATGCCGTGCAACTGTAAACTGCTGGAGTCTTAAGTTCGATTAGAAATATTTAAGGAATTTAACTCCGAGCGCATAATTTAGTACTTTGTTTTTCATTTAATGCCAAAAACACAAAGATGATAGATTGACTCTCAGTTCTCCATCACTAATAAATTTAAAGTCGTAGCTACAGTATAATAACCTAGGAACGTACAGTACGCAGAGCATGTTATGATGCTTTCAAAAGCCATCACACCCAGCCTTATAATCATTTGTGAAAAAACAATATACCTTATAGCAAACCTTATGCATTATGAATTGTTCTAATCTATTATAAGGATGTCCAGAACACATTATACTGGAAATACTAGCGAAAGCTTTGTACATCATAAAACCTGCCTGTCTTTTTTCAATAAATAAATTATAATAGATACATAACTTGAAAAAATCATATTACAAACTTTTTCAAGATTTGTCAGGGCTTCTACCACACCGAACTTGGCCTTAATCGAACCTTAAAAATAATGCACTAATGAACTGGCACAGAATTTCTTTTTCTACAGGAGGTGTCATTTGTGTCAGTAAAACACTGCTTATTAGAAACATTACTATAAACTGTAAGGCTTTATAGCAAACATCATAACAAACCATAAAATATAACGCCTTAGAGCAAGTTATGGACATATTCACGGGTCATCAGCCACAACATTACAATGCAAACCATTATGCCCAGTATTGTGTACGTAGGTTCCTCTTGTGCCAGATGCATAGAGATCTGGGGAGTTTGGACATCGGATCATTGAACCTGGGTATCAGTGTACTAGGTCTACTGATAGCTTTCCATCTTGCATTGACTTTTTTTTTTTTTTAGGCGATTTGAGCTGCACTGGCGCTTCTATGATATCAGACAAGACGGCAAGCCTTTGGTCCCTACTGTACATGTATAAATGAACCTTGGATGCCCGTGATGGATGCTGTCATCAGTTTATTGGTATATATATCTCTTAATCAATGTTAACATATTAATGTTATGGCTGATGTCACAATATTGACATCAATATTGTGTATCAATATAAAATAGGGTTTTTCTAATATAAGTCTTTAGGAAGTGTTTCCAAAATGATTTTTAAGGGTTCTTTGGATAATTAAGTTATTTCAAGGTAGCTCCCTAAACTGAACCTGGAATAGCAGGGCACACCAAAGAACTATCGCGGGGTCTCATTTAGGGTTGAGCACCCAAGGATCTGATTAAGGGTTAATGCTGCCCCCTGTTGGCCAGAAGTGTTACAAATCCTCAAGCTGTGTATGACATGATAACTTTATTTAAAAATATTCTTTGTCTTTAATTTGATGGTAGTTGCATTCAAATTGGATACACAATATAGGAATTACAGTACTTTTTACATGAGGTCGCTAGTCAGTGACCAAATGAAACCTGGAAGCCATAGACGTTAGCAGATGCTGAGTGATTTCTTTTGAGTTTCACCTGCTTACTCAACGGACCAGTGCATAACCTGCCATTTCAAAAAAGATTTTAGGGGTGCTTTTTTTTAGAGTATGCTTCATCCAATGAATTTCCAGCATTAAAGTTGAATCTAAGCTTCTTAAGACAGTACCACGTCTCCTGGAATTAGCTCCAGGCCCCCAAAGCAGTATAGACGATGGGCGAGAGAGAGTGAGTGAGTGAGTGAGTGATCATCGTAGATGCTTCTTAAATTATTAGGCTGAATCTAATATTCACAAACCACCAGTTATCATCATCAATAATTCCAAAGGAAGCCATTTCTACTAGAAGACAACCTGCGTTAGGACAGTTTGCGTCAGATCATGAGAGGATCCTGTCCAGAATGATGTTCCCAAACTGCTCAGCCTTCAAGATGTTTTTGGTGAACTCAATTCCTGGTCTTCCTGTTTATGACACTCAGACTGACGGTTTACATTCTGTGGTTAAACCCTTTGCCGTAACACTTTGACTTTTCACTCTGGGAAAATCTCCTCTCGATTGCTGACTTTGTCACAAAACCTCCTCTATCCTGGATTGGGCTCGATCTGGCCAACTGTCTAGTACGGGTTTTTCTCCACCAACGGGTCAGACAAAAATCCACAGCTCACCATTAGAGATGAGAGGCGAAACGGCTTTAGAAAGATTGACCTGGATGATTTTCACAGACACGTACCAGAAGTTCATTTATCCATAACTCTAATTCACTCTTGTCCAGGAGCCTCTCCCAGGAGACTTCGGGCATGAGACGGGGTACTATTATTAATAATTTAGTTTTTTCTACAGTATCTGACATCTCTTTAGATTCCATTTATCTGCTTAATTGTAAATGAACGAATTAGGAAAGACATCTCATGTCAGCAGACACGATTCAGCTTTAAGGTTTATTTATTCTATTTACAGGGATCACAAGCAATGTACATGCTCTATTTTTAAAAAACGTCTCCCTTTTTGTAGATTTCTTAGACATACCAGCAGATGTCAGCATATAACTAATAACTAATAATAACCAGCGTCTCGGAAAAAGCACATCACTCTGAACCCATTAAACGATCAGATTTAAACCTCGAACTTCAGGTGCTAAGACTCTTGTCAAATTTTTGCTGAAACGTGTTTTATCGGTTTACGTTTTGTTTTTTGTTTTTTCATGGCACACATGAAAAGACTAGAATGATTTATTTAAGGTCAGGTGACACTCTAATTAATTGCTATATGGTAAAGTTTTATGTAAGTACGTAGATGTAACCGTTATGTAAGAATGGTGGAAGGAGTCTCCAGTGTCGCTGCTTTGGAAAGTTGAAAAGTTCGGTACAGATGACTTGTGGTTTCTCTTTTTTCCATTAATTAACTTAAAGAGAAAGGGAAACCTGTGCAGTTATTTATAGACGTATAATCGGCTATACAGTACCTACTGCTACTGTAAAGTGATGACCAGAAATAACTTGTCCTCCTAGATATTTCACAACCTAAAAATCATAAAATATTACAAACGATTAAAAGGAATTTTATTAAATTAAAAATAAAATGTGCAATTATTAGCAAAATGCTGTGGTATAATGGGAATAAGGGCACATGCCAATGCCAGGGATATTCTCTATAATGCCCAGCGGACGTTTTACTGTATACTATACTGTACATTTTTGTGTTTGCTTTATGACATTTATGTTGTCATCGGTTCTGGCTATTTGCCGTTTCATGTTTCCCCTTTTTTTTCTTGCATCCATTATTCAAGCTTCTATGGCTCACAGTATATCCTGCATAGCATCTGTTTAGCTTCCTGCGGTTATCTTAATTGTTTTTTTTGTTTATTTCTCAAGTTACAGTCGTGTCCCGTGTTTGGTTGATGTTTAATAAAGTGTATCTCCTGCCTCATCCTCATTTGCGATGCCCGCATGGCACCCTGAGCACAGACTGGCAGCACAGGGCAAGTTAAGAAGCTCAACTGTACGGACTCTCAGCTGGTGATGTGATATACAGTAAGCTTTTCAGTGCCATTGGGTTGAGAGTGAGGAGGGGCGACAGAAAGGTGCAACAGGAGCAAGCAGCAGAGCTGTTAATCCTGCTGGACATTTGCCATATCGTGCTCTCTTCTCAGAGCATGGAGGAGATACAAACAATCTGTAAGTCGATGGGTTCAAGAGCTGCACCAGTACAGGGCAATCGATGTTCACGGTCCACCTGGTACAGCCTCAGGGAGAAAGTTGACATCGAGAGCTTCCCTCTCAAGTCCCATCTCAGGCCGACTTCTGCGTTTTCCTAAATCAATCATTCACTGGAACATTTTGACCCTAGTAATTGTCTTGTATGCCCAGTGTTAAAAGATCTGCAAGCCATGCTATATACAGTAGATCCAAATGTATGCTATGTTGACCCTGATTCATGTTCTGCTGACCTAAAATCAGACAGAGCCTGCTATGAACAAATCACACTATGCCTGAATCACGCCCCTTCACTGTACCAGTCTTGGTGGTGCCAGGTTTCGAAAAATGTTATGCTCGCACCGCACCCAAGCTTTCATGACACCAAGCCTACGAAGCTGTCTCTAATGTCCTGGACCAGTGCCCATGTCAAATCTCAGACCAGTACCTGTACTCATCTACAGGCCCAAGTCATATGTACTGTATAAGTGTCATCTTATAACTTGTTCCATCTAAATGCAGTGTCAATTTTCAAGGCATGTCCTGGCCCAACACCCCATGGAGAATCCAACAGATCGGAGTCCAATTCTCTGTTTCATAAGGGTTAAATTGGTGCCCTGCATCTAACAAATAAAAACTGTCCAACAGAAACTGAAAACCCAGGAGGACTGTGCTGAGCCATCAACTTTGCGAAGGAAATTAACTCCAACATCACTTATGGAGGAAAGGACTGGGACTAAACAGCTGTGTAACTATATGTCTAGGTGGTATAAACATTGAACTTCAGAGCAACAGAAAAGGTTCACATTGGTTCTTATTGTTTGCTTTTGTTGGTTGACATTTACAGTATGTTGGTTGGTTGGATGGATGGATGTCTGCGCCTACGTCCTGTCTCGTCTGCTTCTTTCATAGAAGCCAAATAACATTGTTGATTACTTTCCGAAAATGGCATTCCCTGTGAGCTCTTCATTTCTTACACCCCGTGTTCTATTTGCACTTGGAATTAAAAGCTGGCTCAATATTTGCTTATATATTAGTCTTACATACTGTAGTTTTAATCCTTTTTTTTCAGCTTTACTCTTTATTCGGTTCAGTTTTTCCATTTGAAATATCTTCCTATTTTTCTGGTCAGAAGTAAGCATACCTGAACTTATTAAAAGATCGAGTCCGCTGTTACAATGGGATGTTAACTGTTACCGTTTCTCGCTAGCTTTCTTTTTCAAACAAATGCACCTCCAAAACAGTAGTGCCTAATAATAATAATTCTATACATTTCCAATTATTTTATTGTATTATTTTTCATGATCCTTTTTTTAATGATATTTTATAATACTATTATATGATTCGTTTATTATAGGCATTATTTTAGCAAATGTTATTTTATTAAATAGCTCAGCTGAGAACCATGCAGTTGGCATGTCATCATGCAAATAAGCATTTAATAATAAACCGTATAATAAACCGAGTAAAACAATCATGCTTCTGTAACTGAAATACGCCCTCATCAAAACCATGATAAGCATCTCAGAAAGTACAACATGTCAACCAGTCCTGTCAGAGGAGCCTGAGGCTACAGTGAAGGATCGGGTCCATCACCTGCCCAGTTTAGTGCTAGCATCGTTGCACTGACTAAACCAGTGGTACTGGTAGATCCAGACTGGTAAGAGGTGGTGAAAGTGTGTACATTGTTTTTACTGGATCTAAATACTGAATCCTGGTCAAAAATGGAAATCATAGCTTCAAGTTCTTTAATTCGGGTAAAGAAGAAATGTACAACCCAAATCAGTCAAGGTATGAAAGAGAAGAAAAAAATATACAGTTGCAAGAAATGATGAGCGGGCCCAAGCACCCTGCGCTATCGCCACCCAGGCGCACAAGAAAGACAGCGGGCACAGTGGGCACATGCATTTGAATAAGATATCCCATTATGAGAAGTTTAGAAATGGGTGAATTTTAGGTTTAGACCTCCAAAAAGCCCCAGATGCTGGAAAAAAAAAGCATCACACTATGATGTCACTCAATGTGATGTCACTCAATGTGATGTCCCACAGAAAGTCATTAACCACTTTTCGGCATAAGTTGAAGGCATCGTCCTGTGCTTGGGCCCTAAAAATCTGTATAAACAAATACTAATTAGGGGCCAAGCACTAAGACATCAGCACTTTTCCAAGTTTCCATAGCTTTGATCGTGCTGATGTCAGTGTGCAAAGGCCCTCTTGTTCTTCTAACGGGGCTTTTTGGAGGTCTTGATGTTCAAAAAGTCATGACAATCAGCCCTCACAGGTTAAAATCTGCAGCCCATAGGACAGCTGAGCGGCTGGGCCCCGGGCGTGGCTCAGGGAGATTTTGCTGCATAGGTTGTATATTTAGCTAGTATGATGATACAGTACTTCTGATGATATAAAGAAGTTCAATTCTTATAGCCTATATAGCTTATAATAATTATAGCTACAGTGTACATAGCAGCTAGCAGATTAAAGTAATGCATATTTGATGCTGAAACATCTGTTAAAGCTTAGGAATTTAGAACACCGAATTGAAATTGTTTGATGATGAAAAAATAAAAATAAAAATCAACTTGTGACATAAATCAAATTACGGAAAAAATGTTTTTGCATTAGTGAAGCAGAAAGTAAATATTTTTGTTGTGAAAAGTTGTAAGTTAAAGTCTTCAGGGAACGTATTAGGAGGGGGAAAAAAAAGTAAAGCAAAAACACCAGACTTGTAAGTATATTACAAGTTTTATTACAATTACATATTACAATATTATATTTTAATTTCCATCCATATAAGAACATTTAACGTGCACCTTGTTAAAGGATGTTATGAAACGCTATTGAGAATGCGCACATGCACACCACCACATACTGTAGATAAAAATCTGATTCACTCTAAAGAAAACACGCTGCACTCCAAAAAAAGAAGTCGTCAGAAAGTGTTGAAACAGCACATGCCGCATGCCTTCGGCGGTCTATTTTTAGAGCAGGGCAAGGTTTATATAAAGTGTCTCTCCCTCTCCCGACTTCCATCGTTCGGGGTGAGAGGGCTGTGTGTTGGGAGTTCTGTAGCACTTTCACTAAGATTTATTTATCTGTTATTGAGATGGTTTTTCATTGGTTTACACCATAAAAGAAGACATTCAAAAAAAACAAAAAAATTTTTTAGGTTTTTGGTCTCAGCTATTCTGTACGTTCCGTACAGTAAGCAAAAATAGACTTCTGACTTCCAGACTTCTGCAAAAACTAAACTAGAATATAAAAACTCTATGCAATGTTTGCCAAAGTGCGTTACTGTGCTTACAAATACAAACATGCTATGTACATTAAATAGCATGACATTAAATTAAATGACAAGAAAAATATATGTGAGAGTAATGTGGTATTACTTATGCAACCTACATGTATATTTACGCAACAGGGGCATTCAAGTCAAACCGGGACTTTAGATTGTGCAGAATAACAGGACACAATTATGAGAATAAAAACTACATTGGTGTGTATGAAAATGGATGCAATTCCTGAATGGTTAATGCAATGGTTAATGCACCCATCTAGCACAAGTATTGGGCCTAGGGAATGCCATGATATTGCAGCCCAAACCATCACTGATCCACCCTCATGCTTCACACTGGGCATCCAACAGTCCAACTTTCGCTGCTGGCACCACTGAAACCGATGTTTGTCATTGGCACGAGTGACCAAAGGTTTACTGTATATATGTGATATAAGAGAAAATTAGGCTGAACAGAACTACAGCATACATACAGTACTGTACATCAAAAATATTATAGTGATGGAAATTGATAAGAATAGTAATAGCTCATAGTTTTGGGTGTCTGGAACGGATTGTCTGCATTACAATTACTTTCTATGGGAAAGGGCGTTTCACAATAGGAACTTCTTCCTAAGAACTCGCCACCGGAACAGATTAAATTTGTACGCTGAGGTTCTGCTGTATTTAACGTCATTACAGTACCGATTTAACCACCACAGTTCATCTACTTCTTTCTCGTGCATTTGCAATATTTGTATGACATAATGCTCTATCGTACAGTACAAATCCAAAAATCCCCGCTATCTCTAGTCTTGCAGCACAATCTTTGGCTATCCGTTTGATATCACATTACCCAAGTGATGAGTTGTGTTTAGGAAAAATAAGGGGAAGTTTATGGTGGGTGGGTTTGGGACGCTGGGAAGAAGGTCAGTTGTGTTTATGCAAAACTGACTCAAACCTCAGAGCTGCAAATTAGCGGAAATCCAGTTAATTTAGCTGACGCAACCATAAACAGCCACACAAACACACTGGCAGCTAAAAAGTGAGATAAATTGCTTGCCAACAAGTGAACAAAACTGCACAGTGCATGCCCGCAGAGAAGGCATAGTCCACAAAAGTGTGCTCTGACATGTACCCAGACAAGAAAAATAAAAACGCAGTATATATACACAGTAGGTGAACACTTTAGTGACTCGCTACAGTACCATTTTTGTCACCGGCCATTCCCATGTAAGTGAACGGAAAACAATCATACATGTGAAGTTAAATATGCTTTTTCGACCATATCAGGAGTCATTTAATGATATTTAATAGAATGTGATGAGATGAGTGATGGTCCGGACATGCAGATTAACCTCATGAACGTTCATATGCTTTCCAACACACACATGGAGCTGTTCCAAAGAATCCAACACAGTGAAATGTATTTGGCATATTTCAAGCCTTAGATCAAAGGGTTACAGTGTTGACATCAAAGCCATGAGCTGAATGTTGTTCTAACAGCTAATCAGCAGCCAGTTGTTCTATTTTTTTTTTGTTTATTTTGGTATGTGTCTCAGTTTGATCCATATGCTAGCTTGTTAACTAGCTAGCTAGGTGCAAGTCCACATTAGCAAACCTTTAAAAAGGAAAAGAGCGATGTAATAGTTGTAACGATGTTTTTGAAACCTAGAATGACTTTGATGAAATGTTGAGATAACATTTGAACAAACGACCCAAACGCAATGTTGCAAATACTAGTTGAAAACAACAAAATTGCAACCGTTAAACTGATTAACTTCAATTCGCACAACCTTCGACCAGATCCACGTTTCCCTAGGTTTCTAACACGGAGATTAGGATGGGCACGACACACAGAGCGGGTACCTCTTACAGTACATCTCTTATTATTGTAATGTTAACTCTGTTTGATTTGTGTTAAATAATGGAGCTGGCAAAACTGCATCACTTCCGTTTTCACAGACCAGATCTCAGACCTGAAGCCATTTTTATAACCCTTTAAGTTAAGTTCTGTTCAGACTAATTTTCTCTTATATACAGGGTGGGCCATTTATATGGATACACCTTAATAAAATGAAAATGGTTGGTGATATTAACGTCTTGTTTGTGGCACAGTAGTATATGTGAGGGGGCAAAGTTTTCAAGATGAGTGGTCACCATGGTGACCACTTGGAAGTCGGCCATCTTGGATCCAACTTTTGTTTTGTTTAATAGGAAGAGGGTCATGTGACACATCAAACGTATTGGGAATTTCACAAGAAAAACAATGGTGTACTTGTTTTTAACGTAACTTAAGCAGACACAGTAACTGGAGCAGACAGGGTTAAGCTCAAGGGCCTAACAGCAGCAACCTGGCGGAGCTGGGATTCGAACGGTCGGCCTTCCGATCAGTACCTCACACTGAGCCGCCACTGCCCCTGTATTGCAGTATTCCGATATATGTGGTTAGCACAGTGGTGTAGTGGTTAGCACTGTCGCCGTACACTTCCAGGGTCCGGGTTCGATTCCCGCCTCTGTGTGCATGAAGTTTGCATGTTCTCCCCGTACTTGGTGAGTTTCCTCCAGGTACTCAAGATTCCTGCGACAGTCTAAAGATGTAGATTAGGCAAACTGACGTTCCAAAATTGCCCATAATTTGTGTGTGTGTGTGCCCCGCGATTGATTGTCTCCCTGTGCAGCCTCCTAGGACAGTTTCCAGGCTCCCCCCGCTATCCTGTATACAGGATAAAGAGGTATAGACGATGAGTCAGTAAGTGAGTGAGTTGTTTCTGTTGTTTTTCTGGTGCTTGTTGTCGTTATGTTTGCGCATTTACTAGCATCAACAGTATGTTCCCTAGTGGTTCAGCGGTTAGCACACGCTGCTCTCGCTCATTTGAATCCCACTCAAGCCATCGGTTCGGTATTAATATCGTTTTGAAGTCAGTTTTGCAACATTGCGTTAGTGGGATAATGCCGACCAAATGCCACTAACATCCATCCAACTTCGTTCCATATTCATTTCATTAAAGTAATTCGAACTTTCAAAAACACCCAAATACCAACGTTGTCGCAACGTCAGTAACGCGGTCAAATTAACGTCACTATAATGCTTTAGCAACCAAAAATGTTTGGATATTAAAACTGCCCTAGTCCTATCATATTGCAGTAAAGCATTTCAAAAGTTAGGTTTGTCAGTTAATCTTTAGTTGTTTTATTTTTAATGAGCATGTGATTCACCTTAATCTAACAGGAAGCTAATGACGGTGTAAAAGTAAACTGTCCCATTTTCCATACAAGTTATAACTCTCCTCAGACGACACAGCTATGGTGAGAAAAACGAGTTTGAGAGTTGATGAGAGTTGAAACGTGTGTGACTGGGAGACCTGGGCTTCCAGTAAGGATTTGTGAGTTTTGTGGTTACTATTAGCTACAACAGCACAAGCCTTTAAAGCCTGTATGACCATACATGGATATTTTTAATGTAACACCAACGTCCAAGACAAACGAACACCTTTCTGTAAGAAAACACGTGCGCAGCGCTCCATGCGATGCCTCTCACGAGACTCAACGATCGGCACTCATTTCATACAATTAAATATTAAATATTTAATGATGTTTCAACAGAAACTAATCAGAGCTATATTTGACACGAGCTTGTGTTCGTCAGAGTGAGATAGAGATAAGTGAAAATGTGCTCGCTCGCGAGTAAGAAGGGTGGAAAATAAAGGAGGAGTAGACGCGAGGTCGGGTCAGAGCGTTCTGCAGGGAGATAGAGCAAACCTCTCAAGGCGAAGCCGGAGCTGTTGACATTTTTGAAAATGAGCTGTTGACATTTTTCATTGGAACCATAGGCTAGAAAAATAACAAAAGGATGATGATGGATAGCTGAACGATTTATACATTTTTATACAAAACGCTTGCGCGAAACAGCAGACGCGCTGAAATGAGTGTCTGTCCATATACGGAACGGCCAACATATTTTCAACTTACATACCGCATTTGCAGCATATGAGTAATTACCGAAGATCTTTCTTTCAAAGCTTTCCCTATATGGACAAACAACAACCTGAAAATTCTCTTATAATGTTTGTGCCAATGAATTATTTTGTAGAACGATTTCATTACCTCTTGTAGATGATGAGCTATGAATCTTCTGGGAAGGATTGCCACTAGACTTTAACGAGTAGCTGTGAGGACAGCTGTGTAAGGTCAGATGGTGATGTTGAGTGAAGAGACCTGGTGTACAGTTGATGTCAAGGCTGTGTGAAGTCAGTTCTTCCGCTCCGGCCATTGTACACCATGTGTCGCTTTGTGCACAGTGGATTAGAGATCTGGTTTAGGAATATACACTTATAGAGTAAGTCATCACAGACTGAAGATTAACTTTTAATCTTATGTTTACTAAGATCTAAGTCGAGCCCTTATTCATCACATATACAATACTCTACAGTTAAATTCTTTATTCTTTATAATTCTTTATTCTTCAAATATCCCAGCTTCTTGTCAGCAGGTGAGCCATTATATGGAGCCCCTGGAGCAGACAGGGTTAAGGGCCTTGCTCAAGGGCCAAACAGCGGTATCCCGGCGGAGCTGGGGCTTTAACCGCGACCTTCCGATCAGTGAGTCCTAACACACAGAGCCACATCTGCCCCTTTTGCTTTAAGGCGACACAGTGGTGTAGTGGTTAGCACTGTTGCCTTGCACCTCCAGCGTCCGGGTTCGATTCCCGGCCAGGCTCGATTCCCGTCTCTGTGTGCATGGAGTTTGCATGTTCTCCCCATGCTTGGTGGGTTTCCTCCGGGTACTCCGGTTTCCTCCCACAGTCCAAAGACATGCAGATTAGGCTAATTGCCATTTCCTAATTGTCGGTAATGTGTGAGCGAGTGTATGTGTGTGTGCCCTGCGATGAATTGGCACTCTGTCCAGGGTGTACCCCGGCTCATGCCCTAAGCCTCCTGGGATAGGCTCCAGGCACGATGCGACCCAGAATGCAGGATGAAGCGGTATACAAGATGAGTGAGTGAGTGGGATATGCTTTACTAATCAAAAACAGAGCAAATCCAAGCACATGGATAAATGATTATGGTTAAATTGATTGCTGCTAATGTTTACTTTATGACCTCCATTTCCATAATAATACACAACACAATGGTTCTAACAACTTCAATCAGTTAATTTTGTTCGATTACTTCTTGGAAAAACTGATTGATGTCGCGTACACTAGTACCCTATTAGTGCTCCCCTATTGTCCTGAAGCACTTCTGTCATAACAAACCTTTTTTTCTTTCTGCCTGATCTTTACCTTTTTGGGATTTGTTTTACGTAGTGTTTGTGCTTACACTTTGTCCGTAGGGTCCGGGCTGCCAGCTCGACGCCAAATTGTCATTCACACACTACTGGCAATTTGGAGACGACAGTTAGCCTAACCTGCATGTCTTTGGATTGTACCTGGAGGAAACCCACCAAGCATAAAGATAATTCAGCAGGAATCGAATCCTGACCCTGGAGTTGCAAGGCGGCAGTTCTAACACATCAGCCACCATGGCGCCACCCTTTATTATTCTAACCGCTGTTAAATGGTTTAATACTCTTCATTGTCCACTTCTCTCCGGACAATCCAAGGTCCTAATACCTGTCTCTGGGATAATCTTGTTCAGCTCACCCCACAAAGAGGTTAAATTCAGGGATCTGGGCTGACGTTGATGGGAATTTTCAGGCGTGTAGGCTTTTTAAAAACAAATTCTGTAGATATTGCCCCATTTTATGAAGGCCAGAACAGTTTGTCTCATTTGATCTTCTCCAGGTACCTTGGTGGTTTAAGGGCAATGTAGGAGGGGTTTGATTTCAGGGAAACAACCAAAGAGTTTACATGAGTCAGTGCACTCCCAAGCCTACATACAGTATATTGGGAATTTTGCATCAGAAAGGGGATCTGGCATAAAACCTGTTTCACATCAGATATATTTCTACACAACTATCCACAGTAATCGGTTAACCCAGGTTTAGCTGGAATGTTTTGAATCGTCTTTATATTGATAAAAGTTAACAAAGCCATTTTTATTTATGCACTTTTTCAGAAAAAGACTTGACTTAATTATTAATACCACAAGACACGCAGTAATATTTGATCAGATTTTAGCTTTGATTACGGTGCACAATGTGGTGGCCAGATCATGTGTGAAAATGACTCGTCACGCTCCCAGAACCGCTCTTTCACAATTTGAAAAACTCCATGGATGTGATAACCCGGTCATTCAGTACATTCAGGTCATCAGCTGACATCATTTTATTGCCAGATAAGGTTGCTGAGCCTAGACCAGATCATAACACTGCCTCCAGAGGTTTATACTGTACTGTACATGATGGATGCACCACTTCATGCGCTCCCCTTCTTATCCCATCTCTCTGCAAAAGGGTCAATCTGGACTCATCCAACCACATGAACGCCTCCCGTTGATCCAAAGTACAATCTTTATAAACTGAAGCCTTTTTTTCTGATTAGTCTCAGTAATGAAGCCACGAAACTGTTTTGTCCTATTCCTGAGAGTTCTTGTCACACAGAATAGTTTTTTTACTTTCACTATTAAACGCGGCGTTTAAGTGATTTCTACTTTCATATTTAATGATGCGTTTAACTGATCTCTATTCACTGCAGATTTTTAATAATGTGTTCAAGCCAAGTCAAGTACCATCGTGTAGTTTGAAATCTCCATGATGGTTTCTTTGCTTGACTCAGACCAATAATTTGATCCTTCTTAAATCCCGCCTTTTTTTTTTTAGGGGGTCAGGCAGTGTATAATGATAAATAGCTTTATATAATGTTTAACGTTGAAAATCTACCGCATTTTGCGTGGTACTCTTAAACCTCATGTGTAAACAAAAGAATTATATTCTCATGTGAAAAAGTGTGAGCCAATTAACAAGTAAATAAATTACCAGATGCATATTAAAATTTTAAAAAATTAATTTAAAAAAAGAACTGCTGAAATAAAAAAACAGGCGAGGAACTAAACTGAACGGTCCTCAGCGTTAGTGTGCAACGTGATTGTTGCGCTGTTTGTTTGTTTTTGTGTGTCCTAATTTTCCTAAAGGAATTCCAAGCATGTGGCAACATTAAACTATAGCAATATTCCATGGGGTTTCTTGGAGCTCATTCCTGGAGCTTTGGTTCCTTTAACCACTTCGGAATCAGCTTGAAGTGATTTCCCAGAGAGGTTATTTCTTTAAAAAAAAAAAAAAATGATTCCAAAATCCGTGCAGATTTCACGGTTGTCGTTCCTCGTTCCTTTCGCACGAACAGCTCACTCTGCATCCGACTCGATTCACAATGCCATTTTGGAGGTTATCTGGAAATACCGTGGCCAAGAATAAGGTCAGAGAAGAGTAGATTTGCACAGGAAATGTCTGGATGCATGGATGACCTGACTGAGGGTGTGTCAAAGGAAGATAGTAAGTAATAATGAGAAAGGGAAGAAGAAAAAAAATCTTGGTTTCCCTCCGGGGCAACTAAACGCTTGGAATTCCAAACAATTTACTAGACCCTCTTGTATTAGAGATGGAAAAAAGACGACTTAAGAGAAAGAAAAACAAAGACAGAGAGCCACTTCTGAGTGTCCACTATTACATCCCCAAATAGAGGCTCAACAGTACGAATTTTGGCTGGATCCATGATAATATCACAAATATTTAGGGAGTGAGATGAATCCTTTCCAGGCTGTTGCTTTCTTTCTCACAGTTGATATCACATCAGGGGGGAACAGCATGTGAACGGAAATTCACTGTCAAAACTCTCCGTTCTGGCCAAACAACTACAAATCATGTTCTTGCTAATGCTGACTTGAGGACAAATTCGGCCTTTGTTTTGAAACTATTGGATGAAGTCGATGCTTACGAGATGGTGCTTCACTGCGAAAGGAGCCGTCTTGGCGTTTGCCGCGGATTCGCCGAGGCAACTCTGTCTCAAATTCGTAACAATGCTTGCTTGTGTGCCAACAAGAATAAAAGGTTATTAATGACTATAAAAGATCTCGTGCACTGTATATATAAAAACATAAAAAGTAGATCAGTTAAGGGATTCTTTAGATTGTCTTTCCAAGGGAAGCTTAAAGATTCCATGTCAAAACCTAGAACAGAAAATCTTATAGTATATATATATCAGATTCCGCCGTTCCATGCATACAGTAACTCCTGCTAGGAATCTAAAAACCCAACAAGTCAAGAACGAATCTAGAACGAAGGGGCCTAATACAGAACCCTTGAGGTTTCTTTGGCATGTTCTTCTAGGGGAACAGTATGCTCCGTCACTGAGGATTTCCAGTTGACCCCTTTTATGCAACTAAGAACCCTAAACACTCAACAAGCCCTGGGGGGAATTCCTTTTTCTAAAAATGTCCACACTTAGAAAAGCGATGCTGTCTTCTTGTCCCTTGGAGGGTCCACCACGAGTGATTACAAGACTTCATGTTGAACTCTACAGCAAAGAGCCTTCCAGGTCAAACATTTTGGATGCAAATAATCCCCAAATGTTGCTCAACAAATCTTTATGGTCATAAAATTCCACTGTTTAGTCACTAGGAGAGGTGCCATAAAGAGTCGTAGTGGGGGGTGTAAGGGCTGAAGAGCAACAAGGCCCCTCGGGTTTTCAAGAGGACCAGAATCTTTAGCGCCACCAGTGGTCACCAGGTACTAAAAAACCAATGCAATTTAGCCAAATGTTATGTTTTGGCCTAGAGGACACTGTTTGACCCCTGTCCATGTGCTTCCTCCAGGGACCCATAATTAAAAACATGCCAGGAGATTGGCTTCTCTAAATTTGTGAAGGTGTAAAAAAAAAAAAAAAAGTGAGAAAGTATACAGTACATGGTGTCCTGCGATGGAACACTGAATGTATTCCTGTCTTGCACCCAACAGGTTTACAGGATATGCTGTCTCCACTGTGACCTCAAAGAAGATGAACCAGTTACTGAACATGAATACGTGAATTAAAGTATTGTCTGAGGGAAAGGCGAGGTGGGTTTGTGGTTTAACAGAGCCTCAAAACAACAACAACAACAACAACAGTAGAATTTAGATGGTAAATATATGATAATACCCCGATCGGCCATAACATAAAAAAACTACATTACCAGTCAAAGTTTTGAACACACCATCTACTGTAATTCAACGGTTAATGGTTTCTTCTCTACAGTCTAGACCAACACTGGACGTTTCAAAACGACGGAATAACATGGAACAAAGTAATTAAATAACAAAACCAAGTCAGACATAAAGATCAGATGTTCTGCAATAGTTCTCGCAAGAACAGTATTGTGTCAAGTGCATTTGCGAAACCCATTAAGCACCATGATGAAACCTCTCATGAAGACCTTCCCAGGGAAGCAAGACCAAAACCTACCTCTGCTGCAGAGGAAAAGTTCATTTAGATTCACCAGCCTCAGAAATCAGAGCCGCTATCAAGGCTTTACCGAGCATAAGTAGTGGACACATCTCAATATCAGCTGTTCAAAGTAGATTATTGTACATTTTAGACACAGCCAGCATTGTTTAACAATGTAGACCAGGAAAGACCATGGAATCAGAAGGTGTGTCCAACGTTTTTAAATAGTACTATAGGTTTTACAGTATGTTCTCCTTGTGCCTGTTGGTGGTGTTAACATTATGGCTGATTAGTACTATAACGCCACTTGCCACAGTTTTGTCACAGTGGATAATTTAGCTTACAATTATATTAAATTATATTTTAAATGTTTCATCTGACTTCATTCCTAAAGCCATATTAGAGGTCACCTAAATTGTTGAAGACACCAAGTTCACCGAAACCTGAGACACAAACTGTTATACAGTACCTTCCATAAGGAAGACAATATACAAGACCTATTAAGTATGAGCTTGAACTAAAATCAACATTTTTATTTCGATGGAGGTCAAAGACCTCTGAAATGATTGAAACATATGAAACTTTAAGATAAGTAGAGCAACTTTGCTTAAAAAGGCTTTAAAAGTTAGGGCCAGGAAATGAATAACGGGAGCTGCGGGAAGTCAAGCCGACTCAGTTTACTTTCTTTTTGGAGGGAACATGAGACGTGTGCGATGAAAGGTCTGAAAAAAATGTTACTCCTGCAAGTGGCATCAAGCACGTTGTGAAGGTTGGCAGATATATTTTTACAGTTTTTATTCATTTTCTAGACACTTTATCCAAAAACTGATGTTACAACTGAGATAAGAATATGGCTTAACAGTTGAGGGATAAGTAAGTGGCTTGTTGTGTCTCACTCTGGAAGTCCTGAGATTTGAAAGCCTCCTGAGATTCCACTGTTCCCAGGAAGTGCAATTTATATTACATGACAAAATATATAACACCCTCATTTCTGAAAATGTATTAGCTTTGTTAAATATCCATGACTAGTTATAAAACATATTGGCTTCGTTATATTTTGTGTACGGTCGAGTTTGAGAGTTTATGGTTGGTCAGACAGGGATAAGGGCCTTACTCAAAGGCCCAACAGGTACCATGCAAATAATACAGTGGCAACCCGGCGGGTTCGAGGTTCGAACCACCGAGCCTCCGATCAGTAACTCAGAGCCTTAACACCCTGAGCCACCACCAAACCATGTCAACGACCAGCAGTGGGGTGTGAAGTCTTATTATGAATATCACAGGTGAGGAACTCAGGTTTAAGATCTTCCTCTAGACAACCAACTAGGGAGTCACATATACTGTAGGAGTCTTTGATTAGCCTGGAGGACATGTGGAGGTGCTGAGTGTATCATTAAAAAGGAAAAATAGAAATGTACAACCTTGGAGAAAGGTGAATTTTCAGATTTGTGTTTAAGAATTTTATCATTTGTTGGTGTTTTAATGTTTGTATTAATTATTAAACAAAGCTTAATAATCCAAATGTCCCAAACTATTAAAATGATCCGAGTCAGCTTTAAATGTAGCCGGTCATGATTTCAATCATGTTTTTTACTATTTGCTTCTTTATTCACAGCTTCGAAATGCTCAATGCTAATCATGAAGTCTGCTCTTCTCAGAACCAGACAATAACTGTACAGTCATTTACAGTATGTTTAGCATCAAACCAAGGTCATCTCGAAAGAAAATCAAGAATTGTGTCAATTCACCATCTGCAGTGTCCTCGGTACGCGCTTGAAGCTGGATAAGCGACGAGGCTGCAGTGTTAACGTCTGAGGATGAGTGACCCTGGCCCTACCTCATTAGAAAAAAAAGGTGTCTCCTTTGACTTGCAGAGAATACCAATACTGAAAACGTTTCACAGTACTACAATTTGAAGAAGCTTTTAGAGAATCATGAGCAACACTAGGGAGACCAGACGTGAAGAAATGTACATATTTCCGTTATAAATACAAACACAACAAACAAAAATTAATCAAATCTGTATTTTTTGTTGTTGTTTTTTGTTTGAGGTCTTCAGAAAACCAAGTACAGTACAACTGAATATATTTTTTACATTTTTCTCCCATTAATGTACTGTAATCTCTTAGAATTGCAGATCACTTGCCTTATAGTAATATAGTCAGTAAGGGAGCGTCTAAGAAGTGCATGACCTGGCCAAACTGTGTAGGATAATACAAAGAAAATCTTAATATTTGCATGGTACAGTACCTTATACACTGCAGTGTTTGAATACAGGACTTATTTACTTTTTAACAGCATATGTACAGTATGTAATGAATGATTATTACTGATGCACATTTCTCAATTAGCGATTACCCATCTAAACTTATCGTGCCTTGTAAAACCCAGGAGGTAGTCTTAGCAACTATAGTAACGTACTGTAGAACAAAAAGTGTTTTTATTGCCGTTTTATTTGTAATCAATTAGAAATAAAACAACAATTTTTATATATGATTTTGTATCTTTATTACACTACCAAAGAGACAACTGGATTTGAAAATAACCTGACAAGAACGAAGTCCTAGATCATGATGTATCTCATCGAAATGTTTTCTAGGTACGGTTTCTCACAAACTAATTGGGTATCTGCTATAGCACATTTATCACTAGAACAGCACTACTCCTTAGAAGGTATGAACTGCTTCTTGTTTGAAAATGCATGTGAAGATAAGCTCTGCTACTTTTGTTAGCATTAACTGGCTTTATTTAAACACACAAGCTTGTTTTCTTTGCTAATGCCAGGTTAGACCAGCATTATTCCACAATTCCACTGGAGAGGTAGGAGACCAAGGAAAATTCTGGGTAATGGTAAATATTTCTATAATGATTAAACCATAATGAAACTACTGTATATAGTTAGTCATGCATGTGAGCAGCAAAATGTAAGAAAATGTGGCGAAAACTATTTTCAGGAAAAAAGAGTATGTGCTAAAGTTAAATTAAACCTATTAATTATGTTAAAAACGACCAATTTAATGGCCTTTCACTTTGTACATGACATTCACTTTGTACATTTTCAGTACTACAGTACAGTGGTACCTCGGCATATTAGCAAATGAACCAAGCTGAAATGAACCATACGTCTCAAGAATGTTAGCAAGGACGGTAACAAGAAGAAAAGGGAGCCACTTTCTGTTTCATTTTGAAAGCGGCTGGTCCCAAGAGGAATCATAAATTAAGGTTAAGTGACGTTTAATGTCTATTTGTTTATGATTTTATATCATTTACAAGTCTTTTCTAAATGTAATATTTTGGGTGGCTAGAACAGATTATCTGCATTTACATTATTTCCTTTGGGAAACATTCGCACTAATAAGAACTTGCCTCTGGAATGAATTAAATTTGTGTGCTGAGGTACCACTGTACTTCTTAGACTCCATCCCAGGAAAAGCGCTCATAAGTGATGAGGAAGGGAATCTACGGAGCCCCTAAAGGGACATGGATGAGGGTGAAAAAAATTGTTAAAGGGGAAAAAAAAATTGGGGTCTGGGCAAGATTCAAAACGGGACATGAGAAAAAATGGAGGGAAAAAAAAAACGGGACATAAGAGGAAAAGAAATCGAGACCACGTGACTCATATTTCCGGTGCCAGATTACGAAAAGGACGCGCTCCGAGTACAAACTGAATGTCTTTATATTTTAGGCTAAGCTGAAAGGAAAACTCAGCTACTCAGAATCCTACTCAGTAATTCTCTCCATGCCTGTTTAAAAATGCAGATAACCCTAATCCGAGTATTATCTTTCCCCACTTTTTGCGAGATCTCGCGAACAAAACATTTTTTTTCCTAGCCTAATTTGTTTTTCACCCACTGTTAGCCTTTTTTTTTGCTTCGCTTTTTTTTTTTTTTTAAGGTGGATTTTTTTTTTCATCCAACTTTTATTTTTTCCCACCTAAAAAAAGAAAGAAAAGGTGATTTAAGCAATTTTGAGCGTGGCATGGTTGTTGGKACCAGACGGGCCAGTCTGAGTATTTCACAATCTGCTCAGTTACTGGGATTTTCACGCACAATCATTTTTTGGGTTTACAAAGAATGGTGTGAAACGGGAAAAACATCCAGTATGCGGCAGTCCTGTGGGCGAAAATGCCTTGTTGATGCTAGAGGTCAGAGGAGAATGGGCCGACTGATTCAAGATGATAGAAGAGCAACTTTGACTGATATAACCACTCGTTACAACCGAGGTCTGCAGCAAAGCATTTGTGAAACCACAACACTTTGCTTTGCGACAATGTCAATTGTTAAAAGCGCTATATAAATAAATTTTAAAAAATGAACAACACGCACAACCTTGAGGCGGTTGGGCTACAACAGCAGAAGACCCCACCAGGTACTACTCATCTCCACTACAAATAGGAAAAAGAGGCTACAATTTGCACAAGCTCACCAAAATTGGACAGTTGAAGACTGGAAAAATGTTGCCTGGTCTGATGAGTCTCGATTTCTGTTGAGACATTCAAATGGTAGAGTCAGAATTTGGCGTAAACAGAATGAGAACATGGACCCATCATGCCTTGTTACCACTGTGCAGGCTGGTGGTGGTGGTGTAATGGTGTGGGGGATCTTTTCTTGGCTCACTTTAGACCCCTTAGTGCCAATTGGGCATTGTTTAAATGCCACGGTCTACCTGAGCATTGTTTCTGTTCATGTCCATCCCTTTATGACCACCATGTACCCATCCTCTGATGGCTACTTCCAGCAGGATAATGCACCATGTCACAAAGCTCGAATCATTTCAAACTGGTTTCTTGAACATGACAATGAGTTCACTGTACTAAAATGACCTCCACAGTCACCAGATCTCAACCCAATAGAGCATCTTTGCATCTTTGTGCCCTGGATGTGCATCCCACAAATCTCCATCAACTGCATGATGCTCTCCTATCAATATGGGCCAACGTTTCTAAAGAATGCTTTCAGCACCTTGTTGAATCAATGCCACGTAGAATTAAGGCAGTTCTGGAGGCGAAAGGGGGTCAAACACCGTATTAGTATGGTGTTCCTAATAATCCTTTAGGTGAGTGTATGTCCCTTTAGCGGCTCATTAGGAATCACCAGGGCATATCCAATACAATATTATCATGATACCCATGAACCAAGTTGACTTTTGACTATTGTGATTTTGTAAGTATCACCGTTCACAATTTGAAAATCTTGAACCATAAAAAAAACTTAATACACTTTACACAACAAACAACAAAAGCACTTTCAAATACAAGAGTTTAAATATGACATCTAAACAAATTTAGTAAACAATGAGTTGCTGCCAATGTGTGAATAGTTAAGGGTGCACCACCTGTATAATTATAGAGGTATGGCAATGTTTTAAAACATTTTGACACATCTTTTTGGCGAATTATTATGCTCTGACACAAAGTTGTCTATTAAAAATGTTTTCCTGAAAACCTGATATACACCCTGTTTCAGAAGCTTTACACATCCAAGTTTAGAGCAAAACATGGCATGTAGCCGTCAGAAGTTCCAGCAAACACAACAGCTGACACACGTCTTGAGCCAATCGCATCACTTCTTTCTGTCATGTGATAAAAGAAGCAAAGATACTTCCTGTGCAAGACAGAAGGTGGTTTAATGGGATTCAAAGAGAGAATAATTGCAATACTGGGTCACCTTCAACTTAGTTATTATAATCATAATTTAAAATCCTTTGATTCCACAGCTCTTTAGCATGACCGAGTCACTCTCTCTTACTTCACAATGGTATTTGTATGGTTATCTAAGGTATTGTGAGCAAGGAAAGGTCACCAAAGTGCAGAATTTGCGCAGTAAATAAAGACATGTTATGTTAACAAAATATATTTAATGAGATATGAAGTTAAATTTCTACTATTTAATCTAATCGGATATAAAAATTTCTTTCCTCCTTCTGGTTCCCTTGCCCGTCTACAAATACACAGATATTCAAGCCTTGTTCTGTGTTGAATCATGAGATAAAGTAAACACATGCTGTTCATTATGTGGTCCTAAAGGGTTGATCATTATCACTATTTCACTATACACAAGTCCTACACGTTTTGGTTGCACAAACAGTATCCGGTTACCTAATCCAGACCACCAGCGCTACGTCCAAACTCCTCATCAGCTGCGATCCGGCGGTTTGTCTCTTAGGCACAGTAACAGTGTGCTTGCTAACATCGTGGTGTGTGGGCTTCACGCTTCAGTACACAGTTGATTTTTCCATTCATGCTTCTGAGATGCTCAGTGCAGCAACAGCAGCATCATATGGAATAAAATCACTGTCAATAATAAAATAATTTAAAAAAAGATATGTGTGTAATTCTGTGTTTTGTCCGAGTTGGACTGCAAAATCTACGGCCACGACAGCTTACAGATACGATATTTTGTGAGTTTGTTACAGTACAACTCTGAAATACACAACTCTGACCGTTTACAGACACAAAACTCGTTTTTACATCTCCTCTGTTACACGGCCGAATTGCAAAATTACGCCTATGAATGTAGTGTGTTAGACCGCTGTCAAAAATACGTCATCAAGTCCACATGCAGAAGCATTAATATCCGAAGGAGGAGGAATCGATACGGCGCATGCGCCCTGCCGCCGTTTTAAACTCCTAAAATCTTACCTGCTATAGTTAAAACATCTCTGTAATTTTACTTCTCTTAAACATGTAAGAATCTGTGAAAAAAAGAAAACTTACCTGAGACGATGTGAGAGCGCTCGGCTGTTGATATGCCATTTTGGAGCCGGTGGTTTAAAACGGAGGCTGAATCGATCCTTCTTCCCTCGGATATTAATGCCTGTGCATGTGGCCTTGATGACGTATTTTTGACAGTGGTCTAACACACTACATTCATAGGCGTAATTTCGCAATTCGTCCGTGTAACAGAGGAGACGTAAAAACGAGTTTTGTGTCTGTAAGCGATCAGAGTCGAGTTGTGGCCGGAGATTTTGGAATCCAACTCGGACAAAACACAGAATTACACACAAATCTTTTTTTTTTACGCACGATTATTTTTGACAGTGATTTTATTCCATACATCATGGTCCACTCTTCTCACTTGTACACTATGGCCATGCTCACATTACCAGCCTGAAGTGACTCAGTCCTCCTTTTATACCCTAATGTGACACAGATCTGATTTTTTTAAGTCTGTCTGCATGCACAAGTCTGGTTCTCGTATGTGATCCTAGATTAGATCCATATCCAATACAAGGTCATGTGACTTGAATAACAATGGTCAGATTGGGAAAATTGTCAATTTTGCTTCAAGGCACTCAGTGACGTCATCGGGCACCAGCAAGCAGCCAGGGATTTCTTAGCTGTGCTAGCAAAAGCTGCTAAAACAGCTAAAGTGAGACATCTGACTTTCTTCCTTGTTTTGTACAGGGTCACACGCCTTGAGTCTATCCCAGGAGACATTGGGCATGAAAAGGGGTGCAATCTGGACATGGTGCCAATCCATTGCATGACATAATCACACACGTCTGTCAATTTGGGAACGCCAATTAGGCTAATCTGCATGTTTTTGGGCTGTGGGAGGAAACCGAAGTACCCGGAGGAAGCCCACCAAGGTGGAGGTGCAAGGTCATATTGCTAACCACTAGGTCACCGTGCCCTGTAACCCATGTTCACCTTGTAATTCAATTGGTGCCACTTGAATTACATTTGTTCCCCCTGTGCTTGGTAGGTTTCCTCCAGCTGCTCGAGTTTCCTCCCACAGTCCAAAGGCATGCAGATTAGACTAACGCAAGTTTCCAAACTGCCCATGGTGTGCGAGTGTGCTTGTGGCCTGCAATGAAAACTGCCCCCATTCCAGGCTGTACCCCCATATTTTACGCTTAGTACCCTGGGATAGGCTCGTGGCCACCCGTTATAAGTGGTGTAAACAGAGTGAGAGAGTGAGCTGGTTTAAATGGATCCATCATGCCATTAATAAAGGAAATTTTTACAGACATTCCCTAAATGTCTTTTTGACACTAGACATGTGTTTAGGAAATTGTGCCACTCTTTACAAGTTTAAATTGAGATTAAATGAAAAAAAAAATGATAAGGTTTTTTCAATTTTCCAAAAATTTAAATCACCCCCCCCCTCACCCGACCGGAAACCAAGGAATGTACCAAACTGTAAACTTGTTTTAGTTAAGTGGTCCCATGACACATCTATTTTCAAATGCTAGTACTCCAATGCCCTTCCTGTACCCTTCCTCTGCCCTTGAGCAAGCCATTTAATAAGCTGTCACCTCCCTGTCAATTTGGCTTCCTCTCCGGGGGGGGGTCATCTTTACATGCTTGATGGAAGGGTTACACTAAATTCGGTCCTTTATAAATCCAGTTCACACCTTTTGAATTGGGGTACTTGATCCAAGCAAACCTTTGGCACATTTTGTGCTTTAATCATTAACAAAAATACTCGAATAATGTAGGTTATAATATGGTGTCATTGCTGTTTTCCCACTTTTTCCTTCAGAACTGCCTGCAACCTTCATTTCCTTCAAACAGCTTTATTCTAAGTGCTTCTTACTTGCAATATTAGCTAGATTAAGGCAATATTTGCCTGTTTATCTGATCGTGACTCTGATTTTCAGACTGAAATAATCAAGACATTAAGTTTTTGTCTTTTGCCTCACTCACTCATTATCTATACCTATACAGGGTGGCGGGGGTTCCTGTCCCAGGAGACTTTGGGCACGAGGCGGGGTCAATCCATCGCAGGGCACAAACGCACATACACACACTCACATGCTCATTCACACACTACGTGATTGGAACCAATTGGAATTGGACTGTAGGAGGAAACAGGATTACCCGGAGGAAACCCACCAAGCATGGGGAGAACATGCAAACACCATGCATACAACTTTCCTGAGGTGGGAATCGAACCCAGAACCTGGAGGTGCAAGGCTAACCAGCTTAGCTAATTACTAAGCCACTGTGCCGCCATTGCAGGATATTCATTTCTTAAAAAACTTTCCATCTAACAGTAATTTTACAGCAAAGACTCTAACAACGACTACGCTAGTCAAACAATTCAACATTTAATTAGAAATGTTCTGAATTATACATATGAATATGACTGATATTAAGACATGTAGAGCATCACAGTGAAAGTTTTTTTTTTCCATTGCCTAGGAGGTCAAGCTGAATATCATTACACTGGATCATGTTGATTTAAAGCAAAGGGCTGGGCTGGCTTAATTTCCTTAGACAGTGCAAAGATTTATAGAATGTCATTTCCAGACAATTTAAGGTTTTCATCAAGAGATGCATAATATACTTATAGCTTTACAAACACAAACTGAACTGCCAACTTGCTCTTCTTAGTGCCACGCTGCACCACATGATGCGTGTTGCAGCCCAAGCTTCGTTGTTACATTTTTTCCCCTTTAGTCCTCCTGCTTTTCCTGGTGAATATCTGGACTAGTCAAAGCAGCTGGCTTATATTACTACCATATTGTGTTTCAAATTTTCAACAAAAACTATTTCATGACAGCGGGTTCCTATTTTCATGAGGCATCCAGGCACGTTCAGGAACGCTAACCCGTCTTTCGCTTTGAAATTAGAAAACGAACGTCACGTATCGTCATTCTAAAGATTAGTTAGTAAATTAGTCAATTTCAGTTTGCCCGGATTCGCTTAAAGAATTCACAAGGGCATTATTAAAGTGGAGCGACTCGCTAAATCGAAAACAGGAGATGCGCCGTTCATCCGTCGTAGCCAGAATAAAATGTTCCAATTTTTGTACTTTCGCCTTTCTTACTTAAAACAGGTGTGCATACCAGGTAAATCACTTTTGAAAAGTCTCACGGTCGGTTTGGAATAGTCAAGCTGAAGCACGATTCTTTAAAAAAATCAAAAATAAAATGCTAGTTACAAAAGGTATGAATCTGTAGTTTCCGTTTGGGAATTACCTGGAATTACCTTGTTGTACTCATGCTCAGGTATGATCACCTGGATGGGGTACGCCACATGTGCCTTGCAGAGACAAAACACAACTTATGACAATGGGTGCACTCATAAAACCATTGTAGCATCTGGGAAAGGTAAATGGTGACACCTAGGTAGCTATTTGATGATGTCTACCATTCAGTGGGCCAGTAGATACCTAGATAAGCAAAGTAACATTTAGCATAAAGATCTGATGACCCCTGTCCAGGATAAATAGTACTGGCTGCAACTAGGAATGCTCTGACGCTGGGTGATATGATATCAGGCTGATGTAATGCCTAATTCCAGAGAAACCCATTAGCAAATTCATTTTTCCCAAGCTGGTGAGAGTTTCCATCCTATGTTGGGCTCTTAGGGACATGAGTCAGGCTGAGGTGCCACACCCATTTCAGAAAAGCCAGAAAGGTCAAAAGTATGACCCCAGAGAGATGCCTTCCGATGCGGTGTTGTCCACCTGTAGCACATATGATGAAATTTTGCTGGATTGGTACCACATACAGGTCTAAGTAATATGGAAAGATTAAGTGGCAGGAAAGGAAAAAAGACATTTATTAATTGGTAAAGGAGGCATGGGCCAATGTATCCTGGCCTGTGTTCACGATATTGATTGATGGGATTGCTTTGTCTACTTGGATTAAAATGTGCCATCCTTATGTAACAACACCATGAGGAACAAACTGGATCCAATGCCCAAAAACATTTCTATTGATGCAACACCACACATAAAGCTTGTATTTGATCTAATTTTGTTTGTTTTGTATTTGTAAATATTCAAACATTCACCTTAAAGTAACATCTCAACCATTTGGAAGAGGTCTATTTAACATATATACATAAACAGAGTACCAGTCAAAAGTTCGGACATAGCTTCTGATTCGGTGGCCTATACTGTGAAAGTTTTGGTTTTGCTTTCCTGGGAAGGTCTTCATGAGAGACAGTTTTCATCATGGTGCTTGATGGGTTTTGCAAACGCACTTGACAATAAATGTTCTTGCAAGAACTGTTCCAGAAAGGCTGACCTTCGTGCCATAAAATAATTGATGGTTGTTGTTGTTCCTTAATTACCTAATGACATATCTCCAATATTGTTCTAGAATGTAGAAAACATTGAAACCAAGAGGAGAAAAAAAAAAAAAGTGTTTCCAAACTTTTGACTGGTACAGCATATACATTATCCCTCTTGGCCAATAAAAGATCCAAGAAAAGAAAAACATCTGTTATTGCATTTTTTTCCCCACAATTTATGTTAAATGGGTAATGTTTCACAGACACACTGGCAGATCCAAATCACACTGATAAGTACCAAAAAAAAGCATGTTTTTTCATCCAACCAATTAATCTTTCACTCACTCATCCTCTATACCACTTATCCTGTACAGGGTCACAGGAAGCCTGGAGCTATTCCCAGGGGACTTGGGGAACAAGGCGCGGTACACACACACACACATACACACACACACACACACACACACACACACACACACACACACACACACACACACACACACACTCACACACTACATGGAATTTGGAAACGCCTATTAGCCTAATCTGCATGGCTTTGGACTGAGGGAGGAAATGCGACTAGCCGAAGGAAACCCAACATGCACGGGGAGGACATGCAAACTACATACAAACAATCCTCAACCGAACCTTTGACCCTGGAGGACCGAGTCCGCAATGCTAACCACTATGCTGCCTCCAACCAATTAATTCATTCATACAGTAAAAACAATCAATAAAATCATCATAATCATTAGTTGCAGCCTAGCAGTCATAAAGTCTACAATCATTTGCTAAGTTTAACCATGGTCTGTGCTCGGTCTTGGAGCTACTGTATATGCAGACTTAAGTTATATGGCAAGATAACGTGTCAGGAAAGGAACAGAATGTAGTAACTGTTAAGTCAATCAATTCCCAATATAATATTACGAACACTACCAGATAAACTTTACCTCAATTTATCACTAATTAGAAGCAAATTGGAGACAGGATCGTAGATGCCCGCAGGGAACAAAGGCCACCTTGTCCAGACCGATCCCACAAAAAAAAAGCCAATGCAGCACATATTGCCAAGAAACGTCAATGCTGGCCATGATAAAAAGGCATCAGAGCACCCACTGCCCCACAGCCAACTGCTCAAGGGCCTGGCAGGCAAAGAGCCCAATGCTGAAACTCCCCAGACCGCAATCTGATTGAGCACCTACAAAATGCACCGGACAAACAAGCTCGATCCATGGAGGAACCAGACGAACAACCCACAGCAAACAAAGGATCTGCTGCCAAAAAATGGCAGAAACCACAGCACACCCCAGAGGCGGAGTCAAACCCTGAGGGGCTAGAGACACCCTAGTGACACAAGGAAAATCGAAACATACAGTAGGTGATTTTAATGTTAATGGTTTTAATGTCATGGCTGCTTGGCTTATAACCCTAGCAGACGAGTTGTCCTCAATGAGGCCTGCCATAGACAGACCGATCTGATGAGATTCTCCAATACAGCTTTTCTCTTAACACATCACCTAACTGTATTGTGGTCACTATACATAAACTGTATTTATGATTCCACCTATCATGATATACAGAATTTATAACTGGAATAAACATATTAGTAATAAAGTATACTGATAATATAATAATATAATACGGTATCATAACAGAAATATAAATAAGAGATTGAGAGCAATGAATGTATATTGTAACTAATACAGATATTTATTATAGCAAGGAGGTTATAGATTGAAGATGGTTCTCAAAAGTTATATGACGTGTGTAAGAATGTATGTTAAAATGAAGGGAAAAAATCTAATAAAGTCACTATAGCAAATGCAATGTTTTGTATAAACATCCTTGTGTACATGATCCTGAGAACACGCCCATCTGCAGTATATTAATGAGGATGCAAATGCAATGGTCAAAACTAACAAGATGTCGTTAGAAAACCCAAACAAGTGTAGATTTTTCTAAGAAGATTATGTAAAAAGCTTCCTCTGTGTCCGCCATAATGGTTCTTTTGAAGGAAAGTATAATGAGGCCTCGGGTCATGTGATCTCAGTGCCATGGAAGGGAGGTGGGCCTAATTAGCATATTAAAAGTACAGGCTGCACAAAGCAATTAAAGGTTTTTATTTTATTTATTTATTTATTTATAAACAGATGAGCAAGGCCAAGACCATAATGGCATCACTTTTATGTCATTTCTATGAATATTCTTCTTTTTCACTGTGTAATTGTACAGTCTGAATCGATCTTTAAGGAGTTATTCACGTGTCATTTTGGTTTGTTTGGTTCATTACATAGTAGCTTACTGCTGAAATCGGTCTCTCATCCTCGACCCTGGATTCTGATAGGAGTAAGCTAAACAGCGAGTGTCAGACACCTTTCCGTGTTGTGTCTACGAAGTGAATCGAGATAGACATGTTTTGAGGAATGAGGCGAAACGAGGACAAAATTCTAACCTTGTGCATAATAATGAATTCTGACAGAAATTATGGATCATCTGTAAATCTTTCGTTTTGCTCAATTTGTTTATATGCACGGTATAATACAAACAGACAACGGATGACCTTGGGTTGTCCTTGTATGTACAGTGAAAACATCTTTAGTATAAACTCGCATGTAATGGGAGAGTTCACTGTAATGTAAACTGTCCCACTATCTTTTCAGGATACACAATAAATCCAGTGGGGAAAGTTTGATTATATACCTGAGATTACCTGTAATGTGTTATGTGATGACTTAAACCATACAATATTGTCACGGCTCCCAAGCTGGAATAAACAGGCAGTAATTGGTCATGGTGACGGTTGGCTATTTCTGGCTCTGCATTACAATTATTATCTCAGTTTAAAAAGATGAACTAGTGTTTATGTAACTCGAAATTTTATTGAACTAGATGTTCTAAATTAAGGTGCACAGATGAGATGCTGTCAAGTTTCCTTTAGTAGTGATTGTGTAATGATATGCTAAACAAAGATATAATACATATAAACTATATTTTTCCTTGTTGTTGTCATCAAAAATGTAATATTTTCTATTTTTAGCTGGGAAGATGCAGGTACTGTATTTTTAAGAAAAAAGATATTGGAGTAAAAGTGTACACCAGTGGTTCTTAAGTTCATAACGCGATGAATTCATGTTCCCAGGTGGAATACACATGATAAAGCTGCAAAAACACTTGAACTCTTGAAGACCCCACTCCAGCAATGCGGAACATACAGTTTGGTACCCGAGAGTTTGTTTTAATAAAATAGCGTGACGATGAACTGTTGGGCAATTATCATGAAAAAAGGCAGATTTATACTTCTGGCAGAAAAAAAATATATTTCCCAATACTGCGCTGGTTAAAGATCAATCATTCATTCAGAACTGAAGTATGCTTTGTTTCCATAAAAATGAGAGCTGGTACTTATAAACATGTGTATGTCCATGTTGAGAAAAGAAAAAGAAAAAATCTTATCAACACGTCATGTTTGACGAAGGAGCGCATGGGGTCAGAGATATGGCCTTGTACTTATGAAATGCGGATTAGCCTATGTGTCATCCCCTAAATCCTCTACCTGCGTAATCCAATAACAACGGACTGCGACATTGAATAACGATTGATCTCTGAGCACAAAGGGCACATCTGTGCACTTGAACCCATTGTGCCTGATCAATTAATCATATTTTCCATCTACTATGTAAATGCCCCTTTACGTGATACTCAACAAAAACATAAATGTACACCATTAGACCTTGAATATATTTGCATGGAGTACTGTAGGTCTGCTCCGGGTTTCTCTTTAGAACAGAATCAACATTCAGGTCCTGGAATAATTGGTGACGTTGCACCATTAATACGCTGTTGTTTAGGCTTAAGTGACTCATTAGTTGGTATTCAGGTCTCAAGGGCTCGAGCAATCTAGTCGATATTAACCCTTTGATGTTCTGATTAACTGTTTGGTAGAGTCAGTCAAATTTTGAGTCACTGTACTGTATCTGATTTGAAAATTGTGCTGGATTTGCCCTGATTGAGCCATCTCTACCGCACGGTTGAGGTTTGATATGCGAATACATCCAATAGATGTCATTGTCTCTTTAGCCTTTTCAATTGCTTTGTAGCATACCTGTCATGCAGGCACCTGTCAGAATCCGCACTAAACTACATTTCCCAGAATGCAAAGCAACACACAGGCCGCCGAGGACTCTAATTACGAGGACTCCCATTACGCACACTCCAACTCAGCTAATCACTAATAATACACACCTGTACTCAGCAACATAAAGGCTTTTTCAGGATTCTCAGTTTGCAGTCTCATTGTGAAGTATTACCTTGGGGTTGTTCATCTTCCAGTCTATACCAAGCCATATATCATTCAGTGATGGTTTCCTGGTTTAGTCCTGGGTCCTTAATTACTTATACAACAAGAAATGAAGCTGATCCAATGCCCTAAAAACATTTGTACTGTTGCACCACCAGACACAAAGTGAGCATTTTACTGTATGTGACCTTCTGGTTTGTTTGTTGTAAATGTATTGATACTTTTACCATGAAGCAATATCTCAACCATTTGGAAGAGGCCTATGCTAGAGTCCTTATTACTCGGCCAAGGAAATTTAAAAATGCAAGCGTTTTTTTTTTGTTCATGAGGATGTTAAATTGCTAAATTTCCACAAACTCGCTGGCAATTCCAGAAATCACACCGATAAGCACCAAAAAAAAGCAATTATCATTTTTTTTAAATTATTATTCAACCAGTTAATTAATTGTAAAACTAATAATAAAAACCTTTTATTAACATAATCATTATTTGGCCTAAGGACTATAATATATATTTTTTTACGTTTGAACTTCACTTCCCAATATACACAACCCAGGTCATCCCTTCTTTCAGGGTCATGGCATATAATTAGAAAAACGATTAATAATTCCAGCACAGAAAGCACCCGAATGATCACAACTTAGACTTTGCTCAAATCATACTGTCCACAAATGATCAGCTAGTAGTCCTAACAGAGTGAATGTTCATCACGATTCTTTCTTTCTTTTTTTTTTCACCCTTTTCACAAAAAGTGCTTATAAAAATACATTAGCCTGGTCATTTATCAAAAGTTTGTTTTCTTATTCTGAATGTCACTCAGGCAGGCAGCCAGTGATGTGTGCAGGCGCAGCTGTAAAAGCGCAGCGTGAAAAAAACACGTTGTGCACTTCGCTTTGATCAGATGTGCGTAGCACGAAGGCAGAAAGTGAAAAGTGGATTTATTTCAACTTCTTCATGTTTACTTTGATCAGAGCTTCATTTTTGTTAATATATTTTGAATTACTGACATTATTATTGCCTTGATGTTGTTTTACTCGTCGTGAGACTTCTTTCCCCTGAGGCTCTTGGACAGTTTTGAGAGAAGGCTCTGTAACAGGGGTTACAGCATCATTGGCCAGGCGACGCGCAAATCCCTGACAACGATTTGCCACATGGATGCCTGGAAATTATATAACCCCATTGACATATCCTGTTTTCAGTCATCTTTAATTACACACTAAGGAATGAGCAAAGCAACAGTCAGTAACTGTATACCTTCTTGAACGTTAACTAGATCCATATCTATTTAACCCATGTTGTTACCACAGCAGATCATCTGATCTGTATATCTGAGTAGGGATAGGTTTTACACCGGATGTTCCTCCCTGACGTATTTTATCTGGGCTTGGGACATCGCTAACATCTGTCTGCCATTTGAAATGCACGTAAGTCGTTTTATAATTGGCCAGCTCATTGTTTGGGCCACGTTTCCAACCTATTGCGACATGCAGATTATGCAAAGTATTATGCAAAGTCACCACTGGACTTGCATAATATGCATGTCGCAATTAGTTGAAAACGTGGCCCATATTAGAAAGCAAGCTAATAGCAGTTTATTGCGATGTAAAGACACCATTGGACCTTTAATCGTATGCAAGTTCTATAGAAAATGTACAGATCACAAAGTCAGGCAACAGTGATGATCTAGGTTAAATAGGCATGACTTAACTAAAAGCATTTATTTATTTATTTAATAAACATTTAGGGAAATACACAGCAGAAATTTTTATACGGGTCTGAAACATTCAAACCATTTTTATACCAACAAGTCTAACAAGTCTATGTTATGGTATGGTGTAGGCATGGTGGTGTAGTGGTTAGCACTGTCGCCTTGCACCTCCAGGGTCCGGGTTCGATTCCCGGCCAGGCTCAATTCTCGTCTCAATTGTGTATGTGTGTGTGCGCGCGCTGAGATGGATTGGCAACCTCTCCAGGGTGTACCCTGTCGTGTTCCCCAAGTCTCCTGGGATGGCCTCCACGCCCCCTGTGACCCCGAATACATGACTGAGTGAGTTTACAAGGCTTAGATTGGAATGCAAACGGTTATATAAAATATGGAATGCAAGTACTGTGATGACTCGCGTGCATGATATGCACGTCGCAATTGGTCGAAAACGTGGCACATATAGAGAGCTGGCCAATTACAAAATGTCTCATATGCACAATTCAGGAACCAGTGAATATATACTTTTACCACCATTATAGACCATTTCTTCTTGTTTGCTAATAATATTAATGTATATAATGCTCTCTATGTGTTTCTGTTCCTGTAGTATATAAAATATTAATATTTCTTTCATTCATACTTCATCTTGAAAGACTGCTCTATCCTAGACAATGTTTTGGAAGATCTGGAACCTGTTCTGTGAATACCGGGTTGAAGGTGGGAAAACACTCTGTATGGGACTACAGTCTATGGCAGAGCACCTTGCATCACCAAAACACACATTCCAGTTAGGAGGTAAAGGGGAAACCTGAAGAACCTAGCAAAAGTCCATGCAGAAATGGAAGGAATATAATATGGAGCGAAAGACTACATAGAGCTCGGGGTCAAGCTGAGGACTGTGGAGTTGAGACAAAGCAGAGTGACTGGCTGTGCCACAAAACCACTCCAAGCATCTATTAGGGATGAGAATCACCAGGGATCAACTGAGAAGATATTAACACAACAACTGGCTGCCCATTCGATTTGTGACGCCATTCTATAATTATAATTATTATATAAAATAATTATTTTTTATTTATTTTTTTTTTACAATTTTCTAAATAAAAAAAAACTCAATCCTTAGATCATCTTTTTGTCACAATTCTAAACAAACTTGGCAAATGATTAACTCCTACCACACAGGCAGCTGCACTCACCGTCAGTGTGTGAATAGTTTGGAGTGTATCGCCTGTAGGATTTTAGAGAAACTGCAATCTCAAATGCAAATGTATTCATCATAAAAAAAAAATATTGCGAGACATAAATTAAGTGTCCTCATAACAAACGTATCAATTATAGACATTATAGATGGAAGGGCATCTCTAATATTTATATTGATAAATTTGTTATCGTTAGCTGTTATTTATGTGCACACACAAAGCATGCTGGCTTACTGGTAGGCTTTTCATCTACCATGAAAAAGGCCATGACTGGTTTCTCACTCAGCCAGTGCCCCACTGGGGTTACAGGGCACCCTTAGTGCCAGTCCCAAGCCCATATAAAAATGAGAAGGCTATGTGAAGAATGGCATCCAACATAAAAACATAACAACCTGCGCCCTTTAAATATGTGTGTATATATGTTATCCCATGGGCCAAAACAACCAGAGATTACATTTCCAAACTGGTGAAAAGTTTGCATTACACCCCAGCAGAATAGACACACTGTGGAAATCCGATCGTTTCATCCGTGCACGTGTTGTTAAATGAGACAGAAAAGGTCTGACATCTCCCAACCACAGTATGTGAGTGGACAGCAGCCAAATATTTAGTCATTAAAGCCTGTTTCTTTCAGGAGATCATTAAATGAAGCAACTCGACTCATTCCAACTCCATATGTCTGGCCTGGCAGGACGGTCACATTTCAGTGAATAATACTTCCTGAGCAGACAATAAGGTGCAGTTTAAGTGTTGCGATTTGGTGTAATTCTGATCACACCTGACACTTATGCATACAGGGTATTAAACGGGTATGTCAGATTAGTGCGTTAAATCATGGACCGTGTTTGGAAACATGTACACATCCATAAGGCATTCATCTAATAATCCACACACACACACCAGGCATAATCCTGGTCTAATTTATAAAATCCACACTGATTCGCAACTGGGGAAAGATAGAAACTGAGGATTATCCACGACTGGATAACTGGAAGATTGGTTTTATGTAATGTTACAGGGTACCTGGGAGCAATTAAGTGTCTAATGAGTCACAGGTCGGGATTGAGCAAGGAATGAATGCGCCAGTGGATAGAAAATATATTTGAGGTTTTGTTTATAAAGTAATAATGGAATGTTTTTGATGAAACTAAAAATATATATTTTAAAAAAAAACGGTTATAGGATTTCCCAGGAGTTGCAGGAGTTCAAAAGAGAGTTGTTTTAAATCCTGACCCGATTCGAATCTCTAAAGGGACTTTACCTCACTCCTCCAGACGACGTACTCGTGAGCAGCGCTGTGCTGCGCTTTCCTCTGCAGCCACCTTCGCGGGGAAAAGATGGTGCCTGAGGAGCCCGAATTGGCGAACAGGTTCAAATCCCAAGCCGTGTTCCTTTTCCCGCTTTTAAAGTCGTAATCGAAGTGGAAGCTCGAGGACGGGGACGTGTCGAACGGCGTCGCGGGACTGGAGAGCGACGGGGACAGCAGATGATGCGCCGCGGTGAGCTTGGAGTGCGGCTGAGGGTCGGATTGGGACGCGGCCGCCTCCTCCGCCTCCTCGGCGCCGCGCTCGAGCTCGGCGCGCGCGGAGTCCGACTCGGCGTCGCAGTTCCGGATGATCGCCGGGTCTAAGCTCCGGGTTTGGCGCAGCCTCCGCTTGGTGATGCTCCTCGAGGCCGGGGACGAGCAGGAGAACACGCTGTGGAGGAGCCCCTGCGCCGACGCCATGCTCGCGTCTTTCTCTCTCTGTCTCTTTTTTTTTTTTTTTTACTTCACTCACAGGTCTCCAAAAAAAACTCCCATGGTGAGAAAAGCTACATTGCTTGTTTTATTATTATTAATATTCAACCCTAATATTCTACGCATGAGTGTTTATTTTATTAAGGAGGGGGGAAAGCGCGCGCTGTCCGCCTTCCTGCTGGAGATCTGGTCGAGTTTGGGAGGGAGAAAGTGCTTTGGAAACTCCTGTTGTCTTCTCCCCTCCCTCCACAATCCCACTCTCATTCAAGTAACCACTGAACAAACTTGTGTTGTTTTTGTTTGTTTTTCTAATCAGGAGCCTGACAAGACTTCTAGGTGTTTGTTTTGCCCACAACATTATCATGATCTTAATAGATCATTTTGAGCTTTTTCATTTTTCATCTTCATTTATTAATAAAAAAAAATCAGCCAAAATATGGTATTGGTGAAAATTTTTTTTTAAAGTGTCTCAACTAGGTGAAAAATGGAATTTTCAGATAAGATCATACAGTATAACACCATTGTTCATAAAACTTAATGCTTCTTATCTCCCGATCCATGCTTCACTTCTTCTTTTTTTTTTTACTTTTTAAAATATGCATACACATTTATATTTGTATCCGATAAACAGAAACACATTTGCTAAATACAGTTTCATGCCCAGCACTGTCGCCTTGCACCTCCACGGTCCAGGTTCGATTCCCGTCTCTGTGTGCATGGAGTTTGCATGTTCTCCCCGTGCTTGGTGGGTTTCCTGCGGGTACTCCGGTTTCCTCCCACAGTCCAAAGACATGCAGATTAGGTTAATTGGCGTTCCCAAATTGCCCATAGTATGTGAATGAGTGTGTGAGTGTATGTGTGTGTGTCTGTGCCCTGCGATGGATTGGCACCCTGTCCAGTATGTACCCCGTCTTATACCCTAAGCCTCCTGGGATAAGCTCCTGGCCCACCGTGACCATGAACACAGGATAAAGCGGTATAGAAGATGAGTAAATGAGAGAGTTTCATGCCCTTTTGTGTAGTGTCAATAACTTTCTTATTATTCAAATCTTTCAATAATCTTGATTGTTATTTAGAGTTAAAAGTGATTTAAAATGTATTATTCCAAAATGCAAACTTGTTAAGATATTGCAACATGAATTTGACAGGGTTACGGACACTACAGATTTTTTGCTTTTTAAGCTTTTACCTAAAACCAATTCAAGCAGCAATTTTACAGGTCAAATGCTTCTAGAGGCTTAAGCCGATTTTAGTATCAATACTCAAAGTAATATGAATAATTAGCGTTTTAAATTATTATTCTATGTAGCAAGACAGTATAAAAATCATATAAAATCATCTCTCCAAAACTGATGAAGTTAGCATTTTTGAAGTAACTCTGGATAAGGACGTCTGCCAAATTTTTGGGAAAGCAAGAATGGTCACTTCCATGTTGCAACAACTTCAGAAGTAGCTTCTTTGGCACACACTTTTTCTATATTATATGTATAAAATCTGCATCAATACTGTGTTTTGGCTAGAGGCTTAGTGGTTAGCACTGTCGCTCTGCACTTCTGGGTTCGATTCCCACCGCGGGAATTGTCTACAGGATAAAGTGGTATAAACGATGAGCGAGTGAGGGAATAATGCATTTTACTTCTGAGTGCCTTTCAAACACTCAAGGACACCTTACAAAACAATTTAAAAGCATCAAAGCACCATAAGACTACAGTAAGCCCCTTCATACAAACATTTGAGTAACGAACTTTTAAACATGCGTTCAATCTCTGCAAGTGGTTTTGGTGTATATTTAATTCCCACCTGTGTGCATGGAGTTTGCATGTTCTCCCTGAGCTTGGTGGGTTTCCTTTGGTACTCCACAGTCTAAAGACGTACAGGTTAGACTAATTGGCATTTCCAAATTGCCCGTAGTGTGCATCAATGACAACTGCCTCAGAAATGACAGGTATGTCCAGATGCCCTTCCTGTCACAACCCTCCTATTCTGTAACCAGGCTTGAGATCGCCTGTGTGGCTGGGTTGTATGGAGTGTATGGTTAAGAGTCTTGTCCAAGGACCCAACTGTGGGAACTAACTGAGCCATCACTGCCCAAGTAGTAAGAAAACCAGTAGGAAGTAAAAATTTAAATGTTATTGAATTAGCAAGTTTGGAAAAAGTGTGAAGAAGGAGTGGGCAGAATTTAAAGGTGGAAAGAGAGTCGATATTTTAAATGTCATAAAGTTCCAGAGGTGGGGAGCAGAATGGCTGAAGGCAGTCGATCCCATGATAGTCAGAGGGGTAGTACTATAGGAGTAGTGAGGTGAATAGCAGAAGAGGATCTAAGAAGACTAGAAGGTGAAGTACATATGAATGAGTCCAGAGAAATATGACGGTGCTAGTTTATGAAGAGCCTTAAAGGTGTGAACCAGAATCTTACAATCTGTCCGGTATTTCGCAGTAGGTTTGCTAAAGAAGAGAGGACGGAGTTCTAATATATGATGCGTGCAGCTGAATTCTGGACCAGTTGGCGTTTATGTAGCGTCTTGAGAGCTGAGACCAAAGAGGATAAATTTACAGTAGTTAGTACAGGATGTAATCAGGGTGTGGACAAGAATAGCAGTGAATAAACCACGCTTGAAGCTACACTCCAAAAACCAGTGGAAAGCTTTCCAGGAGATTGAAAGCTATTATAGCTGCAAATCTGGAATCAGATGTTCAACAAGCACATCTGCACACATACTTTCGATCTTAACATGTATAAAAAGCATGTAAATCTCCCACCCTGAAGGTGGATTTCTACAAGGTGCATATCCTTGACATTGCATTCGGGACACAGTTTTGTTCCACGGCTTAATATCCACTTGGAGCATTTTAGAAGCAAAGCACCTTCTTGTGTTGCTGATTTTTCTTTGATCTTTACTTGATTTTTGTGCCTCTACAATAGTCTACTAGTTTAGTGGTTTCTTTGTCTGTTTTGATTCTGTTTATTATTGTTATTTTCTACTTTGTCGTACTGTAGACTATAGGCAAAGCCAGACAACCAGGATCAAAGATTTGAGGTTGGGTTTTTGTTGTTAAAAGTACATTCATCCATGATGAATATCTTCGACATCTGGCTTGTACGAATATTCATAAGCAAAGTACTACATGACTGGCAAGTTGAACTGGTTTCAGTAGCATACCAGAAGTTGCCTCTGTCAAAATTAGAGACTACATGCAAATCTTGAGAAGAGCAGAGGACAGAGGAGAGCCCTTTCTGAAACCTGCTGTACCGCATCTAGGGGAATCCCAAGAGTGGCAACAATCTACTGTAGTGACCATGGTCGGAATCATGGACCACTCCTAGTGGAAATAAGTTTTAAATGCTTCTTAAGTTTGTCTCTTTGGAAAAAGAAATAAATAATTCATCACCAATACGGAATTGTATACTGTTAAAGTATCATGGAGCCTGGGACACTTTATACTGGGAACACAGGTTGTCAGAAGAAAACACACCAATTCCAACACTGAATCACATACAGGGACAATGGTAACATAGCTGATCCACTTACTGTATATGCATGTTTAGGACACCTGACCACAAAACCTTGTCCCATATTTTTTAGTGCTTTCTAGCAAACACCATATATGATTAATTAATGTGGGCCCTCTTAAGTAATGGTTTCTTTCCTGCCAACGCTAGAGTGCTGTTTTAGGGAGAATTCTTGACATTGTAAACTCGTACAGTTCTCCAAATCATTTTAAACCACTGCACACTGAAGACTTTTGAGAGTCATGGTTGGATTGTTGGTTTCTATTACCAGTCCTGGTAATAAGCAGCTGGGTGGTATGATACATCTTAAACTTTCTGATCATGGACCGATCAGTGCTTACCAGGACATTCCAACTATTGGATATTTTTTTATACCCATTTTTATTCAAAGAGACAGAATTTTCATTTGTCTTCATTCTCTCAGTGATTTCCCAACCAAGCAAAGGGTGGTTTTTATATCAAGAAACACAACCTTTTCATATGGACACACAAGTTGTGCCCTGATACCCTGGTTATGTCTAATTATGGTTAAACAAGTGTTACTGGATATTCAAGGGGGAGTGGGGGAAGACTTTTGCTGGCCATTGTAAGTAAATCTGGAAACATTTTGTTATGGCTATGCATAAACGGAGAGATGTGTCACAATTTGTGTGTGACACCATGTGTTTGTTAGTGCGTATACAGCGGCGACTGAGGGGGAAAAAGGGTGACTGAACCACAAGCCACTGGGGGAGGGAGTGTTCTGATAAAGCCGCTTATGAAGAGACACTGCTTGATAGTGATAAGAGTTCAGTCAGATTCTAGCAGTCTAAAAACAGAGAGAGGAAAGCGGCAAGGAGAGATAAAGGGGCGCATGAGGCAGGACGTGAATACAGACAACATGTCGATGGTTGACTGGCTTTTCTTTGTACACCCAGATTGAGGTAATGAAGATGTAGGCGAGGGTCAGGAAAATCATGGCCTTTCTCGTCAACTCCCACCTAGCAATCCGATCCCCATATTCAGTACTGTTGTTATACTCTATTAGCTTTAGTATTTGATTAAGTGAGCCCTTTGAAGGCCTGATAGAACAAGCAAATATTATTCTAGTCTCGAGATGCAAATCGTTTTAGCGAAAGCAACTGGAGTGGAGAATCCAACATGGAGATTCGCAGTTCGGGGAAGAATGTTGCTCAGAGGTCTGTAATAAATGTACAGATGTATAATGTACAGAAGACGGTTTCTTAACTGCTATTGCCTTCTTCACCATTGTCCAACAGTTTTCTATTGGGTTTAGATCTGGAGATGACCCAGGCCATGGCTCCAAAAACTTTATTTTATTGCACCATTTTTTCAGTTAATTGGCACAATTCCTCAGCCAAATAGGTTTATACTAATTAGTAAAATCACCCGTTTATGCACAGGGAGAACTATAATACATAGCATACTGTAAGTTGTCTTAACCACCACTGTGTATATACTGTAGTGGAATGCATACTCTATAAAGCAAAGTATTTAATGTCCATCCTCCGACCCAGAAAAGGCTTTATTTAAATTTGCAACATCAAATTTAAGTATATCACAATCAGATTTTTTTTTCTCCTCCTTTTGAATGGATTGTCTAGAAAAATCAAATGCAATTAAATTATTTAAATGCCATCAGAATGATTTAGGGAGCAAAAATCTAAAAAATGATCCAAGTGATAAGTATTCTTCTACCCTCAATGTGAATTGTGCTTTTGCAGCGATTGTCTCAGATGTCTCTTTGAGTTTTGCACGTTACATTTTTTTTATTTCCTTCCAATTTAGATAGTGGATGTTGGCAGACAGCAATATTCCGATCTTGACACAGACTTCTGACAGGATTAAAGTCTGGGCTTTGACTTTACCTTTGCAAAAACAAACCATCTTTTTCAAGACATTCCTTTGTAATTTGGGCTCTGTACTTTGGCTGCAAGATATGTTTTGATCCTGAATATCTGTTGCACCTGGTTAATGCTGATTTGTGGTGATTTTGATTTGTGCATTGGCAAAGTTGAATTCAATCCAATCTAGTCTAATCTAATCATCTTTTCATATTATATACTGCTAATCCTGTATACAGGGTCACAGGAGGCCTGGAGCCTATCTTAGGAATCTTCAGGCATGAGGCGGGGTACACCCTGGATAGAGTGCAAGTCCATCCACATGCACACACCACACACACCTGTTCATACACTATGGGCAATTTTGGAATACCGGTTTGCCTAATCTGCATTTGTTTTGACCAGAATACCCAGAGCAAACCAAACAAGTACAGGGAGAGCATACAAAGTCCACTCACACATATACACACACACACACACACACACACACACACACACACACACACACACACACACACATCTAAAGCAGGAATCGAACCCTAAACCCTGGAGATGCGTGGCTGCAATTCTAACCACTATGCTACAGTGCTGCCTCTAATCTAATCGGTCTGATTGAATCAGTCTAATCTTTTTACTTACATAGTTATCAGGAGTGCCACATCATTTCAGCTTTTCATTATAAAATACAGTTTTGTACCTGTGTTTGTCAGTTGTTCTGTAATGATAATACCTATTCCTGTGACTTCATTCAAATAAAACCAAACATTCAAAATTCAAACATATTGCCCGGTCACATTAAACGTTTTCATATTAAATAATTACTGGAGAATGTGAACATTCACCAATTCTATAATTGTGGAACAACCGTGGCACATCGTCTAAGAAGGTAGTCTGGTTAGTTTCCTTTGACTGGAAAGAATATTACAGTAAATTATAATTATTAAAGTAAATTGCAATTAGACTTTTGCAATGCCCTGTAGGTTGGTCTTCCATGTTCCAATTTAAATAGTTGGTCGGGAATGCTGCTGCATGCCTCCTACATGCATTGGGGAGCCTGTAATCGCGATCCTGGCATCTTTGCACTGGTTACCAATTACGTATTCCAGTACTGCCAATTACACATTCATACTGATGTAATGCAGCTTCCCTTTTCAGCCTGTTCATTGGATCTTCCAACCAGTTCCCTTTAAATGTACCAAGGATGAAGTATACAACTAGAGGTGATCTAGACCTTATATGTAAAGGTCTGCACTGACTTTGGAAACTTTTAAGAATTTATTAAGACTTCTTAAGAGTTCTTTTCTTTAGATTTTAACCAAAATGGATCTTGAGAAATTTGTTGCTTCTCTGATGTGGCTGTCTGAGTCTGAGATTGTTCATTTTTAACTTTGTCCTGGTTGTGAATTGTAAAAGGTGCTACTGCATATAAATAACGTGTTTTGATTTGAATTGAAAATTTATTTTAAATCTCTGTAGAAAATCTTCTCATGTGACGTGCAAAAAGTTCACAGTTTTCACACAAGATTGAAACCAGAAGTTGGGCTTGAAGGTGTTGGTTAGCCTTTTTTAAACTCTCACTCACTTATAGCAATTTATCCTGTATACAGGGTCTCAGAGGGCTGGAGCCTATGCCTACTGTAAGTGTGTGGGACACTGATATTATACTGTAACTCACCACAGCCCTTTTGGGTCACATGACATCAAACACATGCACTGGTTTTGAATATGTTAGTTGTATTTGAATTAGTTCATATTTTCAAGTTAGAGTCAGTATGTAAACAATTATTGTTGCGTTAGCATGTTAGCATTTACCTCACGTTTCCTGGTTCATCTTCTTAGCTCATGATCTTGTCTCAATCTTGGCAATGTTTGTTAATATTGCACTGAATTAGATTAGAAACCATCTGCACTTTCATCTGTCTCACTTCTTCATGTGTAATTATATGAGGTTGTATGAAAATGAAGAAAAAGACCTCCTATCTCCCCATACTGTATACACCTCAGTCACCGGGTTTCTAAAAGATATAAAACAGCATAACAACATAAATTAGCAAGAAAATATAAACATTTACCTCAGAAAATGATTCAATATGCTTACAGTAAGTAATTAAATACTCATACTAAATGAGGCTTTTCTGTTGCCTTGAACTCAATTTAATCTGAAAAAAAAAAAAAAAACATGTTGAGGTAAAGTTATCTACATTACAGTAGCTGCCTGTATTTAGTATTTTAGCTTGTTTTCTTTGCTAACGCTAGTCAAATTGTGGCTGATTGTAGTTAAATACTGGCTAATTGCAGAACATAATTGTTATATTAGTAATTTTCTGATTAATTTCTTAGTTTATGGGAGAGGAGTAGCTCAGTGGTTGTGGCGCTACGGTTCAGAAGGTCCCAGGTTCAAACCCCAGCACCGCTAATTTGCCACTACTGGGCTCTTGTGTAAGGCCTCAACTGCTCCGATGAGAATAACAAGATAAAAGTACAAGTTGCTCTGGATAAGGACGTCTGCCAAATGCTGTAAATGTTTATTAGCACAGTATAAGGCAAAAGCCATATGTGTTTTCACATCGAAATATGCCCTGAACTTAAATGACTTCTTTCAAATATGTATTTTTTACTTTGTGAATAAATTTTAAAGGAAAATATTTATTTACTGAATATTTATTCTGAGATACTTCTACGTTTTACACATTAGCTATAATTTAACTAGTATTTCTCAAAATCTTTAGATTTAACCTTCAGTACTAGATCCCTATCCATGTCTATCCACCTTGGAACCACTGTAGTCGAACTAGCAAAGATGGGGGACCTGAAAGTACTGAAAGGCCACCTTATTCTCATTTTACAACCACGGTAGAACCTCCGGTCAACATTCACATACGCATTTTCACACTCGGGCAATTTGGGAATGCCAGTTAGCCTAACCTGTCTTTGGGCTGTGGGAGGAAACAGCATTACGTAGCTGGAGGAAAGAAACCCACCAAGCTCAAGGAGACCATGCAAACTCCATGCACACAGTCCTGTGGCAGGAATCGACCCCGGACCCTGGAGGTGAAGGCAACAGTGCTAACCACTAAGCTAAAGTGCCATCAGTACTAGAACTGTCTGTTCATTAATAGACCTGTTGGTATGTTTAATACTATTTTGAATATGAAAGTATTATCATTCAGTATGACTATGCAGTCATAACGATACTGTATGTTCAATGTAAGTTCAGAACAGAAAAGAGAGAGAAGCATTTTTTTTGACAGATTGAGGTAAAGAGGCCCCTTACCCTTTTTGCTCTCCCCACACACACACACACACACACACACACACACACACACACTTTGGATGGGACATGGAGAAGGCAGCCAGTGGTGAAATCAGTTGAACAGAACCCAGCATTGACCCATGGGTCTGAACAGAGGATGACATCACTGCACACTTAAGCCCACACAACACACAAGACACTTGCACAAATACCAAGAGACACATTGTTTCAATAGGACAATGCAGGATAAGAATGTGTATTGAGACAGATATAAATAAAATTGTGATATGAATGATGCAATCTAAGAACTGTTCTTGTTATTACTTTATAATATTAATGTATGCATGCTGGCAATAACGATGTTTTAAGTACAATGTAACTCCTGAGATATGCTGCACTGTTTTCAAAACATTGTAAGGAGCTTGATTTGCCAAATCCCATGATTTTGGGTTGGACAATTATTGCATCGTAAATGTTTTATATCATTTCACCCCTGAAGTGAGGAACACCATGAGAAACTATTTACAACCACAGCAATAAATCACAAAGCTTAACTCACAGGCTGTTGGCCTGAGAAAGAGAGAGCGGCCTTTCTTGCGTCATTGCCTAAAGATATTTCGTTAATGCAAAAGAAAATATAAAGCATCGTATGGGATATTCCAAGTTGTTCATGTGGTTACTATATTGTTATGTTTGGTGATAGCACAATATTATATAACTACAACAATTATATAAGGGCTGTTCTGAAAGTAATGCAAACGTGGGCATAACCATTTTTTTCATAACTGACACACCATTCAAAGTTACTAATCATTGTGACGTGTTTGCGACATCGTCGACCCCAACTCTCGAATCCTTCTTTGAAAATCTACTTTTTGCTGCAGTTGATGGTCTCCTACTGCATACAGTAGTTTGTGGTCTCCAGTGCTGAATTCCACTTCTTTAAAATGCTTCATACAACTGTGCTTGTCAGTGCTGTCACCCTATTAAAAATTCTGTAGCACACTGGGAGACCAGAAAGGAGATTTTTAAAGAGGATTTGATAGTCCGATAGCTCAAATGCACCACTTGTCATGGAGACTATGTTATATGGCATCTTTGTACAGTAGAAGAGTTAACCTACCAGGAATCGAACCCAGGACCTGGAGGTGCAAGGTGACAGTGCTAACCACTAAGCCACCATGCTGCCACCTTTACATTAAAAACCTTTTACACTAAAAAAATATATATAATAATTGAAAACTCTACTGATGCTGTTAACAGTGTCATCTTTCTTTCTGGCAGAAATATGAAATGGCGTACATGTAAAATCGCTATGTGTCATCCAAACAAAATAAGCACAAAACTGGTTGTTGAACTGCACACATCGTTGAGAAGGGTTAAGACCATTGTACAATGATTTAGACCTGTGAGTACACTGTTTCCCACACAAGGAGGACGACAGCCCTACAGGTCTAGAATTGCACAGTTACAGCTGTCAAGGTTGTCAAGTTTCATAATCGAAAGTTAAACAGTGCTTTCATAAGAACAAGCTGTTAGGAAGTGTTGCAAGAAAGAAGCCTTCCTGAGAGAATTTCAGCTCTGAATTTCAAATGTTTTGGTTGTAAAACTAAACGGGACTGCATACAGGAATGAATCTTATCTACAGTATATGGTAAATTATGGATGTGAATCAGGATGGGTGCTTTGTGGCTGGTGCTTCAGGGGTGTTTGTGAAGACTGATGGATTGGTAAAAGCACTATTCAAGGCTATATAAAACCTGTAGTATGTTAGCTTTTGCTAAAAAGATACATCAATTCCATGCAAATATCACAACAAGGGAAAATGTAGGCATAATCAATAAGGTTTCTACCAAAACATCTTGACCCAGATAGTAAAATTATTAGGGTCCAGTTCTGGCCCACTTCTACCATGTTCACTGGGCCACACACCACATGGTTAGTTTATTATGATTTTTTTCAAATACTATTTTAAATGGTTCATGTTAAAATAAACTATTTGTGCATGCTCTTTATACAGTTTGAGCAGCCTGATTCAAATCTATAACTTAAATTTATCTGAAACCTACTGAATATTTTCAATCCTATACTCTTGCATTCACATATCTTTCATGGTTCAAATGTAGTGGCTACAGCAGTTTTTAGAAAACCTCTTGTTGTTGGTGGTCTTTCGTTTGTTCCTGGCAAAGGGTCGCCACAGTAGGCCATCCAATCCGCACATACGCTTGGCATGGGTTTTTATGTCGGATGCTCTTCGTGACACGATCCTCGCATTTTATGCAGGCTTGGGCCTGACACTTCATCCAGTGGCTGAGGTTTGGGCAGTGGCTGAGAATTGACCCCGGGCCTCCCACATGGCAGGAACGAAAACTACCACTGAGCCACCAATGCCCCAGTTTGTAGAAAACCTGTACTCCTTCATAAAAGTTCGTCTGTTTAATATCATATCCATAATGCTGATAAAATGCGGAATATTTTCACAATGTTAATGATTATATGAATTTTGTTTAACAATCACATCCTTCTTCACATTGGAACCCCCCATCAGTTCAAATGTTTGCACCCCTCTTTGGAAACATAATAGATAGGATAAGATTAAATTATTTTTCACATGTACTTTACAGCACAGTGAATAGATTTTTGTCACATATCTCATTTAGGAAGCTAGCCTATTTGTCCAGTTTTAGCTCTTCATAAATGTGATTAACCTCTAGGCAGTTATCAGTTCCTATCGTTCAGAATCAGATTTTTTGGACAAGTTCAGTACTGTGCAAAAGTCTTGAGCCACCCCTTATTTCTTCATAAATTAAAATAAATTACATTCAATTATGTAGATTAAATTTTTAAAAATGAGAACAAATTTTTTCTGTGACACTTTTTGCAAAGTACCTAAAGATACAATTTAAAATTAGTTGTTCATGTACCGACCCCAGCAGCAACCTCATTTCCCTTCTCGTCTGTTCCAACCGCTCTGCATTCAGCATCACCAGTGTACTAATCACCTACCTGATCATCTGTCATCATCTGCACCTGTTTCCCTCCTTCGTGCCTTTATAATAAATTTGATTTTTTATGCTTGATTGATTTATATTGTAGGTCACTGTGTGGCTTAACAAACACAAAACATTCCTCTGAAACTGCTCAATTACAGAAACTGGACTGAAAATAAGAGCCGAAAATGAGAGCCAAAACAGTCCTTTAGGAAACCTGGGGAGCTATTCCTCAAGACTATAGTAAAAATAAAAGTCTGACACTTTGTATGCAAAATATGAATATCACAAATACAGACAATGTGCAGTACTGTATGTATTCTTCAAAGACGATACACCGGAAATACACAAAATACAAAAGCACTATACAGGTTAAATAAAGACGGCATAGAGAATATGTGTAGTACAGACCAAGAGGGTTAAAACGTTTGTACTTAAAGCTTTAATAGTAGATTGATAAAAGCACAAAATGAAATCATTCTCACTTTCCACAAAAGGGCTATCTGTCTCTTTCTGTGTGTAAACTCACACAAGTTGAAGCTCTGCCAAGAGTTCCTAAATTTAGAAAGGAATGTGCAGCTTTAAGCTAACTGAACATAACCAGAAACACATTTTTTTTTTTTTTTTTTGGAATTTCAGAAGTAAACAGTGTGCAAGGGATGAGGCTTTCAACATGTGCCGTCTACTAGGGTTAATCAGAGAAAACTTTAAATATATGCAACATATGACCTATTACAGACAACCTAGGCTAAATATACCTATATAATATATCTTACAATGTGCCACAATAATGTTTTTTATTTTTTATCTGTGTTCAATTTATGACATAAAAAGTAAAGTTTTTCCATTTCCAAGAGAGACTGTGTTAACATCTTTTCAATAAAAAAAAAATCATCTGTTATTTATCAAGGGGTGCCTAAACTTTTGCACAAGACTGTATGGCAAAGTCAATCTTTGTTCATATCCGAAGTAATCTTTAAAAAATGAATGAATTAATGACAGATTTTTTTCAGCGTTAATTTAATTTTCCAGTTGGGTCAGACGTTTACATACACCAAGGTGTGTTCAATCAGTCTTGAAGATTTTGATTAAATGCATATATTAACCAAAGTATCTGATTGGTCATTTGAAAATTATTGATACTATACAGACACCTCATCATTCAGAATCGAGGCAAAGATTAACGTCCAGCGATGAGCAACCTTTGGTCTAAAGGTTTTACCTGAACTCAAAGACAACAGCAAAGTATATACAAGGTTGAGTACAGGTGCAAGTGAATGTCAAGGCATTAGTTATATACTGGACCCTCACCAGCCACTTCGTTAGGTTCACCTGTTCAACTGCACTTCAACCCAAATATCTAATCAGCCAATCACTCAAAGCATTTATGCATGTGGACATGGTCAAGACAATCTCCAGAAGTTCAAACCGAGCATTAGAATGGAGAAAAAAGGTGGTAATGATTTTGAAGTTGGTGCCAGACGGACTGGTCTGAATATTTCAGAAACTGATTATCTACTGGGATTGTCATGCACATCCATCTCTAGTGTTTACAAAGAAAAGATCAACTAAACAGCGGTTCTCCATGTGTTGGTGCCAGAGGTCTGAGGAAAATGTTCAGACTGGTTCAAGATGATAGAAAGGGAACAGTAACTCAAGTAACATCTCGTTACAACCGAGGTGTGCTGAAGAACATCTCTGAAGACGACATGTCAAACCTTGAAGTACGTACAGTAGATGGGTTACAGCAGGAGAAGACAACACCCAGTGGCACTCCTGTCAACGTGAAACTGAGATTGGACTCACCAGAACATGAAAGATTGGAAAAGACGTTGCCTGGTCTGATTTCTGCTGCGACACATTTCGATGATATTCTCAGAATTGTCGCGAAAAACAACATGAAAGCATGGATTCAGACTGCTCCTGGTGGTGTAACGGTGTAGGGGATGCCTCCTTTTCCTGGCACACTTCGGGCCCCTTAGTACCGCTTAAGCATTGCTTAAACGCCACAGCTTACCTAAATACTATTGCTGACCACATGCTCCCTTTATGATCAGCAGGGTAATGTACTAAAATCACCTCGAACTGGTTTATTAAACATGACGATGAGTTCACTGTACTCAAACCGCCTCCACAGTCACCAGATCCCAATCCAACAGAGCACCTTTGGGATGTGATGGGACGGGAGATTCACCTCATGAATGCACAGCTGACAAATCTGCAGTGACTGCATGATGCTATCATGTCAATATGGACCACAATCTCTAAGGAATGAGCAAGAACTGATGCACATTTCACAAGATTATAGACTCAGAGTATATTTGTCTATGCCTTCTTATCCATGTGACATAATAATAATAATAATAATAATAATAATAATAATAATAATAAATACACGTAACCTCATCGCCCCCACAAACTCAAGACTATCATCCATCTTCATGGAACAAACTTTTATTCTTCGTCAATTATTCTTTGACAGTTATTAATACAATACAGTACATGTGCTTATTATTTTACGCAGTCATTCGATTATGTTGTTAACAAACAGGGTTTGTTTGCATGCTGTGGTTACCAAATCTGAGTCTACTACCACTACTACTATGTCACGCACACGCACATGCACACACGTGCACGCACACACACATTTTCTTAAAGTTTGTTGGCAGGAACAAACTGAAGCACCAGAAGCCAAACACCATTACGACTTTGTTTGGAAACTAAGCTGATGAGATGAGACCAAATCTAAACTCTGACCACATGTTCTAACTCTCAGAAAATCAACTAAACAAATAAGTAAAAATCTGAGAGAAAGGAAGCCGTTAACCAGATCAAATCAAGTAAATCATATAGGAAAACTTCCAAACTTTCTATACAAGGATAAGAAGCAGTTGGACAGAGCTGTAAGATTTCGTACTATATAAATAGACACTTCATTAGATACACCTGGGTTGGACCCCTTTCCCTAATCCTTTGTGGCATAGATTCAACAAGGGGCTGGAAACATTCCTTAGAGATTTTGATCCATATTGAGATGATAGCATCACACAGTGAGACGCACTACGGATTTGTTGGCTTTAAGTACAGTGAACTCAATGACATGACCAGTTTGAGATGATTTTAGCTTTGTGATTTTGTGGTCATAAGGTGAAGACATGGTCAGCAACAATCCTTAGGTAGGCTGTGGCGTGTAAACCATGCTCAATTGCTCAAGGGACCCAAATTGTGGCAAGAAAAGGTGTGAGGTATCCCTATACTATTACAACACCACCACCAGCCCGAACGCTTGATATAAGGCAGGATGGATCCATTCTTCCATGTTGTGATTTTGCAAGATTCTGATGATATCATCAGAAATTGAGACTCATCACACCAAGCAATATTTTATTTTAGTCTTCTATTGTCTAATGTTGGAGAGCCCATGTGAATTGGAGCCTCGGTTTCCTGTTCTTAGCAGACAGGAGTGGCACCCAGTCTGTTTTTCTGCTTCTGTAGACTAACTACATCATGATCTGAAGTGTTGTGCATTCAGAGATGCCCGTCAGCATACCTCAAGTGTAACAAGATTTTTTTTGAGTTACTTTTGCCTTTCTATTCGTTTGAACCGGTCTGGCGATTCTCCTCTGACCTCTGGCATCAACATGGCATTTTTTGCCCAGAGAACTGCTGCTCACTGGATATTTTTCCCTTTTTTCAGACCATTCTTTATAAGCCCCAGAGAAAATCCCAGTAGATTCAGCAGTTTCGGAAATACTCAGACCAGCCCGTCTGGCACCGACAAACATGCCATGTTCAGAATCACTTAATCACCTTTATTCCCCATTCTGATGCTCGGCTTAAACTTCAGCAGATTGTCTTGAACATGTCTACATGCCTTGAGAAAACAAAATGCATCGAGTTGTGTGGCATAAAATGTACGTATAACAATCCATCCATCCAGGAACCTCTGTAGTCCAACAAGGAACTGTTGAGGCCAGTATTGATTGCCATTGTATTTATTCCCATTTTATGACCGCATTCCCACACTCTGGAAATTTGGGACCTTGGGAATGTGGGAGGAAACCCACCAAACATGGGAAGAACATGCAACCCCAATGCACACAGACCCTGAGGTGGGAATCAAACCCGGACCCTGGAGGTGCAAGACGACTGTGCTAACAACATCATGTACTGTATAATACTCTGCAAAGGCCTTGAGCACCCCCAATTCTTCATATTTTGATTCCAAACAGCCAGACTCTCTTGTATTTTAATCTAGTCTAGAGCAATAGTTCTCCAGGCTTCCTGAAGGACTTTTTTGGCTCTCGTTTATGGAAATGTTTTTGTTCTCATTTTCAGTCCAGTCCATGTACCTGAGCAGTTTCAGAGGAATGTTTTTGTTTGTTAAGCCACACAGTGAACTATGAATCATTCAAGCATAAAAATAGCATCTAACTTAATGCATGAACCAGTGAGAACCAGGTGCAGATGATGACAGATGTTCAGGCCGGTGATTAGTATATTGGTTTTAGTGCTGAGTGCTGAGTGGGTGGAACAGACGAGAGGGGAAATGAGGTTGCTGATGAGGGTGTTACATAAACAACCCATTTTTAAACTGCATCTTTAGGTACTTTGCAGTAAAACATTTGTCCCCATTTCTTTAATTTAATCTACATAACTTAATATGAAGGAATGGGGGTGGCTCAAGACTTTTGCACAGTTTTATATGTTGGGAGTTTGAGCTAAATCTTAGAATAGGAAGCCATGTGATCTCACTGACTGTGGAATTGGTACCCGGAAGACAGGTTTATGTATTTCAGAGCCACTTCATCTTCTGGGCTTTTACACCTCAGTCTCAAAAAAGTTACACAAAATAGTTTTAAAAAAATCTATCAAGTAGCAGTTCTGCAAACAGAAACATGTTCCATCATCACCTTTGGCTTGTTTTGTACTTGGAAGTTATTTTATTAATTGGTTTCCTCAGCCTGTTCAGTGCCGTGGCTAATCACCAAGTCTGCGTTTGTGTTGGAAGTGCACACGTTTATCCTCCTCAGACCCAAACTCTAATGTTGTGTCCATTGTAATTTCTCCATGCTGTTTCTGTTTATTAGCACCTGATAACCATTGAACAAGAACAATGTCTTTAAACAGGCAAAACCGTAATAACCAGCAGTCCTCATATTAGGATCTCGCAAAGCTACGGTATACAGTACACACAACGTAATTAAGAAAATGTTAAGTCCTCGTATGAAAACACTGGAGTCTCACAGGGGTTTAATGATGATTCCTGGTCAAGCTCATCCACACAACAGTATACAGTACATAAATAGAAATTATTCTGAGAGAGTTCATTTCCATGTGTATGTTTATATCTGGCTATGATTGGACACCTGCAGTGTTTATGTTGGCATGGTTTAAGGGATTAAGCAGTGTAGTCAAACCAAATACAGCGGAAATCCCTTCAAGTATGAATTTTTACCATTAGAACTGACATTTTACAAGAAATTTGAATCGGCATACGAAGCATTTTTCCGCAAATGAACGAACGAACGAACTAAACTGAACCAAACGTCGGGCAAGTTGCTCAAACATCCAAAGCTTTTTTGTGTCCGTTTAAAGCCAAGCGAACGAGTGTACGAATATTATTAATTTTTTTGTGTTTTTTTTTTTTTTTTTTTTTTTTTTTTTTTTTTTGCCATTTTGTGCAAGATTTAGTGAAGACATTGCACCATGGGTCCCAAGAATGTTAGCAACAATGGTAGCAAGAAGAAAAGGGAACCACTTATATTGGAAATTAAGAAAGAAATCATCGCTAAAAAGCTAAGAGGAACCATAAATTAAGGTTATGTGAGGTATAATGTCTATTTATTTAACGTTTTAGTTCATTTACAGTACATATCTTTTCTAAATATTTTGCTTGTTTTTATATGTAAAAAAAAAAAATCATTATAGTGTTGGTGATATTTTGTGTGGCTGGAACAAATTTCTGCATTTACATTACTTTGTTTGGGAAAGTTCCTATCACAAGGTGAATTTTCTCCTTAAGACCTTGTCTCCAGAACTAATTAGATTTGCATGCCATGGTTCCTCTGTAATCATACAGAGACCCAAACATAATAGTATTTCCGGGTGAATTATCATACACTGAACATTTTAGCTCGGCGCCCTGGAACTTAATCTGCAACGTTTATAACTGCGTTTAATAATTACACTACAACAGATTCAGGGTCAGTTTTCTGTCATCATATGTAAAATGAATTTTTTTTCTTTTAAATAAACAGTCTGGTTCCAAATCAGACCCACATTATGGCGTGAAATTATCGTAAATTTGTGAATTTTTACTATAATTAATCGTACAAAAACGATAGCAATACTGGGGTTAAGCGTTACCGTGAGGGTGAAAATGAATAAAGGCAGACTGCGACCTCTTGTGGAGGAAAAGCAGCATGCCAGCACCGCATACGTAACAAATGCTCTTATTTCACTTCATTTATCTTCACTCTTACAGCAGAGTAAAACAACACACAAACCCCGTTAGGGAATATATATATATATATATATATATACACACACACACACATTTAGCAAAAATTGCAAATTTGTCATAGAATACTTTAAATTCATACACTTTTTCAGCATTTCAATAAAAAATCATTATATTTAAAAAAAACATTTATTTATTTATTTATTGTTACGCTATGAATTAATTTAAGTAGCTATTTGTATTTCATGAATGAATATTGTATTTCCTATTTGTATTGTATTTCCTAGTATCCATGAGAAAGAAATATAAAGGTGAGAGGGGAACCTTTATTCATGTACATGAATGAGTGCTTAGTGTACGTTTCTTAAACAAAAAGAAAACTGTTGAAATAATGAGATTCTTCTCATAAATATAACCAAATTTATCATTCATCTTGTTTACTTGTTCTAGCAACTTCCTGAAATATGACGTCACGTCTGTTCTACGGATGCCCGGACGGACAATCTTCACCTGTCTATGGCGTTTCGCTTAGGCAGCACCGCGCCGCACAGCCTGTCCTGTCTCCGTAGATTTTTTTTTCTCCTTTGGATTATAACAGAGTGGCAGAGAATGGGTTAAGGAGCGGGGGGTCTGGATTCCTCCTCTCCTGATCGCCATGACGAACAAATGAACTCTCGGGGAATGAAATTTAAATTCCATAAAGGAGAAAAAGTTCTCTGCTTCGAACCGGACCCGTCCAAGGCCAAAGTGCTATATGATGCAAAGGTAACTTTATGGCGGAAACGAGCGTGAAAGAGCGCAGTGTTATTGTAGTTAACGCCAGGGCTTGTGTGTGAGAGATGCTTGCTTCCTGCACAGCAAGTGTGTGATATTTCAGCGCTTTAATGTGTTTTATGATGGAGGTCTTGGATGCACTTTAAGCGCGCGCTTAACTGCTGCTTGCAGGATGTAGTGAGTTAGGAAAGTTCAGATGCTACAACAGGAAGTTACACACTTTAAACATGATTGCAAATAACAATTAGTTAATTTCTTCGATTGCATGATTTATTATAAATGTAATGCGACCGGGAAGCTCAGCTAGCCTGTATGCAGTTCCTCATTTGTTATCTACTTCCTATATGCCCTCCAAACTTTAACCTGCGTATTCTGTACATATTATGAGAGCGTTAAACTATCGCAGTGCATTATGGGCACGTTGGGTGTTCTACAAAACTACCAAAATCGTGCAATACTGGTTGAGAGTGTGGAGGGTTTGGGATAAACAAGTTGCACTCCAAGCAACACTTCCAAAGCATGCTGAATTCAAGTGCACCCGCGATTGTGTGTAATAGCGCTTGTTCCTAAGCAAAAGTTACAACGTAATAATAGAGTAATAAATAGAAGAAAGATTTAACCTAAATAGACTGTAACACTATAACAATTATTTAACATACACGATACTTTTGAAATCATGATCCCTTAAATATTGCACATCAGGTTTACGGATTGCACTTTGTCATAAATTATAATTGAACAATTGTAAAAACAGGACATTTTTTATGCCCATGTTTATCATTCATCACCATTATCTTTCAATGAACGAATTACGAGTGGTGGTTGGATAACAATGTTGTCTGCATTTTGTTGCTTGTAATGATTTCTCTCTGTCTCTTAAAAAGACATTTGTGCGTCTGTATCCTTTATCGGCGTTATTCACATTTTACACTTCATGGGATATGTTAGAAATATAGCCACACATTTGTGAAAACATTAGTCGCCAAAACATTGTTTTGGAAATGGTAAATCCGTGGTGCGCTTGAAGGAAGCACCGGGAACCCGTTGGGCATGGGAGGGGGTGTTCTGATGACGTCACTTCCAAAGCGCCGCTGCTGAAGCTGTTGAGAGAGGAGGAGGGATTTGTTGGGGGTGCGATGTGAATTAATTATATTTCCATCCTTAAGATATTTTTTTTGCAAGTGGTAGATATTGTAGTGGGTAAAGATGAGAAGTGAATGTGAATCCCGAAATATCTTCCCTCCAGTCTTTAACCTGTGCATGCTGTATATGTTATTTGAGCGTGCATGCATTATTGGCCACGCTGGTTGTGTTTAGTACGGGACTACAAAATGATCTCAATTAGTGTGTTGAGGATTTGGAGCTAAAAAAGTTGTACGTCCAGCAACACTTCCGAATCATGCTACATTCAAGTGCTCCCGCGATTATGTGTCCAGCGAAAGCGCTCGTTCCTAAGCTAAAAAAAGTTATAACGTAGACCGAATAGGAGATAAAAAAATAATCCCTTCATCACCCATCATCCTTCCGTGAACGAATTACGAGTGGTGTATGGATGTTTGCATATTGTAAAGTTTCATGATCATCTATGCCTCTCTTTCTTTCTGTCTCTTAATAAAGAAATTCACGGATTGGTATCATTTAGCAGCATCATGCACATTTTGCACTATGAATGTCTACCAACAATAGTAAATAAATAAATAAATAAATAAATAAATAAATAATAACTTGCCTAAACATTTCTTAACCAGACTCAAGTGCGTGTCGTAACTACAGTAGAAAACGGCAAATCCTTGGAGCGCTTGAAGGAAGCATCGGGAGCCCGTTTGGCTGTGGGATCCTGATGACGTCACTTCTTAAGCGCCGCCGCTGGAGCTGTTTTATAGAGAGAGGGGGGATTTGGGGAAAATATTCCAATCCTTAACAGAAAATAAGTCCGATTGTTTGTTATTTTTTCTTTGCAGGTCGTGGATATTGTAGTGGGAAAAGATGAGAAGGGAAAGCGGATCCCGAAATATCTGATTCACTTCAACGGCTGGAATCGAAGGTAAAGAAAGAGAAAAGCAGTGCAGGGAGCTGAGTGAGTTAGCATGTTAGCGTGTTAGCCATCAGAGAAGCAGTGGTGCTGGTCGAGGCCAAGCTGTGGACATGGACACACTCCGAGTGCCAAAGTAAAGCATTTAAGCATTAGATAGATAGATAGATAGATAGATAGATAGATAGATAGATAGAGATTTTATTAATCTCTAAGGAAATTCCAGATATCCAGCAGGAATAAAAACAGTAACATAAAAACATAAACATGTTGTGGATGTGATTACACACTGTATATCTTACATATAACATGGTGTACACAGGAGGAATAGGAGAACTGAGCACAAGTTACTTTTGCAATGCTAAGAACAAAATGACAGGACAAAATTGATTTTTATATATTTTATTTTTTAAGTAGTGCACTGTTGGCTCGCACCTTCAGAGTCTGTCTGTGTGTGTGTGTGTCTGTGTGTGTGTGTGTCTGTGTGTGTGTGTGTCTGTGTGTGTGTGTGTCTGTGTGTGTGTGTGTCTGTGTGTGTGTGTGTCTGTGTCTGTGTGTGTGTGTGTGTCTGTAAAGTGTGTGTCTGTGTGTGTCTGTATGTTCAACCTGTGCTTAGTGGGTTTTCCCCCCCCCACAGTCCAAAAAACATGCATTAGGTTAATCAGCGTTCCCGAAGTGAGTGAGTGAGTGTGTGTTCCCTATCGGGCTGTAGCTATCAAATATTTTAGTAATCAAGTATTCTACCAAAAATGTAATCGAGTAATCAGATAAAATGTACCTTTGCTTAATTAAACTGCAGTGTAAAATATATGAGAAATAAAGATTAATTGGTTTTCTTTTTAGAAAAATCTACTTTTATTTTTAAATGCATACAGCATTTTATCAAAAGTAAACATTGTCATTATTCACAATACAAGGAAGATACATGGAAGTTGACTGAGATGAATTAAGTGCATTACAGCCATACATTCTTATTTGAAAGTCTTTTCTCAGATGCAAAAATAAAAAAAAAAAGTTTTTCAAATGACTAAGTATCAAAAACGCTCCCTCAAATCAATACCGCGCTAACTGTTTGCGTCTCCTTCCGCTTTGTGGGTGACGTAAGCGCTTCTTCTTCGTCGGTGTTTCCTGGTGGCTTGCATCCGGAAGCGCGCTGCGTCACCCCAAACGAGTCAATTGCGCAAAAACACAACGCAAGCTTTTAAAATTAATTAAAAGAAGCTTTGAGGCAGAAGATTTTGCCTCGATCACTTTTTGTAATCGAGTTACTCGAGGAATCATTTCAGCCCTAGTTCCCTGTAATGGATTGGCACCCTGTCCAGATTGTAACCCCGCCTCATGCCCTGTATATAGGATAAAGCCTTATAGACGATGGTGAGTGAGCCAAAGAAACACGCACACAGCATGAAAGTGACGGTGAACCCGAGTCAAAATGTGTAATAGTGAGAGAAACTGAGCAGACCAGATGAGAGAGTTTCGAGAGTAACACTATGTACAGTATACAAGAGAAAAAGCTGCAGCCTAGATCTCCCAGTCCACATTACCACGACCCTTTTAGAGAGGGCTTCAACTGAACACACACATCTGTTTGCAGAAAATATCATGATGAGTTCCTAGTGCCTTGTTCCAGGTAAAGGATCTGCTTGGTTTTGCTTCTCCACAAACTCTCTGTTGTGTTTATCCCACAGCTGGGATCGCTGGGCTGCAGAGGATCATGTGCTCCGAGATTCCGAGGACAACCGCAAGTTGCAGCGTAAACTGGCTCGGAAAGCTTTGGCTCGCATGTACGTTTGGATTTTAAGTCAACGTTTCTTGTTGTTTTTTCCTCATGTGACTGTGCATGCTCATTCTGTGATATATGATGTGACTCGTGTCTACAGAAATGGCTAAGAAGTTAAAATCTCTTTATAAGCCCTCAATATAAAATACACTATATGGATGGACAAAAGTATTTCACCAAATCTGCAATGACATTGTATCTAATATGGAGTTGACCCCCCCCCCTCCTTTCCCTTCCAACACAAAATCCCCAAAACAAACCAAAAAAAGCTTGTTTGAAAACAGTACAAAAGTAAATTCACTTCGTATTGTTTCTATATCAAATCAAATCTCTTGTTCTCCACAGGAGGAGAAAAGGATGGAGGAAGCGACGTTGTCGTTTGCCTGGTGTTAACTCCGTGTTAAAAAGCTTACCTGAAGACGAGAACGAAGAGAGTGATGAGCGTGAGTTTTACACCCTGCTTTAAGTGATTTTAATAATGATTTATGAAGCGCTAAACAACTCGGTATTCACACTCGGACCTTATTGTCTTTCTGTTACTCAAGTCATATATTTTTGTCCTGTACCTTTGGTTTTCCTGAACAGCTTTGATTTCATCTTCTGAAGACGGCGACGAGGACAATTCCGACCCAGAGACTATAAAAAGTGAGAGCGAGTCGTCTGAGGATTTAGATGAAATGGTATGTATTCGGTGACGTTTTTGGAGCATGGACAGGGCCAGTCCATCACAGGACACACACACACACACTCAATCACACACTACAGCAATTTGGGAACGCCAACTAGCTTAATCTGCCTGTCTTCGGACTGTGAGAGGAAACCCACCAAGCACACAGACCCGAGGCAGGAATCGATCCCGAACCCCGACAGCGCTAACCACTTAAGCCACTGTGCCGCCTTGGTTTTAAACTTTATTTTAAATGATATAAACTTGTACAGGCTTGTAGACCTGACCATAATTTGATGAACACCTAAGGAATGCACATACCTTGTGATTCTTTAAAAAAAAAAAAAAAAGTGTATAGAAACAGTGCTATATGAAATCTTTAGCAAATAAGTGTAAGTGACACTGCTAGCATTTTTATTTATTTATTTTTTCATTTTTTTGATAGACTAACCGTGATGTCATGCATTGCTCGAAATCCTTCCCTATTAATGGAGTGTCACGAAATCAACCCACTCTGTGGAGTCCTCATGTTCTTCCCGCGGCGGTCAGTTAGCGACCGAAAGTTATTGTTTTTACAGTTTTTCCCTCGGTCGCTTTGGAGCGTTTCTCGTATAATAGCAGAACTGTAACTGCATTTCTCAACCACAATCGCAATTTGTTCAAAAGAACGAGGAATTGCTTTTCTGATGCGCACAAGCGACTAGATGATGTTAAGCTTGTACATGTCGTTCTGAAAATTTCAGGATTAAAAAAAAAAAAAAACTGTTTTTTTAGGCCTTACAATCTTTTGTTCCACACACCATGTAGTGGCCTTTATCAGGTTTCGAGAGAGGGATTCGGGCCTGGTGTTAGAAGCTAGTTAGCTTTGCAGCTCAAGTTAGCCGCAATCCATCAGACGTGCTTTCTTTTCCTTTCCACCAGAGGGCGCTTTCAGAGCTCATTCGATTAGATTGTCATTTTTTTTCCTCCCTCATAGAAAGAAGAGCAGGAAGCCCATGCAAAAAGGGAGAGTGAGGAGAAGAGCATCGCGATCAACATCGACATCCCCGACGTCCTGAAGAAGAAGCTGGAGGACGACTGCTATTACATCAACAAGAGAAAAAAGGTCATTTGATAGATACCACGTTAGATCTAGACGGAACAAATAAACCTAGTTGAAGTCAACGCGTTTGTAAGTCACGTTAACACGAATCCTCCCATCTTTGTCCGTAGCTGGTGAAGCTGCCGTGCCAGATGAACATCGTGAACATCCTCGAGTCGTACGTGAAACACTTCACTATAAACGCTGCTTTTTCCGCCAACGAGCGCTTCCGCCATCCTCAGAGCTCCACGCAGTCCAACATGAGTCCGCACTACGTACCACCTGAGAAAAAGTAAGTCAGCCCTCTATAGCGTTGTTCTCCGAGTGTGTTACTCCGCCCCCAACAGTGCGTGAGTGAGCAGTTCGAAAAGATGCGGTCGGCTGGCATCAGGTGGTTCGGAGGAAACTTGTGATAGTCTTCGGCCCTCCTGACTGAGTGGTAGGAATAGTAGCCTTAATGTGGGAGCCCCCTAGTGGCGGGGAGGAATTGGACACCACTAAATTAGGGAGAAAATCAGGAAATTCTGCAGTAGTGCAAATTATGTGGATTGTATGTTGGTGATTAAGTACAGACACCAAACACAACGGGGGATTAAAGAAAACAATAGGAAGCTAATAATATGACGGCACATCAAAAAGAAAAACGTCAAAGAGAAAGTCTAAACATGACATCAAAGCAGAAAACGTAAACAAAAGCCTCAAATGAAGATGAATTTGAACTACAAACACAAATAAAGCTGACACTGACAACACGTTGAAAAAAAAAATCACAACAGTAAAACTAAAACATAATAAGCTGGGGAAAAAAACAGGTAACATGACACATTAAAAAACAACAGTTAAAGAGTTTTAATGTTAAAAACATAACACTAAAAACAACAATACAATTGAAAAAAATGACACATTAAAAAATACAACAGGTGTTGAAAAACCCACATCAAAGCAGAAAACATCATTGTAAAACTAAAAACACAATAAAACCATAACAGTAAAGCTAAAAACACCAAAAGAAAGAAAACGTGACAGGAATGCCAACAACAACACAAAAATAAACACAAATAATAAAGCTTAAAGCAGGACAACTCATCAAAACAACAATAAAGTGAAAAATGTAACCCTTAAAAATGTCAGTAAAGTAAAAAACACAACACAAACGGTATCCCTGAAACACGATGCAATAAAAACAAAGCAAATATAACTCTCTAAAAACAACAGGAAGGTAAAAAACGAAGCCGGAATAAAACCATAAATCAGAACGTACAATATGAAAACCGAAAAAAATAAACATTAAAGCTCAAAACGTGTCAATAAAAAAAAAAAAACACAATAAAGCAGAAAAGATCAAAGTAAAACATCAAAGCAAAAATAAGCATGATGACAAATCGGAGGAAAACATGACGGCGTGTCCAAAAGCACAACCACAAAATGTAAAAAAAATTTAAAAAAACACATGACCCTTTTGTTTAGCAACTTTTAAGGATTTTAAGTGGTTAAACACAATCAAACTTTCTTTTCCTCCCAGCGAGGAGCTCTGTAAGGAGATGGTGGACGGCTTGAGAATCACCTTCGACTTCACCTTACCCATGATCCTCCTGTATCCCAACGAGCAGGCCCAGTTCAAGAAGGTCAGCTCGTCCAAGTTCTTCCAGCCAATCGGAGAAAGTGCAGGATGCTCTACGAGGTGAGCAGAGAGGTCGAAGGTCATCAATTGCATTATATTTGAGTCAACATGGTGCTTTATAAAGTGGCCTCTTGTTTAATATATACATCAAACACTTACAATCATGACATTACGATCATTAGGTCTCTCGGCGAGCGCTCCCCAAGTCCAGGCCTGAACCCGTCCACACCTCAGTCCACAGACGGCCACTCGGCTCACAACGAACCCTCCGTCTCGCCCGTCATCGCGGCGACGACACCGAAACGCCGCCGCTGCACCAACCCCGATACCGACAACACGCACTCGCTGAGACGCTCCACACGCAACACCTCCGGAGGAGAGAAGAGTACAGAAGGAGGGGGAGGAGGGGGAGGTAGCAGTAACACATCACCTCAACCCAAACGCAGACACACTGAAGTACCGACTCCACTGCCCAAGTTCTTCCTCAACCTGGAGAAAAGTGAGTGAACCCTCAACTCTGTGTCTATCTGAATTCCTGCATCAGAAAAGTGCAGGGTCCGTCAGAAAGGGAGCGATTACAAGCAAATTAAATCATATGAGATTTCTTTCAAACATTTCAAGCATTTACATTATTCGATATCCATCTTTATGCCAGCTATAAAATACAGTATATCCACTAGAGGGTGCTGTGCATCTATTTCTTTAACTTGTGTTGAGAAGCTGCTCAGTGAAAGTGAAGAAGTTTTATACCTGGCTTGATGTGTGATGTATATCCCTTTTTATATTTGATATGTATAATTTTTCTTTCTTTGTTTTATTTATTTTGTTTATTTAAAGGAACACCAGTCCACAGTGGCTCGTCCTCTCCCTTACCCCTCACACCAAGTAAAGACGGCAGCGGTGTGTTCTTGGGGCTCGAGAGTCGCCGGAACAATGAACTGAACGAGGTGAGGTTTTGTTTCTTTTTTTGGATGCATCAGTGTTCAATTTTTAATTTTGCTTTGTGGCGTCCATCTTTTGAATGCCGCTTCATTTTTTTACCTTTTCTCATAACACTAGTACTTAACGCTTATTTCCTTATGATCCTCTATGTCTAATGTTTAGTACTCTGAGCTCATACGCTGCTATTTGTTTTCTATATCAAGTCAGGTCTAAGACTATTAGCAAAGAGAAACCGGTGATAAAACAGAGATAAATGAGATAAAAACAGTATATAGAGATGTTGTAGGGTGTTAACTGCACTGTGTGTGAACGTGAGCCCTTCCAGTACATTAGTACAGTTCAACTCCTTGATGATTTGCAAAAGGAAAAATTATCCGAATTAAAGTGGGGGGTGGGGGGATAGGCCCTGTCCCTTTTTTTAGGCCCCTAGAATCGCTCTTGGATCCGTTATACCTCATTTTTCAAAACATAAATTAACTTCACACACTGCTCGTTCTATGCACAGTTCATGAGCGGTTTGTTCGTTCCAAAACCGTTAATGGTGATGAAACCCGTCGCCCAAAGGAGCTCAGAATTGATTTTGTGTGCAAATCAATAGTTCTCTAAACACATCCAGAGCAACAGCTAGACAGATTTGAAAATGCTCAGAACATGGAGGAAAACCTTTTTTTTTTTTAATAGAGACTTTTAACATGCATCGTGATGTCACGGAATACATCACCGTTTATTCACCGTTTATCATTCACAGGTTTTTTTTTTTTTTTTTTCCTAGGTTAATTTCAAAATGCATTTCTAGAAAACCCTGTATTCAAAAGTCTTATTTCAATTGTTTTTGAAAGAATGGAATCTGCTGGAATTAGGGTTTAACGCTAGATTATTATAAGAATCCCCAAAAACTGGCATCAAGCGTCCACTAGATGGCACTACTCATCATTTCCTTGAAAACGCCTCTGATGAAGGACAGGATTGCACTTGTAAAATGTCGGAGTGTAAACTTTCGAAAGTAAAAATTCTAGGTGACTCGAGATGAACCCGAGAGGTTTGTGTTAGTTCCTGAGGAATTGCCTCAGGAATTTTCCTGAGGCAATTCCTAGTGAGCAGAGAAACTGGACACCTGCCATGTTATCACTCTGATGTGCCATAGGTGATGATGATGATAATAATAATAATAATAGATTCATATAATAATAATAATAATAATAATAGATTGATATAATAATAAAAATAATAATAATAGGTTGAGATTATAATAATAATAATAGATGATATATTTTAGATTTTTTTTCAATATAGTGACTTGCTTTTCCTCCAAATAAGCTGAGTCATGGTGTTCAAATAGAAGTATTATTAAGACAACATGCGCCATGTATCGTCGTTCTCCCTGTGCACAAAACCAGGGATGTCACTGATTAGTCAGAGCCTATCTGGCTGACGAGTAACAATTTGTGAAAATCTGGTTATGTGAACATGGTGCTCAGGTTCTGGAACCATGACCCGGGTCATATCTGGACCCAAACCCAATAGAAAACTGTTGGACGATGGTGAAGATGGCAGTTGCTTCGAGAAAACTGTCGTCTTCAGGAAGCAGTCGAGCATGCATGGATTGAGCGAGTGACACCAGACGTTTTTTTAACTCTGTGACCAGCTGAATCCGGCAGGTTCTAAAGAATAAATAGTACTTCATACATAATGATGATTGCTGTATATGTGATTTAATTCTTTTTATGATCCTGATTGTCTGTTTAAAAAAAAAATTGAGCGTGTCATCAAAACGTTGAATTTTTTACTTTTTTGTCTCAATAATTTTGGCTGCCTCTGTATGTGCAAATCAGAGCAAAGATGGTGAATCCCGTCTCCTGAGGGTGCCATAACTATTGCATGCTCCGTTGTACACAGCTCATTTGCGTCCGAGTGTCCAAATGGAATTTTAAAAAAAGTTGATGCACACATGAATTTAAATCTCGTTAAAACGTTGAGGGCAGTCCAGAATCCTTCGCTCTGGAAAGGCGGATAATCCGTCTTAAAACATTTACGCATAAAATATTGAACAGATTAATAATCTGAACAGTTTAACAGTCCGCTCCGGGATGCACACTGATCATCGTGACTGGTGCACACTAAAAATCAGACTCGTGTCAAACCTGCTGTGAATAACGGCGTCCTCACAGCAGACTTCACCGTAACAGCTATTACTCCTTTAACAGCTGCAGTTTGCTGTGATGAACATCATGCCCCATATTTTTATATCACTTTCCCAAGTCTCAAGATCTGTTAACACACCAGATGAAATGCACCTCAATTGTATCTTTGCTATTGAGGAAAGGCTGAGCGACATGCCAGGGCTTCTTATATGATGTCACAATAGGGGGGAATCTAATCGGCTCGTTTAAAAACATGGACGAAAAAGAGGGATCGTTCTTCTATTTCAGACAAATCCTGTCTAAAAGGAAGGGAAAAGGTGAATTTTAGTGCATAATGTTTTATATAAAGTGGATTATCCGAGACTATAAGACTATGCGTCTTCCTTGTCCTCCTTGCTGCAGGTGCTGAGTTGGCGCCTGACGCCCGATAACTACCCCCTGAGCGATCAGCCTCCACCTCCGTCCTACCTGTACGGCTCACAGCATCTCCTCCGCCTGTTCGGTGCGTATTCCAGATCAGAGGACTGAGATTTCTTGCTGCATGTGATTTTAATTGATAATTAGACGGTGTTCAAGTCAAACTGGGATCTTTTTTGTTGTAAACTCCGTTTATTTCTCTATATAATCCCCTGCTACACTAATGCGCTCATCCAAGTGTTTTGCTAGTGCTTGAATACCCTCGAGGTTAAAGATTTTTTCAGTACGCCGGACGCCAGCCTCGCAAGAACTCTTTAAACGGACCTAAACGTATGGAAATAGCTTGGTGCGAGATCAGTACTGTACAGGGATGTGGCGATAACTAAAAGCAGAGTTTCTGTAACGTGCAAGTGGTGTTCGGGGAAGCAGGTGTGCACAATTGCAACAGACGGATGCAGCTCTTTCACGAGTTTCAAGGAACCTGTTTTCAAGGAACCATCTCATGTTTTAATGCGAACTTTGAAGTCTTTTTATAACATTTTTACGCCTTCATTTACGAGACATTTCATCACAAGTCCCAGTTTGACTCGAACGCCATTGTAAATAAAAAACTAGTTTCATCTGTTTTGTTGTTTTTTTTTTCTCCTCACCTTAAAATCCCGACATGACCGTTCCGCTTATCTAAACGTAATAACGAAGCCGTTTTATTCCCAGCGGTGCAGCAGATCGGATGTAGTTACCATCGTTATCGGCACTATAGAAAATATCCCTTTATGTATATAAAATTAACATCAGCTCATCCATCATCTCCAACATTGACTCTTCCGTGCACTCTGCTTAATGTACTTCACCTTGTGTCTGAGGTATCAGTAAGATAAGAGTCGAAGCCTTCATAAGTGAAACACTAGGGATATATAGCGTGCATTAGAAGTTCTAAAGTTCTGGCTTATCCGGTGTTTCTATACACTCGCGAACCGTACTCGAGTTTCACAGTCTAGACCAGAACAAGACGATCATCTTCGTTCGAGTGAAGAAGTTTGTACGCTGTGATTTTTTTATTTTTTATTAAGGTGTGAAAATGATTCTTTTTTGTTGTTGTTGATGATGATGTTTGCTCTGCAGTGAAGCTTCCAGAGATCCTTGGGAAGATGCACATGCCCGAGAAGAACCTAAGGGCCTTAGTGAAGCACTTGGAGCTTTTTCTCAGGTAAGAGTTTTTTCAAAAGTAGCTGATGTTCCCTTTACTATAGCCGGTGATGATCCAGATTCCATATCTGGAGAATTTATTCAGCTACAAATCATGAGCCTCCTGTAGACAACTCGATTAAAGCTGCAGAAACGTGACGATGCAGCTAAAAGTCGCTTGTTTTGTCTGATGTCAGTTGCAATCTGATGATTTTGACATGTGTGGGTTTTTTTTTTTTTTTTTTTTAAAGTTTATTGGAGATCACACATTATTTATACAGTTATGCAAGGTTTTTAGTACATGCACCTGTACGGGAAAAAAAGAATGTGTGTTATACTGTATAATGTCGAACCTAGAAGAATCTGAAGAAATCACTATTGTTCAAATAATTTTTTTTTTTTTTTCAGTGTCTGAAAGTCAATTATTGTCTTCTGATTAAAGAAGGAACAGTATAAAGTAAGGCCCCGATCTGCCCATCCCTGATAATTTTAATCAAATTTGTCCATCACGTTTTAAACAAAGAAAAATTAAGCCAGTAGGAAATTGGGACAGGTGTTACTTGAAACCTGAAGCAAAAATTGTCAAGTGGCGACAGAAAAAGCTTATTCTATTTTTGCTAATGGACAGTCCCGTCTAGATGTTCCTGAACAAATATGTAGCTTTAAATAAATTCTAAAGCTAGGCTGTATGGACATTAACGCACCACACTAGCCTAGCATTACCAGTGAAACCATGGCAACAAACTAAAGATGAGACATGCAGCATGAGAGCGGCATAACGCACTCGGAGGACAGCGCCATCCGCTCCTTCCGCTCGCGTGAGCGCTCAGGCGCCCCTGATTGGCTGTAGAGTCATGATTAATGTGGGAGCACCAAGTAGCCCTCATCCCTCCGCCCTGACCGAGCTCGGCCAATCAGCTCTCTTTAGACCTCGAGAGGTTACAGCATCCCGCGGGAATCGAACTTGCGTTCTCCGGAGGCCAACATGCACCACAGCGAGGCCAACAAATTAGTATTACTTTAACAAGTTAGCACAGCTTTCAGGGATCCCCAGCGTGTGTTTGTTGATACCCTTCAGCTAATACGTTTTTCATACCCAAATAACTCCCTCTGTTTCACTCCTGTCTATGTAAACGAGCTAAAGAGCAGAGCTGAGAAACGAGATGGAGCAGGGGCTGTTCTTATATGAAGTCAGAATGGGTGAAATCTACTTATTTTCTTAAAGCCTATATATGAAAAATTACAAAAAGCAAGGAATTTATTTTATTTTGAACTTTATTTTTTATCTTTTACACAAACCGAAGACCTATCTGAATGACTACTGAATTTGGCATAAACGGGACACTTTAATTAAAGGTTCAGCATATCACGGAAGCATTGCAAGCTTGTACAGAACCAGGAACCTAAGTGTTGATTTGCATTTTCAGAGCGACTATCGATCTGCTGAAACCTGGTAACTTGAAGCTTTTTTTGTGGTGATCAGAGAGCGGAAAGCAGCTACACTGCAAGGCAACACATGGCGTTGTGCTTAAATTTCAAATCATTTCGTTTATGTACTTATAATTAGTACATAAATAATAAGGTCTTATAAATATGTCTTGGACAATATCTGCCTGTTTAAATTGTTACATTGTTTGAAAAGGCAGAGATCTCCTAGTAGACGTTGGAGATCAGTTGGCATAATGTACTTATTCAACAATAGGTACAGTATGCAAACTAAAAAAAATTAAATTTTACCTTGTCTTCTGACAGTTTATTTCTTCTGTTGCACACTATTAACGTGTTGATTTACCACAGAATGCGTAACGTACAGTACTGTGCAAAAGTCTTAGGCGCCATATTATCTGTATACAAGTTTTGTTATTCAAGTTTATGTCGTCTGCATTATTTATTTATTTATTTTATTTTTGGATTTTCCCCCGATTTTCTCCCTAATTTAGTCGTGTCCAATTCCTCCCCGTCACTACGGGGCTCCCACATTAAGGCTACTACTACCTCTCAGCCGGGAGGTAGTTTCCTCCGAACCACGTGACGCCAGCCGAACTGCTCGCTCGTGCACCGTTGGTGGCGGAGTAACACACAGCGCTATCCGCTCCTTACGTTTGCGCGAGCTCACAGACACCCCTGACTGGCTGTAGAGCCGTGATTAATGTGGGAGCACTAAGTACCTCTCATCCCTCCCCTCTGAGAGAGCTCGGCCAATCAGCTCTCTCTAGACCTCCGGCTGCGAGAGGTTACAGCATCACCCGGGAATCGAACTGGCGATCTCCGGATGATAGGATGAGCACTTTTACCACTGCGCCACTCGGAGGCCCTATGTCTGCATTCTTGCATATACAACCTTTCCTACAAAGATGCACTAAAAATGAATGAATGAATTAATAACATTACAGAAGAATATTTGCTAGCCTGTAAAGAAAGAGACATATTACATGACAGACCAGTTTTCAGATGGGGGAAAAATAAAATCAATAATGTCGACTCCTGGGTTCCGAATGAAAATAGAAAGGAGCGAGAGTGACGAAGTTACCAAAAGATTCGTATTCTCCAGCATGCTCAGTAAAACCTAACAGCTGTACACATCTGTATCGAACACTTCCGCTTATGTTTAAGCAAAGAGTTTTATTGTTTGTTACTTAGTGATTTTTATAGAAGTTATTTTTAATGTAGAAGTGTTTTCAAAAGCATCATTGCATATGGCTCTTGTTTGGATGTTCCCAAGACTTTTGCACAGTAATGTAAATAATAATGCAGACATAATAAACTTGTATAACAAAATCTGTTGTACAAGTACAAGTGCCCGAAGTGTGCGTGCGTGCGTGCGCGTGCATTGCCTCGCTGTAGACAGGGTTCACACACGCTAACGCAGATTCTCAAACATTATTCCCGGAACAAAGGCTGCTAGAGACTCCTGCAGAAAGAGACGATTTGCTTGTGTAATGTTGACACGGTGAAATTCTGTAACAATAGACAGCGTGACTGTGCTACTTGTTGCCGTCTTGTTAAATCTCTCTCTGAATTGTTCTGCCACCTTTTTCAAACCCGGTCCCCATTCATGAGCGGAAATAGCACTAAACTATGAATACGTTTTCCTCCATTGAGGGACCCATTTCCAACAACAACTGCACAACACAACTTCCTGTTCACTAACGGGAACACGTGCGGCTGGAGGTGTGCCCTGTCGACAAACTCAAATGTGTGTCCAAGATGCATTTGTTTAATACTAGCACCATTTATGAGTATTAATAATAGGATTAATCGGTTTATCAACCATTTGCACATGACTTAAATTAGGTTTAAATCTAGATCTTTTAAGAAGCTCTGCCCATTAAATCCTTTTGAACAGTCCAGGATTCTAAGTAGTCAAAGTACTGATTAAAATTTCTACAACATATCGAAACAGGTTTATATCAATGTCCCTGTTTTAATAGGGTGTCGTTTCTATGGTAACAGCTGCTTTATATGTATTATGTACGTTGCATGAAATAATCTAAGACTAAATGAGCGACATGATGAAAACTAACATTTCCAAAGAAAGTCTCCTAAACCCCTAAGTCCAGTAAACTGATGCTGGTGCAGGGACAGCTGTTTAGTTTTTTTTCAGACAGCTACTATAGTTTAAGGGATAACAGGAACTGACTTGCTTCATCTTGTTCAAGTGGATAAAAAGTAATTTATTCTGCATTGATTGATGCTTTTTAAATATGTTTGCATATGTTTGCATTTCAACAACTGGTTAATCAAACTGTAGGTCTTCAGGTTTAATCAGTTAATCATTAATTATTAAAGGCAGCAAGGCACATTTTTTTTTCTTTTTCTTAAGTTTAATTTTAAGTTAGACTTTGTAAAATCAGCTTTGATCAAGGTTTATGTGGTTTTTAGTAGGATATATTTAAATACAATGTTGTCAAGGTCATAAATTAAGTTTGTTTGTAATTGAATTTAATTACAGCAGAACCCCGACATACCGATTCAGTTCACGGAGACGATCTCCTGAGGCAAAAAGTTGTATATTGATACGATTGATCCCATAAGATATGATGTATAAATGCAGATAATACGTTATTAAAATATTAGCAATATTACCAATATCTAGCACTATAATAATATTTTTGCATATCAATTTTTCTTATTTTTTTTACATTTACATGTCTTTTCTGAATATTGAGATATATATACACACATACAATATTGAGGTATATATATACACACACACACACACACACACACACACACACAGTGGAACCTTGGATTACGAGCATAATTTGTTCAGGAAGTGGGCTTGTGTTCCAAAACACTCGTAAACCAAATCATCATTTTCCCATAAGAAATAATGAAAACTCAAATTATTCGTTCCACAGCCCCCAAAATTAAATACATAAAAATAATTAATACGATCTATAAAATGAAAATAAAACATTAATCTGCACTTTACCTTTAAAAAAAAAAGTACAAATAAATCCCGACAGAAGTGTTTCTGTTGGTGTGCGCAGGCGCCGTGTGTGTGGAATTAGCCCCTTCCCTCGCCTCGTTTTACACAGTAACACTACTCCCTTTTCCCAACCCGCTTTTTAAGTTTCACAAGAAACACACACATCGGAAACACAGTTTTAACAGGAAAAAAAGAAATCTTTCTGACCTGGTGTGAGCGCATACTAAAGGGAATCACTACGGTAAAATAAAAAAAACAAAAAATATATATATATGAACTGTAGTCCAGTGCCTGAACCACTGAGCTACCCCCTATGTCTTCACTAAAACTTGCACAAAATGACCACCAAAAACATGTAATTTGCTTTCTAATAACACAAACAAGGTTTGAATGGCTTTCAGACGTAAACGCAACTTAGACACCATATGCAAATGCTCATTAGTTGGTATTCGGAAAATGCTTTGTATGCAAGATTTCAATTCTTGAGGTGAATCTTTGTAAGGGCATGCATTCATATGCCAGTGTTCGAGTGTATTATTATTATTTTTAGTTTTGTATTTTTAAGGTGTATCAAACAATAATCATCAGTCCTAAATGATAAGAGAGTCAAATAATCTTCCTCATCCATATCCATGTACCAATAATAAGACAATGAATCATTTATTCATAATGAAACTGGTATGGCAGCATGTCACATCATCTTCAAGCGGCTTCACTGTTGCATAAGTCCGATTTTCGTCTCGTCCACTTCATCGATTCGGAAGCAGCGAAGGAGAGCTGCTGCTATTTTCTTGTTAAGGTGAAAAGATCGGGTGGTACATTGCGAGGCGTTATCCGGAGCCAACGCTCATTTCCTGTCTGGAGGAGTGTGTGTATGCGTGTCTAAGTGTGTTAGAATTCACATTAAAAGTTATAAGGATATCAGTGGGCATTACACAAGCCTCTGAACTAATCTGTAAATCCGGTGCAATGTTCTTGAGCCGGACTCAAATCCACAGGATTTATTATTCTCAGCTGTAATTAAAAGCGCCGCAGCTTCACCTTCCGCCAGCACTCGGCGCTGTGGAGCACAGTGTGGGAATGTCGGTAGAGGAAAGCTTGCGCTCCCTGTTTAATCTCTAATGCTGATTTCTGTATTCTGATAAAACATACTTATATGTGGGGGTTTTTTCCCCACCCACTAAAAATAGAAGTATTGAAATTGTGTATTTTTAATTTTCCTTGAATGTTTTTTTTTCTGCATTTTTATACCTCCCCTCTGTTGCAGTTCTTAAATGTCAGTGTTTTAATGAAAAACCACGAATCAGGTCATTGTTTTAAAACTGTGTCGTGACAGTGGGACGCTGTGCATGATGAGATGATGCGGTTAAACAGATCTCTGCAAGACTGATTGAAGTTAATCCCATCTGTTATGCGCCAGGCTGATTGTGTGTTTGTGTGTGAGAGAGAGAAAGAGAGAGACGATGCATGTTGTTTTGGATTTCAGTTAGGACTGTTAAATTTCCACAAATGCAGTTATTCTGTGTTTGCTGAAACGATGACTGATCATAATGTAATATGTTCAAAGTTCATGATTTTATGTTGTGAACAGACAGAAAGGATCAGTAGCATTGTACGTGTTTTAAAAAGTGACTGTATGATGGAAATTACATTGAAAACAAAGCTGAAACTGTGCCTGTGAGTTAATTTCAGCATTTATATTAATTTCTTATCCTCAGTCAAGCTATTCATGTACACTATATTGGCAAAAGTATTCCCTCGCCTGTCTTCAAATGCGTATGAACTTGAGAATTCTTAATCCATAGAGTTTAATATGATGTTGGCCCCGCCCCCTTTCCAGCTTTAACAGCTTCAACTCTTCCGGGAAGGCTTTCCACAAGGTTTAGGAGTGTGTGTATGGGAATTTTTGACTCTTCTTCCAGAAGTGCATTTTTGTGTATTCTCTAATTCATCCCAAAGGTGTTCTATCAGGTTGAGGTCAGGACTCAAGTGCAGGTGCAGGCCAGTCAAGTTCATCCACACCGAGCTCACTCCTCCTTTATGGACCTTGCTTTGTGCAGTCATGCTGGAACAGGAAAGGGCCGTCCTCAAATTGTTTCCCACAAAGTCGAGAGCATGAAATTGTCCACAATGTCTTGGTATGCTTGAAGCATTAAGAGTTTCTTTCACTGTAAGTAAGAAGCTGAGCCTAACTCCTGAAAAACAACCCCACACCAGTTCCAACATGACTGTGCACCAGTGCACAAAGCAAGGTCCGTAAAGACATGGATGAGGGAGTTTGGTGTGGATGGACTTGGTGTCGAATTCCCATAAACACACACTCAGCATAGTCTCAACCCCACCAATGATGTGATTGCTCCATTGTTGAACCCAACTCTTGGATCCTCTTTGAAAATTCCCTCTGTCATACTTGACGGTGTGCCAGTAATTGGTTTGCTTTCAGTGCTGGTTTCCTCTTTCTCGTCCACCTGTGTTCATTGCTCTCGTCAATGGTGTCATCTCTGTAGACGTTCTGTAGCACATTGGAAGTCCATCAACTCCGATAAAGAGGATCAGAGATGTAGGTTCTCGCAAATCGTTCCAGCGTACATGGTGAAGGAAGCGCGGCACAAAACGATAACGTGTCCGTTCCTGTGTCTTCAAATAAGATACTTGTCTTATTAAATCATGGAGTCTGAGCACAGCTCTTGCAGTATCATGACACCAAAAACAGCAAACCCTCCATAATAACAGCAGATGAGCCAATCAACATATGAATCTGGGGCGACTGAAATTATTTCAATATTAACACTGATAAGCGGGAAGCCCCGCCCCTTCCCCCATCTAACATCAGTAATCTTTTACATCTGAAAGCTCATGAGGTTTACATTTAATGAGGTAGATTTATATGAGGTGGTGCACCAGCAAATATTCAAAAATGCACTGAAATTAATAATAATGGCCAACGTATGTTGTTTTAGGAGAATACATTCAAACACTGTTACTTTTTCAAATTACCTCAAAATTGTCTGAATGTTACCTCTATGCGTTGTCTTGGATATTACTGTTTAAATAGTAAGAGTGAACTATATTGACATACTACCCTACAATTCATATTTCGTTGGCTTTTTCTTCAGATACAGTAGATCTGACTAAGCCAGTAATCCCAAGGACACTTCAGAGAGCTTTTTTATTTTCTCCCTCTCCCACAGACTTTGTTGAATAAGGTTGTTTAACTGAGAAATTTATGTTCCTGGGGCTGTCTGTAGTTTTGACAGGTTTTTCAGGATTTCCTGGCGGTTTCTGCTTCTCATGTTCAGTCTGCTAATTAAGCTCCGAAGTGTCTCTGCTGTCGTATTGAGAAGAAGGCCGGTGCCGAGCACAAAGAGACGCACTGCAGTGTCTGTCAGAAAACTGATCATTATCATAATTCGAGCTGCTGCGTTTTCCTTCTAATCTTTTCAAAGCAAGGATCCTGTTAGAACAGCTGGTGTTGGTGACCAAACACTTCTAAAGCAGGAGTGAGTAGTGCAGCCACGCAAGTTGTCATCCATATAAATATTAGGAGCACAGTGCAATACTATTACTACAACCCGAGTCTGGTGAGAAGCAGTATACTAAACGGATACAAACGCTAAAAATGGTTGCGTATGGACAGTGTGGGAATCTCCATCAGATTGCTGTAGATCGTGTACCACACTGAAACCATAAAGATGGCTGTTTAACAGCCCAGAACAGTTTAGATTTAAGTCACCAGTTAATAACTTCAGCTTGATGGGACAGACTTGTAGGATTGTCTCTGATGCTCATACTCCTGGGTTACTCATAAGCACATGGTATTTTATGTATACAGGTAGTCCTCGACTTAAATTCTAATTACAGTGGAACCTCGGATTGCGAGTAACGTGGTTTACGAGTGTTCCGCAAACCGAGCAAAGATTTTTAATAAATGTTTATTTGGAAAACGAGCAAGTAGTAGTTTACAAGCGCCGAGTATCATGTATCACACATGAGACTCTTATTTTGACACCGAGCGTCACGCTCTCACCTTTGTGGAACGAATAATTTGAGTTTTCATTATTTCTTATGGGAAATGATTATTTGGTTTACGAGTGTTTTGGAATACGAGCCCACTTCCGGAACTAATTATGCTCGTAATCCAAGGTTCCACTGTACGAATATCAGCAGATAGACCGTGGTTCGCATCTAATATTCATAGAAGCGAACAGATCACAGAAGTAGCTTCATGTGTATTGTATAAAAAAATAAACAGTGCAGTGCACCAGATACCAATATTTACATTTATATACAATATTTTCAGTGTGTAACTTAATGTATAAAGTGTTTAAATTCCAGGTTATTGTACATGTGTGGGAGAAATGAGTCTGCCTCTCCGGTTTCAACGAATCGGTCCTGAAACATGATGATTAAAAATGTCTGTCCTGATGGTGCATAATCCTAATTTCATAAAATCCTCAACAAAACGGAGATCACAGTCCAATACTGTGGAAAACAGCTTCGAAACAAAATGGCGTCTGGGATTCCTCTCGAGATTTAAAGGCAACACTGTTGCATTTCACAGTGAGATTCATTTCCTCAGGCACAGTTATGGTTTTGGCCACTTGATGGCAGTGTGGGGAAAGGACAGATTTTGCCAAGTGGATTTGGTTACATTGTATATTCGTGTCAAAGGCGTATAAGACTCACTTTGACTGACTTAAGAACAAATCCGACTTACGAACATGCTCCCGGAACGGAACTCTTTCGTAAGTAGGGCACGACCTGTATGGTGTTTTTATACAGTTATAAATTAACCACAGTAAAACATTTGAACGAGTGCAAACATTTTAAAGAATGTTGTACATCTGGAATTGTCCTGGGTGTTATTGCTGCACCCCTTGTACAATCCTGAACTTACTCCAGGACATTTCCACATGTTTGGGCCATTAAAGGAGATCAAATTTACTTTAAAAAAAACCTTAACAACATTACAACAACCCACATATAAGATTGTCAAGATGATAGATTAATTTATAGACAGCCTTTACTATTTTTAAGTACATCTTTCTTGCTTTACTGACATTGTCTAGTTGTAAGCATTTAGGTCTTGATAGAGGCAAAAAAAATCTTAGTGGAAATCTAATAATTTTTTGTTTGATACACTTAAGTAGATTAAAGATCTAGCATTCTTGTGGTGTAAAAATTGATATGTGGGGATATATTTCTGTGAGAAATATTATGCAAAACAAACATTGCTGATTTAGTACATTTTAATTGGTTAAAATTTTAACGGCTAATAATGATTAAGTGTATGCATCTCTAGTTTACACTTGTAACTACACACATCGCTAGCAGTCGCAGGTAAAGGAATGCAAATACAGATTTGATAACCGAACACTTCTACACGAGATCTTGTATTTGGTCTCCACTGTTGCTGGTAGATTTTAGGTTGAGTCAAGAGTGCAGAGGTGCTACAGCCACATGGCAGTTTGGCAACAGTACAAAACAGCTAATGCTCTTCATATCCTATTAAAGTGTCCATATAAATCAATCACATCGAATTATTTCCTCGAATCATTTAGTATGTTGAGTGAGTGAGTTGGAAGACTCACAGGATGTCTTAATTTATCATGTGGTAACTGAAAGGGTCTGCTGGAGTGATCCTCACTGACATGGTGATGAGGCATTCGGTCAAAATGGCAGAGTGAAATAAAATTTCATGGTGAACTTAAACTTGCACATGATGATCCGACTGCATTAAAGACACGATCCAGTTGAGCTTATTGGTGATTTGTAACGGTGAATTTGTACAATGTGTGTATACATATACAGTACCAGTCAAAAGTTTGGACACACCTTTTAATTCAGTTGTTTTTCTTATTAATTGTTTTCAGCAATGGAATTATGACAGAACAAATATGGTATCATGTATATTTTTGATTCTTCAAAGTTGCCACCTTTTGCTTTAATTCACGGTTTGCACGTTCTTGGCGTTTCTCATGCTCTGGTAGTCACGCTTGTTTAGTGTGATTTTTTTTTTTTGTTTGTTTGTTTTTTTTTTATTATTATTTTTTTTTTTTTTTTGAAATTAGAAAATTTTGAAATATGTCTGCTGCTTGAAAGGATTTATGTTGGCAATAATCTGAGGTGCTGATAATCCATCAGTAAGGAACTAGCGGAAACCAGTGAGAACCAGATATACCCATCTACTGGCCTGAAGTGGTCTTCATGGGAGAATCGAGGCCCAAAAGCCATACCTTCAACTGCAAGAAGTCTAAGCAACACAACTATGCATGAAAAAATAGAAACTAGGGTGAAGAAAATTGGCAGCTGGTGCTCTGGACTGATGAGTTAAAAATTTAAATATTTGGCTGCAGCAGGAGGCAGGTTGTTTGCCGAAGGGCTGGAGAGCGGTACAATAATGAGTGTCTGCAGGCAACAGTGAAGCATGTTGGAGGTACTTAAAAGTTTGGGCCTGTGATTCTGCAACTGAAGTTGGATATTTGGTCAGGATTAATGGTGTCCTCAATGCTGAACAAATACAGACAGATACTTCTTTATAATGCAGTGCCATCAGGAAGTCATCTGATTGGTCCCAAATTTATTCTACCCCAGGACAACGACCCCAAACCAGAAAATCACTAACAGCACCTCAAATTAAAGCCATTATGAAGGCTTTACAGAGCATAAATAGCAGACATGTCTCAATATCAACAGTTCAAATAAGATTATTGCATATTTTGGATGTCTTTTTTTTTTTTTAATCAGGAAAGACCATGGAATTAGATGGTGTGTGAAAAATGCTTGTGTATACAGGGGTGCCAATAATTATGGCACACATGATTTTGTGTATAAAAAATAATTATATACTGTATATGTATGCATTGTGTGTGTGTGTGTGTGTGTGTGTGTGTGTGTGTGTGTGTGTGTGTATATATATATATGTATGTGTGTGTGTCTATAATATTTTATTTATTAGAATCCTAAGAACAATAACAATTAACCAATAATTGTGTTTGCGTGTGTGAGTAGACACTTTTTTTCATCAGTTGAAAGACCTTTTATTATCTGATCGTCCTTGACGTCATTTTGCCAAGCATTGTTTTTGCTGACATTTTTCGAATTTGTTCAGTAACTGATTGATGTTCCCTTTCTTTACCTTCGGTAGGTTTTTGGCCGAGTTTCATGAAGACTTCTTTCCCGAGGCTGCGTACGTGTCTGCCACTGAAGCGCATTACTGTATGAAGCAGCCGAGGCCCGTCTGCTGAGACTGAATTATTTCCTCTCTTGTCCATCCTGACATCCCCAATCCCTTTCACTTTCTGACTCAAGTCTGGAGCTTGCTTTGTCCAATTTCATCTCTCTCAGAGACCTCAATGTGCATCTCTTTACCTTTTATTTTCATTCTATGTGGCATGAAGACTCCAGAAAGGCTGTTTTCATCCCGCGTTTCAGCTTGCTTCTGTGAATAGATGGAAGCCGCTACACGTTGTCCTTTTTCTTCAAGCAAAATGCTTTTTGACTTCATCTTCCCCAGACCTCCTTGCTGTTAGTCGGGTATCTTGCTTTTCCTTCTCTCTTTGCAACTAAAACAACAAAAATGACTTGATTTTGATCCATGGAATCGGTCAGTTCGCGGCATTGTTTTTTTCCCACCTGCTGGGATTGTTATTAAAGAACACAAAGACAAGTGTTTTTGTTGTTGTTGTTTCTTTTTGTCCTCCCCTCTCTCTATGCTTAACCAGTTCTTAGCATAGAATTTTCCAAAGTTATCATTATATCAGATTTAGTTTTTTTTTTTTTTTAACAGTGGAATATCCTGTTTTTGAATGCTTTGATTTCATACAATTTGGACTGTATTGCATACAATTTTACATTTGCAACAGTTCAAACCATTGAATATATCAGTACAAATAAGTGCTTTAAAGACACATCTTATTAAAATGCGATCTTTTACAGTCATGGACCAGTGACTCAGTGGCTGACTTTTGGTCATTTTGTGCCACACCTTGAAGGAATACGATCTTACCTTGCAAAAAGACTGAACCAGCCACATGTACTCCATATCTGTTAAACACATGAGCACACAATCTGTTGTATTCTTTCTAAGGTCTGTTGTCTTATATTTATGAAGTTTCCCAGAGTAACAGCCCTGCTCTAGCATCAGCTCCTTTCCCTTGATGGATCATAAATGAATAATGATCTTGGATCAGCACTCTTTCCCCCTATTGTGTGCAGAGCCTTTATGAATACAACATAAAGTTGACATGTGTTGTCATTCTCAAAGAGCAAATCTACATGCCAGTTAAGCTCCTGTTTGTTAATATAAATCCATGACTTGAAGTGAACGTTTTTTTTTTATTATTTTTTTTACATGATGTATATTTTACAATTTGTCTGCTGTACATTTTTTTTGTTGTTGCTTTGTTGTGAATTTCCTGCCTCCTTGTATAATAAACCACTGCAAAATAGATATTGTTCTACTTGCTTTTTTCTTGATCTGAACTGTAGATTAAGATATTTGACTTTGCACTAAAACGTTGGTTTATATACAGTTCCTGGCCCCAAAAAAGGTGTCATGCACTGGCGTACACAAACGCTGGTTAAACTGTCTTTAACCTAAATAATGATTCTCAATGTGGTGGCCAATTCGTATGTAAAAATGATTCCTCATGCTCCCAGAACCGCTCTTTCATAATTTGAGATCTGGAATATCCCCGAACCATCAGGGAAGAAAAACGCCATAGATGGGATAACCCGGTCATTTAGTACATTCAGGTCATCAGCTGACTTAATTTTTTGCCACATAATGACCTGATCAACTGAAACAACCCCAGATCATAACACTGCCTCCAGTGGCTTGTACAGTGAGCACTATGCATGATGGGTGCATCGCTTCATACGCTTCCCTTTTTACTTCTTGCTTTTTACTCCAATGCTCCAAAATCCAATCTATATGCTACCTAGGAAAAAGAATCTTTGTTGTTTAGTCTCAAAAGTGGCTGCACTGCTGTTTAGTCACAATCTCTTTGACTTTGTCCTACTGTGCATCTTACTTTCGCCATTAAAATAGCTCTGATTAGCCGCTGTCTTGTTGATGGCTCAGCACAATCTTTCCAGGTTATAATAATGTATTGTTACTTTTCTTTACACAATTCCAATAATTTCAGCAATCTCCAAAATGAACCTTTCGAGAAAGGTGAGTATTTTACTATAATGGCCATGTAGAACAGGCAATTGAAGTGTTTGTTGTGGTGAAGAGGGGTCGTGCACTCTGGTGGACCTCAGGGAGTTTAATGCACTCAAGAGGATCTGAGGAAAATGATCCTAATGACCCCTGTGAAAGGCAAATGTATGCTGTCTGGATTAGGGTTCGTGGGTCCTACTTTGGATCGCATCATCCATGTAACCCAGTCAGGGTTGTTATGAAACAATCTTGTAGACGTTCAATCTGAACCCTGCACCATGAAGGTTGGTGGTCATGTACAATACCGGGCATGTTGTGCCCCCCTGTGTTTTTCCTTGATTTTATTAGCAACAACGTGATAAATGTTCATGTGACAGGGAGCTCCCATTTCAGTGTAAATTTCAAGTGACCTTTTAAAGTTTTTTTTATTCTAAAATAAGTACAGCATACAGTTCTGAAATTTAATTCCTATCCGTAATTAAGATTAACTAGTTTGAGATTTGATGAGTTTGATCAGCTTCTGGATGTCTTGGTTCATTTCCTCCTACTCAACAGCATACCGTTTATAAAATTATTTGAAAAACTATATTTAGCTGCTTGGGTATTAACCGGTTTCGACATTTACTAGGGACGGTCATGCAAAAATGTCCAATTAAATAAAGTAAAGGTGCTGCAGTTTCATGTGTAAAATTTTTTTTTTTTTTAAATCTATAGCTCAGGGCAAAAAAAGGAGCTATTCCTAAAGCAAGATGTGCCTAAAGTTTGCTAATTTAGCTTCTTGCATGTCTCCCAACAGCACCCGGGGCTAAAGTGGGATTTACATGCCTCCTTTCTAACACATCAGTGTGGGAAAAGTACAATTCTGTATGTGCTGCTGTAGTTTTGCTAAATATTGTCTAATATGGGTAAGGAGGCACATTGGCGTAGTGGTTAGCACTGTCGCCTTGCACCTCCAGGATCGGAGTTTGGTATGGAGTTTGCATGTTCTCCCCGTGCTTGGTGCATTTCCTCCCAAAGTCCAAAGACATGCAGGTTAATTGGCGTTCCCAAATTGCATGTAGCGTGTGATGGATTGGCACCAAGTCCAGGGTGTATCCCACCTCGTGCCCTAAGTGTCTCCAAGTCCCCCACAACCCTGTATACAAGATAAAGCAGCACAGATGACGACAGCGATGGCTAACGTAACTATGCTTTCTTCTTTTTCACCTTATGATTATTATTATTTGTATTACATCATGCTGTTGTTTTCATTTCCATCAAAGTATAATCCCAGAGCTCAGCTCATCCTCTCTGTTCACATAAACTCCGCTCTCTTGAGTCCTCGCTAATTTAGGCGTAGTTGCATGTATTGTACTTGTTAAACAATGACACAAGCGTAACGCCTGACGATGTGATATGTCCGACATGTCTCTGATCGATGATGTAAGCTAAAATAAATTCCAAATTACCGTTTCCCATCACTCTGCACCAAGATGGCCCCCAGTCCCGTAATGGCTGCTCTCAGTTCGTACAGAACCTCTCTCTCCATTATAACAAGCCAAATGGACAGAGTGCTAAGTGCTAATCCAATCGGAGTGCCATCACAGGGGCAAAACGGAGCACTTACAAAGGAAATTGGAGCTGCTCTTCTCAGCCCCGAGGTATCGGATAGCGGAGAAATTTCAGACCGGCCGCACGTCTGGGGCTACGCTAAACCGATTTCCCCCGCCCAGTCCTCTCGATATCAATTCCTCTTGATTCGATTTTAAAAACTGAAGGTCTGCAAATGCACCCGGAGCTCATGTGTAAGTTCGTCCACTATCATTCTCTCTTTGTTCCTTTCTCGTTGGTGTTGTCTTCTTCCATGCATGAGCTGAAAGCTTGGATTTCTGGGCATCAAACATGGAGTCAAGGGCCACTCCTGGAACATCTCTAACTGCAGCAGATGTTGGATGGCTAGAGGAGTCTGTACAGATGCCGATGTGAGTGTTGTTTTTTTTTGGTTCTTATTAAAGGTGAACTATAAATTCTGTATATAATATCCAGCAATATTACAGTTTCCACTGAACTGTTTCTCTCCAGCTGTCCGGCTAAATCAATGACAAATGAGTTTCATTCCTTGATGTTGACTTCACAGAGTTTCGCTCTATAAAACTGTTGTAATCAATGCATGCTCAAAAACGTCTTTTTTTGCTTTCTTGACCAAATCATTGCTATAAAATCATACCCACTTGAAAATAGTTCACTTTCAAAGCAAGATGAATTCCTTCCCATACCTTTTGCTAGATGTTTGGCATTGCATTAAACCTGTAACGTGATCAAGCATCAAGGATCATCTTGCGATATATTTGGAATTCCATGTGTTTCTTTTTGAATACTAATAACTGACTGGACCAAATGTGTGTGTGTGCGCGTAATCTTTCTTATTCTGTGCTTCAGGAGTCATACAATGCAAAATCTATATTAATATTAAATGAAGAAAGGCATCTGAATCTATATATGGCACTGGCATATTTCTTTTTCTGCATAAGTATTTGTAATAGAGGAAGCAAGAACGTTCAGACTAAATCACTTTTCCAGCACCTCAGGATAGTCTTATTCCGGGTAGACGCCTCCTTAGAGCCACTTTATCTTTGCCTCAGGACTTTCCGTTTTAGTGTAACACAAGACGTACAGCTTGGCGAAGAATGAAATTAGCAGTTTTCTTTCCCATATGCACAGCAAGTTTTCCATGTATGCATAGTGTGGTTTCTAAACCCTTCTTATGTTCCAAATGTACATGTTTCTAGCATCATCAAACAACCGAATGGGTTATACTATAATGTTGTAAGAACTTGGGGTGGATGTTGGGCCCACTTTAAATGCAACAATGAACAAACAACATATTTGCACTTATTTATTCCGGATGCTAATGTCTGTGTGATGAATAAACAGTAAGGTCATTTGGCTCTGATGCATCAGGCCACATAATTTAAAATAAAATGCAGCATTTTTATCTATTTTAACTTCTATTCTATATTCCATCTATTGTAAATAGAATAGTAGTTATTAACCCAAGACATATTTGTTGGCCAATGCTGGATTTTTTATTTTTGTTCTAGAGCTGGAAACATAATTAGCTGTCGGCTATGGGAAGCCTCAAGACATTGTTTCGCTCGGGATTGGTTTATACGTCTGTATATGTACATTACCTTGCTCAAGGGCCCAACAGGCGCAACTTGGTGATGGTGGGGTTTGAACCTGGGACCTTCTGAACTGTAGCCCAATGCCCTAACCACTAATCCATTGTATGCTTGTGCATTGAATGCAGTTTTCGCTTGGGTTTATGCCAATATATGTGCAAATAATGTAAACATGTACGCTAGGGGGCAGTGTTGGGCATATCTTCAGCACAATTTACGCGCTACAAAAATCATCTTACTGACATGGGAATGTTTTGCTTAGACCAGGGGTCTCCAACTCAATTCCTGGAGGGCCGCAGCCCTGCAGAATTTTGTTCCAACCATAATTAAAAACACCTGATCCAACTAAACAAGTCATTAAGGCTTATTTGAAAACTACATAGTATGTATGTTGGAGCAGGGTTGGAACAAAACTCTGTGGGGCTGCGGCCCTCCAGGAACTGAGTTTGAGACCCCTGGCTTAGACCATAGCCCCGGGAACATACTTAGACCTGGGCAGTACAGTAGGGAAGTGGGGGCATGGGACAGGTGGGGACTGTTCGTAGTGCTGTTATACAACAATGACAATCACGCTCTTGGAGGGAACTATTCCAAGATGTGACTTGCAAGAACTACAAAATTCTGGTTTCAGAATCATTTTCAGTATAAGAAATCCTAGCATTTATCTCATCTTCACTGAATACATTATCTCTACAAATATGGATTTTCCCATTTGGATTAACGTCCTCGTCAAGGCATAAATATCCAATTTGTCCAGAATCTCACCATGAACATGCGTAAGTTCATTTGTGAAAGCCTTCCTCCCACCAGCAGCGTGGTTCACCCCAGCACCTCTACTACCTGTGGTTATGGCGCAGATAGCTCAGGTAGAGGAAATTTTGAGAAAATGCTTTATGGCTTGGAAGTGAAAACCCTTTAGCCCCTTGTTTGATGTTTGTATAATGTATAGGAAATAAAAATTGTGCTCTAGCGAATAATTTAGCTGATCACATGATACATCGAGATCACAGCGAATATATCATGCTGAAATTTACATACAAAGGAAAAAGCATTGGTCCTGCCATGACTTTATTCATGCATACGTCCGTGGACATTATAGTAAACATAATAAACTGCAATGGAAAACCATAACCATAACCATTGATGTGAGCACTTTTGAAAAAGGAGCACTTTTCACATCAGCATTTTTAAACAGTTTTCTGACAAAGGAACATCTTTATTTTTCAAATCTTTGATAGAGACAAAAAAAAAAAGCAAATATCACCTGTCTGATATGACCAATGATGATAGGAACTAGTTGCATGAAAATTCCACAATCTTAAAAGTAAATAAAATGGGTGAAATAAGCTATTTATTAATAAGTAACAATAAGTCAGTGATGACAAAATGCTGTTTTATATAGAAAAAATATGACTGGGCCACATCTCGCTACACCGTCATCCGTTATTTTCCTTTAGCTTGCATTACTCACACATCAGTTACTTTAGCGGCAAAAGGGGAAAAAAGTGAAAATTCAGTGATTGAAGATGTCTCAGCCAAAAGACTAGACTGAAAGTGAGTAAAATTTTTTTTTTATATATATATATATACATGTTTTTTTCGTGTGTGTGTGGGGGGGGGAGCTGTACTGTCACTTTATTGTAAGTTGAGAAAATGAAAGTGAGAGAAAATCAATACATTTGCCCTAGCTTTAAAAGCTGCAAACCTCCAAAGAACCTTACAGTCTGTCCGTCCATATGTTTACTCGATTCATTCTCTCTCTCTCTCTCTCTCTCTCTCTCTCTTCTTCGCACTCTCTTGCTCTCAAAAACCCACACTCATCTAACTTACTTATCTCATGCATCGAATTTATCTGCGTCTTACTCATGTTAAATTATAACACCCATCTCCCCCCCCCACCCCCACCTTCACTCTAATATATTAAACTTCCCATATTTTACTGTTTCTGTAACACCATAACACAGGTCTCAGAGCTCTCCCCAAGTGTATGTCGGTTCTCCAGGTAAAATACCCCTCATATACAGTAATCCAATTTTTCATACCTCATACCAGCTTCTTCACTCCTTCTTCTTATGGGCCATGCCACTCCAGGGAAAAGGAGAGTTAAGAAACAAGATGGGGGGGAGGGGATCTTCTTATATGAGGTCACAATAGAGGAAAAATCTACTTTGCTTGTTTAAACCATGGCCAATACAAAAACAGAAAAATGTTTGACAAAAGAATTCTACCAAACAGTCCTCATATGAAAATCATGCTAGGATATACAGTACACAGATCAGTCATAACATTGGACCTGTTAATTTTAAAACCACCTACTGTAGGTTTACGGTTCCCCTTTATGCCACCAAAACAGCCCTAACTGCTTGAGGCATGACCCAACAAGACCTCTGAAGGTGTGCTGTGGTAACTTTTACTGGTAATTATATACCAGTTTACTGGTATATAATTGATATGATACTCAGTGTTTTGTAATGCACCTTGCATGGGTATTAATGTTATGGCTGATCAGTGTATAGACAATGGAATTGTGAGAAAATGTCAAAGGATATTTGGGTCTAAAGAGGTTCAAATTAATTAATGATAAGACTTATATTCTTCCTTCTCCATGCACTTCTCTCCTTCTTTATTCTCGCGTGCAAAAAGGAGCTAGGACTAGTCAGACTGCGAATCAGCACAATGAGAAATTTGCAAGGATTAGAAGATCACAGGGGTTTAGAGAGGCTCAAAGAACAGCGCAACTCCCAGAGCAGAAGCAGTTCACACACGTGACATGCCAAGAGGTCTGACGAGGATAGAAAGTGAAAGAGAATCTGATCAGATGTACAGGGCAGGCATCGTCCTCAAGCTGTGTGATCTTCACATGACATGACTGAAGTGATTCAAATGTGCAGTTTGTACATTTGGAGTTTAAGACTTTTTACATAATAACGATAATAAAACAACAATCTAGGCCATTTTTTTCACTGCAAAAAAAAGCAGTTTTTCATGTGATGCACATTTTTTTAACACATCCTCCTTGTTTTGCATGTGTACACACTTTTAGCAGTGATCTTATGTAATTTATTTTTTATGTAATTTATTTTAAATTGTTTGCATGTACTTAATCAAAGAATTTTTACATTTATTATTTTTTAACATGCTGCAATTTAAAAAAAAAATTCATGTTGTTTTTGCATATTAGGTTTAGGTCACAAGAAAAATTCAGAATGTATACAATATATAAGGATCTAAGAAAAGTCTTGCCCAGGACTATTTAATCCTTTTTGTTAGTTTTCACTATGTGTATTTTACATTTGGTGATGATTGAACAAGAAAAATAACAGGTAACATGATATCTATATCAAAGATGATGAAAATCTAATAAAGCACTGATCAGTGCTCTCATAGCAGTGAGTACTAATCAACTGAAGAATGAGGAATACTCTCAGAGTTTTTTTTTTTTTTTTGGAGAAAAATCAATCTGATGTTAAGTGGATAAACAGCATAGGTGGTCAGTTGAATAAATACAAATTGTTTTTTATAAGACAAAATTAAGCCTAATCAACCTAAGTCTAATTGCTGCTGTTTTATGTCTAATGCAGAGCCGATGTTACACTAGGAGAATGACATCTGAGCTTAAACATACTGTATAGAAACAGTGTATCCTCTGCACTGTAAGTTCTTTTTTTCATAATGATGAAGGACAAAGGAATTTTACAACCTTTCAAAAACACGTCTTCCCTTCAAAAATAAAAATTAGTTTTAGTTATAATTTATAATTATAAATACTTTTTCATGTTTGCTTTTGTATAGTGCCTGAGTAAAATAAAATTGAAAAAAAAAAAACTGATGTGCACCAGAAAGTTAATTACTAGAAAGATAATGAATTTCTTTCCTTCTTTCTTTTTTTTTGTACACAGGTCCCTTTGGGCTTTTTATACTTAAAAAATAAATAAATAAATAAATAAATAATATATAATTATATATTGTTAATTTGCAATTGCAGGGCCTCATTTATCAACATGGATAGGAATTGAATTTATCCATATCCAATTTCCATATTTAATTAGAATTAATTGCACAAGAAATCATCAGGTTTAGCTAGCTTGTGCATTTCATTTACACAATAGTTAGGAAATTCTGTAAAACCCAATCATTTCATATTTAATCATTAACTAAAAAAATTCATTAATTTGCAAAAAACAAATAAACAAAAAAAACAAACAAACAAAAAAAATATATATTTGCAAATGAATGATTTTTTAGCTATATATATATATATAAATATATATATATAAACAATTCATTTAAATATGTATAAGATGGTTACATACATTTTTACTGCATCATCTTTTAATACTGTGCAGCACCTCATTCAAACCAACACAGTCTTACCAATAAGTCTGACATGTCTCAAGCTGCAATGTGCCGTCCATTACATGTTGTCCCAAAATCAAATACTTATGGCTTGTGACTGGCTAAAAAACACTTTTCCAAAGAAATCAATGTTCTAGAAGAAATGTTTAGTTCAGTCTGGCTTACAGTATGAAAACACAACTTTACTGAAAGATTAATAAATGAAAGGTCTATATATGCAATTTCCATAATTTATTACGAAGGGTGCCAATAAAAATCAACGTAATCAAAGGCTGGTCTAAAATCAGCAAGTATCAGTAGATATTTAAATCTTCAGAGCCCCATGCATGTTTAAAGACAAAAATATTTCCTTTATATTAAAATATTTCCATTTTATGTCTAGCCCTCCAGGAGTCACTTTTTCTAAGAGTATAGCTGCAGAGGTTCAGGATGTACACAGAGCTTAATTACTCTGGTTTTACTGGGCCAGATTTTCTCCATAGCATGACAAATTTTTTGTTTTATTAACTTTGAGAGAGAGAAAGGCTGGTGGGGAGATGAATTTTTATAGCTGCCGTAAAATAAATAATAGGACAACAGGAATTAAATTTTCTCTTAGACATTCTTTAAAGTATAAATATACAGCTGAAGTTAGAAGTTTATGTACCTTTGAGTTGAAGTCGTTAAAATGTATTTTTCTTACCACGCCACAGATTTCATTTTAACAAACTAAGCCTTCTACTTTAGGCAGGACACAAGTATTTTTTTTTTTTTTTTTACAAAACTTGTTTATAGATAGATTATTTCACTTATAATTCACTATATCACAATCCCAGTGGGTCAAAGGTTTACATACTCTTAACTGTTCCTTTAAAAATAGCAGAAAATCATGTCTTGGCTTTAGATGCTTCTGCATTTTAAATAATAATTTTTACTTATTAAGGGAAAAAAGCTGTCCAAACCTACCTGGCCCTGTGTGAACAGTTGTGTGTAATTGTCACCTTTGCTGAATAATGAGTGAACTAGGATTTTTGGAAAGCCGAGTTAAATTTCACTTGCCACACTCAGGCCTGATTACTGCCAGACCTGTTGAAATAAGAAATCACTTAAATAGAACCTGTCTGACAAACCTGTCTTTTGGCACGCTAAAAGATCTAAAAAAGCAGTATGATCTAAAGAAATTCAAGAACAGATGGGAAACTAAGCATTTGACATGCATAAGCCTGGAAAGGGTTACCAAGCCATTTGTAAACCTTTGGGATTCCAGTGAACAACGGTGAGAGCTGTCGTCCACTAACAGAGAATCCTTGGACCAGTGGTGAACCTTCCCAGGAGTGGCCAGTCTACCAAAATTACTCCCCGAGTATAATAACCTATCCAGTAGCTCATAAAAGAACCCAGAACAACATCTAAAGAACTGCTGGCCTCACTTGACTCAGTTAAGAGTCATGATTTACTGTAACAATAAGAAAGAGACTGGGCAAAAATGGCATCCATGGAAGAGGTTCAAGGTGAAAGCCACTCTTGACCAAAAAGAACACAGGATCATCTCACATTTGTCAAAAATAAATATCTTGATTATCCCCAAGAATTTTGGGCAAATTTTCTATGGACCGTGTGCATCAGTATTTGGTAGCGTGTGGGTGTCAAGATTTGAATGTGGTTCGAGGCGCGGGTCCCCTCTAGTATGCATTTAAAAGTTAAGAGTTATGCCTTCTTAATGTCTACGTCCAGGCCTCAGGAACTGTCTGCTACTTTGCAATTTCTAACGTGAGAAAATTAGTGGACCCTATAGGTTGGGGGTTTGAATCTCACCTTTGGTCTGCATGTATGGAGTTTGCATGTTGTCCCCAGTTTCCTCACACAATCCAAACACACATGGTGTTTCCAAATGTGTGTGCTTGTTTCCTGTGATGGTTGGCAACTCATTCAGGGTGTATCCTGCCTTGTGCCATATTTTCCCTGGGATAGATCATGAACGGATGGACTGTGGATCTACAGAACCTGATCGGACCGAATGAAGACGAATTAATGAAAAGGTATAATTGTCAGACAAATAGCAAATAACTATTAGATTTCAGTCAGGATTCTTGGCCAAGTCATTATCTTCATCTATCCTACTTTGAGTAAATCTTGTTGTGTACATGGTGAAAAATGTAGGAGTTATACACAATGAATGAAGACAGGTTTTTAGAACCATTCAGGTTGTGCAGTCTCTTGTCGTCTCTCTCATAAACACGGCACAGTGGCAGATTTGTTGTCTGTGAGGCCACAGCTGTTGAAGCATTGATCCTCTCCCTCCCTTACTCCGAGTGGGATAATATTGTGTCAGTAATAGGACATGGAAGGGATGTGTGCCCCTGAGGCCACTTGCTCTGACTCGCACAGAATTGAGGTATGTACGTAGCGTTTATCCCAGATGATCCCGCAAAATCCATCAACTGCAGTGGTGCACTAAGCGCTCGGGAGAAACTGGACTTAATAAAAGAGAAAGGAAAGAAAGGCAAGACCTTTTCTAAGCATCAGACATGGATTCCAGCAGGGAGGAGCTGGGGGTCATTCAGTAAGTACCGTACATTTGAGCATCGACTCCTCAGGCAACACCGGCTCTATTTTTAATATCCAGATATTGTGGCAGAAAAGTCTGAAAATCTCAGGATTCTGTCATGTTCAAAACCTGAGGTAAAATCTCAGTCTGTATTTTTTTATTGTTTACTTTCCTGGGATACATTAAACATTGTACTCTATTCTGACCTAATCAAATAAATCAACCTATTCAACTTACTTCTCATATCTAGACATACCCACATCATTCCCCCACTTCAACCATTTATATAAATGTCTGTCGGAATCTAATTCTAAATCAGGGATTTGGTTGTGCATTACATACAACATAACCAAAGCAGGGGTAGAAAATACATCTATAATTGTACTTTGTGCATTTTTATGATTTGTACTTTGCTCAAGTTGTTCTTTAAATTGGATAATAGTACTCTCACTCAAACTAATTTCCAAGGGAAATGTTTTTATTTGTTACATTTTCGCTTTGACCTTTTGAAAATTACTTCATGCAACTTTTCCCTCTTTTTTTCAATTTTCTTTTCTTAGTAAATAAAATTTTCTTTTTTGCTGGAGTTCCCAGTTCATGCAAAATGTGGTGTCTTATTTGCCATTCACATAGAAATTAAACATTTAACAAATAAA
>QMIH01000443.1:312884-326812 GCA_003987875.1 Clarias batrachus | reverse complement strand
ATATTGTTAACTTATGTTAACTTTAAAATTGATTTGATTTGATCTATTTAAATTAGCTCTTTAAATTCCCTAGCTGGTCAACTTTTATAAATTCACTACAAATTACTTTGTTGGTTTCAGCCTAGTTTAATCTAATTTGTTTAATTGCCTGGAGAACTACGTAAGTATGATGACCTTGTGATTAGCGCTTTTCACAAAAACATAAAATGTTTTACTACTAATATTTTAGTAGTTAGTAGTACAAAGTAACCTATAGACATTTTTTTAAATCAGCCTAGAAATTATTTACGTACAAAGTGAGCCAAAAATATTGTCATGTCATGCTAAAGGTTTGTCAGGTAAAATTGATTGACGTTTTTAGAAATTACTGTATGAAAGACAAATTTATTATTCAGTTGTTTCAATGCTCCTGTGATTGCACTGGGGGATTACATTCATGTACCATCCCTTTGCCGTGGGTAAAATGGCATTGGACTGAAGAGCAATATTGGGGTCAGGAAGCTGCAGTGGATTACCCTGTATATAGAGTATATAATCTAAAGGTTGTGATAAGTTATGTGTTGTGCTAAGTTAGTTCACCTATGATGTACAGTACTGTGCAAAAGTCTTGGGCAACTGCAAGATGTCTTCAGAAAAAAAAAGTTTCTACTTTCAAAAAAATGCTATAAAAAGCAGTAAACAGTAATGAGTGAGACAAAGTAAATAATTGGTCTGATGACGATTTGCTTAAAACATAGTCTCGGGTACAATTTATTTAGTTTAATAAGGAAATTAAATGCTTAGTTTTACTAAACATCCTTTCGAACATCCTACCGAACAAGTTTGTTTTGTCTGAAAAGTAGTTTTTTACATAATATGCTGCTTTCTGTTCTGGGCTACAGATATTTTCCTGTAAGATGATTGATTGATTGACTGATGATGCAATTCTTTTGTACTAAAATAAATAATGAATAAACATGTATAACAAAGTTTATAAAATATAAAGTATAAAAAACAACTGTTTCTTTTTCACCCTATAAAGAGTGGAATTAAAAGTAGTTGCTGTAATATATATATATATAGTTTCTCATTTTAATGCATCATTATATCACAGGACTCACAGTAGCAAAAAAACAAGCAAAACCTCCAAATAAACAAAGACCTGCAAAGCACAATCCATCTTAGTCCTTCCATGAATAATCAGGAAATACTACCCTTGTAAACAAGGAAGAACGATGATACAATCCAAGGTTAAATGTGTCCAAGGTCATTGTGAGACTGTGCACACACTCATCAGGCATTTACATATTGCTCAATGTCTTGTCTGACAGTTATCCACTAAAAATCTCTTCCAAACGCTTGCATTCTTGAAATAGGTGTCCTCAGCTATACAAACATTTAATAACTTCCCACTGTGTATATTGGGATACAGGTATCTTTGTTGTTGGACACTCTGGTAGTGCAGGGCCACCTTGTTGAGTTTTGTGAATGTTCTTCATAGTTGTCCAGTGCACAGGAACTATATGGTTATAATATGGCTGGCTGGCTTGTTGACTTTCAAAGATTCAGGAAAACATAAAAACTTTTTTTACATTTTTTTTTTATCTGTCAAGCAACCTGAGATTGAAATAAAAACTGGCATTTGACCGGGCTGGCTGATCCTTTAACTTCTTAAAGCTATAGAAAACACAAGAGTAAACCTTAAGTGGATTACCTTGTCTCTGGGAGAGGATTGACCTACTTTAAAAAAGGCATCCAATTCCACGAGTTGTAATTAAGGATTTGGGTGGCACAGGCTAAAGACGTGGTTGACTTTAGTGTGTGAATACTTTTGGCAATATAGGGTATATAATTGTGTCCAGGGCACTTTGGGCGCCTCGGGCCATGACTCCACAAGACCTGGTGGTGAACTGTGGTGTTTGGCACCAGGATGTTGGCAGCAAATCCTTTGAGCACTGTGTGTTGTGGGGCAATGCCCCATGGATCAAATTTGTTTTTCCAGCGCATTCCATGGATGCTTGGTTGTACTGAGACTGGGGAATTTGGATTCAGGATCAACATTTTGCACAGGCGATCGTCATTAATTTCTGCGCTACATTGGCTTTTTCTGCAGGATCCATTAGCTTTTCATCCCAACAGACATAGATAAGTCTTGGCTGCCCATGGGCCTCTCACCAGTTCACTGGTATATAAGTGATAATCAGTGTTATTCAAATTACCTGGTTGCGGTGTTAGTGTTGTGGCTGATACGTGTAAGCAAAAAGAAGTGGTTAACTGTGACAGTGAAAATGACGGCAAAAAAAATGTTGACATTACTAATAACCATTTGATTAACAGTTGAACAACAATAAAACTAATATGTGTGTTATTAATGCAACAATTTTACTATACATATTTACTATTATTACTACATTACTAATTGTCTTCTATATATTTTCCATTATTACTATTATTACCATATTATTATTTAATTTCTATACATTTTCCATTATTACTATATTACTATTTATTTTCTATTTATTTTTTGTTATTATATTACTATTATTTTCTATATATCTTCTATTATTACTATTATGACTATATTACTACAGTATTTATTTTTAATTTCAGGCAAGTACAAAATTTGTACTGTAATCTTAACGCCTTTTTTTGTTTTGTTTTTAAATGAGTTTATTTATTTAATGATTTATTTATTTATTTGTCTGTTTGTTTGTTAATAATTAATTTTATATAATTGAACAAATGCCGGTGAAAAGTGTAGCAAGGTTAGTTATTGTTACTGTATAATGTAGATATTATGTTCTCGTGTTCCTATCTACTGGAGAAAGAGTCCTGGGGATTAATTTCCACTAGAGAATTGGAGTCATTTGCACAAAGCTTGTTTTGTGAAATATAGTTATCTGCTGAAATATCTTCTGAGACCAGGTGTACTGTTTGTGTTATGGTGTTAACCGTACTATTTCAAGTCCTAGCTCATGATAAAAAATAAATTGTCTAACAATTCATATACGGAATGCCATTCGCTTTATAGCTGTGTTTTTTTCTATAACTTTTTAACCTTCTGAAGCCAGCAATGTGGGATTTATTGTGACCTGTATGACGCAACACATCAACATTAATGCTGGAACTTTGTATAAAGACGGAAAAAATGTTCTCCGATTTGATTGGTGCCTTATAAGCCATGTGTGCACGGTCAAATGTGATCACGGTCATTTATATCCAATACACTGTGCATCAAAACGTATGGACATGTTATTACAGTATGTGCTGCATTGTATATGCATACTTACAGTATAGTTATCTATTTTACAGATTTTTTTATACAAGCGTGAACCTGAGAACTCAAGGGGCTAATATAATGTGGCACTTCAATAGCGAGGTGCTGCAGCAGGCATTAAGGGGAAACAGTGATAAATCGTTATGCTGCATTGCTCTTCGGTATCTGAAGCTACCACATTCTGTCCTTCTTATTGATGAGTGTGCTTGGTATTCACGTGTGGACAGCAGGGATGGAGGGGAGGGTACACTCCAGAGCCTGGGAGCAGAAGCTTAAGATTACTGAAAGTAGAGCAGGACACACACACACACACACACACACACAATCCAATAATGGATTTTTCCATAGTTTCTGTGTATGCTGCGCTGTCCCCTCTTACCCTGGAATATAGTGATGTATGACCGGTTCTCGTAACCTCTATACATCCCATCTGTTATCTGCGCATCAGACAGAAGTAAAACCTTTGACACAATTTTGTTCTGACAATCTCACTATAATCTCACAAAAATCACAAATCTAAAAAATCTCTCAAAAATCTCTTATCTGTACATCAGAGAAAAGTAAAACCATTCTAAACATTTTTCCCCTGTTTGGTTGATCTCAACAGCAACTGTTCAAAGCAGATTATTATATACTATATATACTATTATATTATTATATTGTGCAAAAGTTATTTAACAAATTTTGGTGATTTTTTTTAAGTTAAAAGATGTTAACACACAGTCTTTCTTGGAAATGGAAAAAATGCACAATATTTTCAGCAAACATTGGTGCATAGTTACTTTTTTATGGCACTGTGCAAAAGTTTGGGCACCCTACATAATCAGTACTTAGTAACACCTTCTCTGGCAGATATCACAGCTTGCTAACGCTTTTTTATAGCCAGTTAAAAGTCTTTCAATTCTTGAACTTGGGATTTTCTCCCATTCTTCTTCGCAAGAGGCTTCTAGTTCTGTAATATTCTTTGGTCGTCTTGCGTGCACAGCTCTTAAGATCTACCCACAAATTTTCAATAATGTTTAAATCAGGGGACTGTGGTGGCCGTTCCAAAACCTTCTCTTGAGGTAATCCATAAAGGATTCGAGGTATGTTTAGGATGATTGTCCTGTTGTAGAAACCATCCTCTTTTCAGCTTCAGCTTTTTTACAGATGGTGTGATGTTTGCTTTCAGAATTTGCTGGTATTTAGTGGAATCCCTTCTTCCCTCCAGCCGTGCAATGTTTCCTGTGCCACTGGCTGCAACACAGCCCCAAAGCATGATCGATCCACCCCCATGCTTAATAGTTGGCAAGGTGTTCTGTTCATCAAATGCTGCTTTTTTCTGCCTTTGCTGATTGTGGCCAATGAGTGAGCCACAGTTCCCCTGAACTGCCATTTCTTGATTACATTCCTCACTGTGGAAACTGCAAGCTGACAACGCTTTGCTATCTTCTTATAGCCTTCTCCTGCATTGTGGGCATCAATAATTTTCTTTCATTTTCAGACTCTTACACAGCTGCTTAGAGGAGCTCATGGTTGCCGAGTATCCGCAGATGTGTGCACAAGGATTGAAGTGTGAAAGTATTTGTACAGATTTGAAATTGGCATTTACTAGTGACAGCTGTCGCCTTGCATCAGGTCTAACGAGCTGATTAAGGTCTGAAACCTTGTAAAAAGAATCTGAGACTCTGGCACTCTTGGGGTGCCTAAACTTTTGCACAGTGCCATAATAATGTTTTTTATTATTTTTATTTTTGTTAAATTTATGGCATAGGAGTAACTATGCACCAATGTTTGGTGAAAATGTTGTGCATTTTTTCCATTTCCAAGAGAGACTGTGTTAACATCTTTTTAATTAAAAAATTAATCTTTTCCAAATCAAAATCTGTTATTTAACAAGGGGTGCCTAAACTTCTGCATAAGACTTTGTGTATATGTGTATATATATAATGTATTATCAGTTATTGATGTAATAGAACAGTTGCTATTGAGATATTAAATAAATTATGGATGTCATGCAACATGACTAAATTCAAAATCACAGTGAATAAGATAAAATCAACAGGAAAATATTGTGTCCAGACCTATAATCTAATAAGTCTGAAAGCTATTCAGAGGATATAAAAAGACATGTAGAAAAGAAAAAGAACAGATTGCTGTTATAAAGGCCAAGGCTGGGTTTACAATGTATTATTAAATATTTATATCACATGCAGGATTAGAATAAAAAAAATGTTGTTAGAAAAAGAATCATGAGCAACATATTATTGCTAAATGGTGTACATTACATTCTCCCCTTCTATACACTGGCCTGTATTCAAAGCTTCTGACAATGGACATTTCTTTTGATTGTTTTAACAGTACAGTTGGAAGTGTATCATATATTTATGTTACAATTCCAACCGTATGGAATGGTTTTAATAAACCATATTTGATGCATTACATATTTAGATTTTGTTACAACAACGTACGTTCAACATGTGTTCAAGCCTGGTTTGAACACCAAAAGCATTTTTGTTTTCAATTAAAGGAGTTCCTGGGAGGCCAGTGCATGTGACTTGATGCAGGTGTTCTGATCAAGGCTGTGGTGTACTGAGCCATGAAAACTTTCTACCGTAATGGTATCTAAGCACGAGTGAAACGCTGAGATACTGTAAGTGCATTAGTGCGGTAGGAGATTATATAGGAAAAAAAATAAAGGTAGTTTTTACTCTCATAACCGTGTTCTTTTATTCTGCACAATCAAAAGTCCTGGTTTGATAATCACTTATAAGCCAGGTTATTACCGGCTTTAACATAAATGCAATTTAATTTCAATATAGAACAAGTTATAAAGCATTACACAAGCTATTTACGGGATTTAGGTGAAGCTGAGGAAATATACTGTATGGTTATATACAAACAGCTTTTAAAAAAACGCTGTGCTGAGCATTACAACCTATTCTGTAAGTTAGGAATACTGGATTGATAGAAAGTATTACTAGAGTTTTTGTTGTCATTAGACAAGTTATATACTGTAGTATAATATAATATATTATTTGTATTCAGTTCCACTTTTAGTGTTGTTGTTTTTTTGTTGACAAAACATCAGACAAATGCGCGCACAGTCAAAAGTGAAGACAAAAATAGTACCATATAATTAAGTTAGAGCTTGAGTCTTGTCAAAAATACGTCCCCCAGCACAACACACTTGTGTTGTATTAACCTGAGTTAGTTGATTCTCGGCGGAGTAAAGTCTGTGTCATCTAGGGGATTAGGCATTCTGCGAGAGAAAATTGCAGCTCGGATTTGTGATGTGCGAAATGCAAATGTATGATTTAGTTGTTGCGGTGCCAAGAGGGATATGTAAAGGAAGGTGTCTTATTTGTTGGATTGAAACACAGACAGCTAAGGGAAGGAGGTGAGGTATATTATGTATCCTGCATCATCCATAAATAGCATACACTATCGTCCAATGGTGCAGTCCATGTGCTGTTTTAGGTAGAAATTCATAGTTCTTATCCGGTAACTTATTTATTAATGGGAAGAATCATTAATAGGGGATGGAACAAACAGAGATTATACTATGGTATCAACACCCCTAAAAATGATTCAGTCAGGGGCAGAATGTAGATTTAAATAAAATATGTAAGTTGAACAGGTCGAGGGGTCGTTACAGTGGACCATCCGATCCGCACACAGGTTTTACTCCGGATGCCCTTCCTGACGTAACCCTCCCATTTTGTCCAGGCTTGGGACCGGCACTGCATCCAGTGGCTGGTGTTTCCGCATTGGGTGGGAATCGAACCCGGGCCTTCTGCATGGCAGGAGAAAAACCCACCATTGACTCACCAATTCCACAATAAATAAATAAATAAATAATGTTACAGTAAATAATTGTAAAAATTGGATCCGTTTAGACCTAGGTACACTAAAAATGTAATTTATTTTAGTGAAATAGATTTAACTATACTCTGTCTAGGGTGCACCCTGCCTCATGCCCTAAGCCTCCTGGGATAGGCTCCAGGCCCCCCGCAACCCTGAATACAGGAGTAAGCGGTATAGACGATGAATGAGTGAGCTTTAACTTTACATTACCTCATTCTGGTCATCAGTGGTCCTGTGATGGCTTCATACCACTGACAATCCCAACAATAACTACAAACACTCAAAGTATACCCGATAAAGCTGGGCCCTGCAGCCTATCCCAGGAGACAAGGCAGGGTGTAAAACCCTGGACGGGGTGCCAATCCATCCCAGGGCACACATTCATGTCCAATTTGGGAAGGCCAATTGGCCTAATCTGCATGTCTATGGCCTGTGGGAGGAAACCCACTAAACATGGGGAGAACATGCACACAGACCCGAGATGGGAATCGAACCCGGGCCGTGGAGGTGCAAACCACTAAGCCTTTAACTAAAAACCTTCTTTTGGGTCAGTCAATAACAACCATGTTAGTATAATTGTCCAAGAATGCCTAATTATAGCACAGACACCAGAGTAAAGATATTACCTAGTGAGCGCCAAGAATTCAAATAAAAATCTCATTACCGATCGGGGAGTTGTTGATAGGATTTATTTTATGGTGTGCGATTAGGCCTCCTGTGTAAGTCTACCCGTTCAACCTTGAAACTGCTCAGTGCATCACTGCGCAGAGGAGAATACCCAACTACATGCTAATGTGCTCGTCTCCGACGCAATCTACAGCGACCTTAAATATACTGCTTTCAGTGACCTTAAACCTACTGCCAAACTTCTCCTTCTCTTCACCATGATATACCATGAAGAGCTGAAATGATAGTAGCAGCGTGAATACCTAGTGTAAACGATGTAACATTTTTATTCTTCTTCATTAGTGGTGCTTCGAACTGGAAAATGCTGGATTTGTGAGTTCTTCAGACAAAGCAAATGTGTAAAATGTACCTCGGGAATTATGTTTTTGTGAATAGATCGTTTTTCTTTTTTTCCAGTGCACAGTACTACCAACAGCAGGTGCACACTCAGACAGCCAGTGGCCCTGAACCGCCGGGAAAACAACTATCTATGGCGGAAAAAGAAAGTGTCATCCCTAGATGAAAGCCCGGTGTCTTTCTCATATAAAAGGTTTCCATTTTAACCAAGAATGGCTTGCATTTTTCTGCCTCCACCCTGCTTTTACCTTCTCTTTGATTCATGGGCACGCTGAAAATTATCAGTCGCAATAAGAATAGTGAGCATGGGCTCCTTTCAACAGTATAGAGTCTACGTGCCAAATGGAGACCTAGAGTATGACTTTCTTTCTTTCTTTTTTTTTTTTTAAGTCCTTGCATAATATCTCCTTAGGAAAGTGCTTCCATTCTGCACAGCTATGTAGTCAGGCATGTCTTTGTTGTTTTTTTGGGGAGCTGAAAAAGGAATATATTACTGGCCTGATATCACTTCCTGCCTGCATACAATTCAGTTGCTTTGAAGTACAACACAATACCATAGTACTGTATAGCTCACAATGTCACATTGCTTTATTATGATTCTTATACAAGTCCTTGATCCCAAATATTAGTGTGATGCACTAAATGTATCGAACAGATGGACCAAATGTATGCAGATGCTGAACAGATGTGCTTTTCAAAGTGGCTCGCATTTTTATTGAGATTCCCTTTGCCGTTTTTTTTTTTATTTCAAAGAATTCTTTCAACGTGGCTCTGGATTTGCCAATTCAGCCACAAGAGCATTACAAGAGCTGACGTCGGACAAGTGTGCATTGAGTGTTCTAATTCATCTCAAGGTTGAGGCTTTGTGAGAGGTCTTTGAAATTACCAAAACATGTCTTAATGTGCTGTTTTGTGCATAGGAGTGGGTTCAGGTTAGACCTGTTACCAAAACTTGTGGCAACCACGTACTGGTGTGAATGATACTGTAGGTATCATAAAAAAGTAAGTTAGTAAAAAAAAAAAATTGTGGAATAAAGAGTGGAGGAAGATTCAAGAATTAGTACATTTAATTAATTAGTGACGAACACCAAAGGATACACACAGAGACTGAACTGGTTGGTGATTTTAAAAAAATTAATTCAACATAGTGTGATTCTCAATTTTTATTTGCTTTATTGCTTATTATATGTTTATTGTAATGTGGTGCTTCCCCTTCTTGGGTTTGTCAAAGGAAATTCATAAAAGTGTTATGTTAATAAATAAGTTCACAGTGGAGTATCTGCCCATCACTGAGGGTTCCAAGTAGAAATTCCAAGTAGGAATGTGAGATCCAAAAACCATTTGATGTTGGGATTCCTGATTGGTTCTGTCAGATTGGTAGGCGGTCCCTGTTTATCTTCCAGTGGCCTGAAAGCAGCATGTAGTGATAGCAGCGATATTTCAGCTACAACTTTTTTTTTTCTTTTTTTCTTTTTTTTTATCTGTAACTTCTTGGCCAGGAACTGGATTTTTCCTCTAGGAGACAACTGAGTTTTTATTGACAATCTGATCTTGTATCACACAATTAACCACAATCCCTCAGTTGGGTCTCAGACCTCCTTAGGACCAATTAATCTTGTTCTAGGTTGAATAATTATCCAAATACCTATTTTGTTCCCAATCATCTAAAGATCATTAAGAGAGCAAAAGTCTCCCCGTACATGGTAGTTGTGTATTGGCACACAGCAACCAACAGAATGATGATTCTGGTCAAAGAAGGTTACCTGATATTTATATGACTGTACAACCACTATTCAGGGCAACCAGGGCTGTTTTTGAAGAATTCATGATTATATAATAAGTGATAACCTGCTTGGGTCCCCTTGTCCATTCATGGCAATGATATACTTTTCATAAACATTTAACTCCCAAGCATACCTCTGTTAAAACAATCACAAGCCTATCACTCCCAATCAAACCAATCATCAGAACCATATCACATCTCAAACATCAAACATCAGTTCATGCCAATTACACCCCAATAACAGACCAATTTTATCACAGTCCTCAGACCCCAATCACACTCTACTCATACTCTAACTATACCCCCAATCACAGTCAAAACAGACTTCAGTCATACTCTAATTACAACCCAATCACACTTTAGTCAAACGCCAATTAAAACATAATTATACCCGAGTATAACTCAATTATGTCCCAGTTATACCCCAGTAATAATTCAGTTATAACCTTAATCACAACGCAATCTGGATTCATCATAACCCAATTATACCCCGGTTATAACCCAATCACACCCCAATCATAACCCAATTATAACTTAGTCATACTCCAATTATAACCTCAATCACAACCTAGTCTGGCCTCAATCATACTTCAATTATACACCAGTTATGACCCAATCACAACCCAATAATAAAATAATTATACGTTAGTCAAGCTTCTCCATCTTCTCCAATTATAACCACAATTACAACCCAATCTGGACTCAATCATAGTCCAATTATACCCGTTATAACCCAATTGCACCGCAATTATACCTTGAAATACATCCCTGTCAGAGCTCAGTCAGGCCTCCATTATCTCCAGTCTTACACCAATTATTCCCCCAGTCACACCCTAATCATAATGCACTCGTACACTGATTACACCCCAATCATAACTCAATTACACCACCAAAATAACTCAATTATTATCGAATTATGCCTCAATAATAACTCACTTACACCTCAGTCATGCCTCAATTATTCCCCATTTATAACCCAGTCATATATCAATAATACATAAAATTTAAAAAATAATAGAGTGACTTACATTTTTATCTCACTATACATCTGAGCAGTTCAGGGTTAAGGGCCTTGCTCAAGGACCCAACAGTGACAACTGTATTCCAATGCCTTAACCGCTGAGCTACTAAGTAATTATACCTTACTTGTACTCCAATTATACCCCAGCCACATAATAATCACAGCCCAATCATACTGCAACTCCCCCAATCAGACCTCTCCAGTTTTGGGACACAAGGGGCTCCCTGCAAAGCTCGACTCACCCATCCCTAATTGCCAAATCCTGCATTATTATGATTGCGCTAAGCACCTGCTTCCACCACAACTGACAAAACCCTTTATAAAGTGTTATAAAAGTTCATTTAAATAAGTGTCAGCAGACGTGAAGACATATACTGCTTTTTTGTAATCTTTTATATGTCAAGTTGGTGAAACACGATGTGTCAAGTCATATTTTTGTTGACATACAGTACATTTTGTTGTGCTTTGACATACCCCTGGTTTTTTTTTTCCTTATGTAATGTCAATTGACTTTGTAGCTGCAGTTACTTCTAGTACAATGTGACATAAGTGAAGTGAAAAGACATGATCTGTAGCATCTTCTTATCTCAAGAGCATCAGTGGCGACGTTGGTATATAAACAGTGTTACCTGGTGAAGGTTTTAAACTGTGGAAAATACTTCGACAACACGAACAGACATACAGTATGTCCATATTTACCCTAGCACTAAAATTCTTGTTTTTTTGTTTCTATGAAGACTTATGACAGTGGCGCTTAGTACACTAAGGTCACAGGTGTTTTATTAAAATTTTCATTTAGTTGACAATAATAATTGAGTTGATCATTTCCCTGATCCTAAATATAACCATGGACAGCGGCGACGTTTGCCATGTGACATCATATGTCACCCTTATGTGTGACCTCACTCGAGTGCTATTTCAACATCAGAATTGAAGACAGCAGGAATGAGTCTTTATAAGTGTTTATGCAGAATGATCTCAGCTGTCAAGAGAGGCTTATGTAGATGTCAAATCTTCCTTTTAACACTACGATAACCTCTACCTTGACATGTACAGCACAAGAATTCAAATGTGTGTGTGCGTCTTTGTGTGTGTGTACCTTCTGTAGAATACAGGGTCTTGCTCTCCTGCCATCAGCAGTCTGACACTCTACTGCAGAGTCAGCAATCTGTTTCTCTCTCTCTCTCTCTCTCTCTCTCTCTCTCTCTCTCTCTCTCTCTTTTCTCTTCACCACACTCCACCTCACCCTCCCTCTCTTTTCCTACATCCCACTGGAGTCTGGGGTGAAGGACTCACTGGAAAGAAGGAGTGTGCGTTTTCATCAGCTCATGTGCCAGGGGTAGTGTTTATCATCATCCATCCTCCTCTTTCTCTTTTCATTCCTCTCCTAGACCCCTCCCCCTACCTACTCTCTCTCTCTCTCTCTCTCTCTCTCTCTCTCTCTCTCTCGCTATCTTTGGTGCTTTTCATTCAAAGCTGCTGTCACTGCTGCTTTGCTCAGGCACTTCTACCCACAGCTTGCAGGAGAGCGCGATGGAGAGAGATGGAGAGAGTGCAAACGCTGGTTATTTCACCTGAACCAGAAGAGGACGGGCTAGACTTGCACGGCATAAAACTCTCGCAGTTGCAATGTCGGATTGGATCGTCCATTCCTGCTCCAATCCATGAGTGCTGGATCTGATCCTTTCGGTGGCCAAGTCCAGCACTGGACAGAGGCTGCTGGGAGTCTCTTTTACGCCCGATTCGGAGTCAGAGCGTCAGGTGTGATGGAGAGTTGAGCGATTTGGGGATTTGCAGGCAAGAAAGCAATAAGGAATCAGAGCTTGGATTTGTAGTATCCGAACCACGGACAGGATTGTCCAGTCGGCTGTATGGACGTGTTCGGATTTTCAAAGATGGCTAAACTGTCAGGGTGAGTGTTTCCATCAGTGTATAGTGTTTTCACTACTGGGTCGGGAAAGTAAGGTGAGATGTAAAGTAAGCACATGTTTTTGAGGTTTTGTTGGGGCATTTGAGATTTCTAGAAGGATTATGTTGCATAACCATGGATTCATTCATTTGTAATGCGAACAAAAAAAAAAAGTTAGGATAGGAAACAGCTCTGGACAGGGCATATTTTTGTGCTATATTGCATTCATATATATGTATATTCACATATTTATTTTTGTTTTATAGAGTAAACTGGTATGGGACTCTTGTATTATTTTTGCATTTTAGTGCATCAGAAATACTGGTAGAAAGCTTCAGCTCTGAACAATTTGCTGCAGACAACAGTGCTACACAATTGAACTGCTCTTGACATCACTTGAAGTTACACAGCTTCCTTAATTTGATCTGAGCCATGGTAATCTCTGATGGGATTCATGGGAGTTTTGGATGATTCACTTACTGGTTAGTGGGTTGGCTGCAAAAGAATAAAAATGAGACATAAATCTACAGTAATGCATAAGAAAGTCATGATGAGCTCGGTTGATCGGGAGGTATAGTACAAGGGGTGTTCAAGTCAAACTGGGACTTGCAAAGATTATTTTATTTATTTATTTATTTTTGGTTTGTTTGTTTTTGTGTGTGCATTCGTTACAGTGAATCTCCAGTAAGTAGAACGACCTTATCCTTAATTTAACTTATCACCGATTTGCAGAGGAAACGCATCTGTCTGTGGGAACTGGACACACAGTCATTCTCAAACATCACTTTCACATTGCAGGAACCAGGATAGGAATTATTGCCACGTCCCCTTTACAGTCCGGATCTCGATCTAAGCCATTTCCACATGTTAAAGGAGTTCTTAGGAGGCCAGGGCTTCAGATATGAAGCAGGGTAGTCTTTACCAAACTTTTTACCCTGATGGTGTCCAAGCACTAGTGAAACACTTGGATAAGTGCATTAGTGTATCAGGGAATCATACAAAAAAAAAAAAAAAATTTTTACTTTCATAACTGTGTCCTGTCAATCAAAAGTCCCGGTTTGACTCGAACATTGTATCTAGATGCCATAAT
>QMIH01000443.1:304163-308913 GCA_003987875.1 Clarias batrachus | reverse complement strand
GATTGATGGATGGATGGATGGATGGATGGATGTATGGATGGATAGATAGATAGATTAATGGATTGGTGATCAATGGTTAGATGAAGAAATGGATGGGTGGTTGTATGTGTATGGATGGATGGAGGAAAAGCTTATAAAAGGATGGATAGATGTAATGTACTGTATGTATGTATGTATGGTGAATAGAATAGATGAAGAAATGGATGGGTGATTGTATGTATGTATGGATGGATGGATGGAGGAAAAGTTAATAAAAAGGATGGATAGATGTTAATTATGGATGTATGGATGGATTTTTGGATGGGTGAACAGACTGATGGATTGATGATCTATGGTTAGATGAAGAAATGGTGGGTGGGTGGTTGGGTTTGCTTGGTTGTATGTACTGTATGTATAGATGGATGGATGGAAGGATGGTTGGATGGACAGTCACTCTTTGTCTGATAATTTGCTTAACAGTTACATATTAAATGAGCTTAAATTTGTGGACTAAGTAGATGTCATTGGCCTTTACATGTTAAAATGAATTCAATTGAATTTCTTACCCCTAAGCTGTCTGTTCAGAAACGACATAATCATTATGCAATCATAGAATGTTCGAAATGTACAAAATAAACAGATTAGTATTGATATATATAAAAGCATGGTAGCTTTCTCTTTTAAAAAATTATAATAGAATTTTGTAGCTTGGGTTCCAATTGCAGCCTTATCAATAAGATAATCCTCCAGCCTGAGACCCGTGTTGTATATGGGATTTCTCTCTCTCTCTCTGTTTCTCTCTGTTTGCTGGGACACTCTGTTCTGCCGCACTGGGTCGTGGGCTCCACGCCAGCTTCTATGAACCCCCATTACTTGCATGCACAGTGCACTCTGCAGTGTCATCTTCTAAGTTCTTTTAACCCCTGATGCTCAGACACTCGCACAAACATGAGCAAGCCGTCTTTCAAACCTCTGTCACAAGACAAGAATTTTGCCATTTTAGATGTTAATGCTTGTTTTGCGACATTATGCTGAAGCTAATGATTGCTAATAGGCTACAGGGGCATTAACAAGATGTCAATGTTTGGATATGATTGGCTGGCGAAATGTGTTGTAATGTACTATATGAAGGTCAGGACACAGTTAGAAAGTCAATCTGTTTGTTTGTTTAAATGGCTGTTAGCATTAAATGGCTTAGCATTGTGTAATGCTCTGATATGGGCAGCTCTTCATTTATCAAATACAATGATGCAATAAACATAAAGGTGGATTAATGAAACCAGTACAAAACGTTCGTCTGAGATTAAATATTGAGGTGATATGATTCATACCCAGAGAAGAATCTGAAAAATAACGTGCATTTCCTTTATTTCAGGTGTTTTTTTTTTTTCGGTTTTCTTGTTTTATAACAATTGCTGCAGTTCTAGTTGTTTTCTTGCCCCAACACTTCAATTTCTACATCATTGGTTTTCAGCTCTGGTCCTGGAAGACCCACAGCCCTGCACCTTTCTTTTCTGTTTTCCTCTGCTCTACCATACCCACTTAAATGCATAAATGGCTTTTACGTAGCTGATTAGTTAAATAAGGTGTGCTGAGAATTGTAAAAACTGTAAGAGTTGAGCGTCTCTAGATCTGTCCTGCAAATGCAGCCGTCATGTTAAGCATGCAGTATAAAACCTGGTCTTCTGTTTTGTGTAAAACAGGATGTAGGCTTGAGTCAGAACTCCTACTGCAAGATGATTTATTTGTAACTTTCCTGCATGTTTGACTAAATATCAGAGAACCCATGCGAAGGAAATCCAGTATGGATGCAAATCATTCATGCATTAATTCACCTTCTAATCCACTTAAATTGTACAGGATGTACCCCGGGAGACATCGGGCACAAGGCGGGGTACATCCTGAACAGGGTGCCAATCCATCTCAGGGCACACAAACAGGCACACAATAATCTGCATGTCTCTGGACTGTGGGAGGAAACCCAACTACCCAGAAAAAAACCCCACCAAGCTCAGGGGGAGAACATGCAAACTCCACGAACACAGTCCTGGGGTGTAGGGATGTAACTTTATATAAAGATTCAGACTGATTTACAATAATTGTGTAGTTGAAATAGGATGTGCACTATTAGGGGATTTTAACTAAGCATGCCAGAAAAGGTGAGAATCTGGTGCAGATCAGATCTGGGATTCAGCTGTGCAGTAATTATACTGTAGAATATAAGAAGGTAGATAGATAAACCAATCAGCCATAGCATTAACATCCATGCATCTAGGAACCCCTGCAGTCCAACTTTGGGACTGTGGAGGCCGATGCTGACCATTGTACTGTATTTATTCCCATGTTTTTTATGACCTCCGCGCAACCTTCATATGCGCTTTCACACACTACAGGCGACTTGGGAACGCCAATTAGAATGCTAATCTGCATGTCTTTGGGCTGTGGGAGGAAACAAATAAATACCCTGAGGAAACCCACCAAGTATAGGGAGAAATGCAAACTCAAGCTCATGCGTACAGCCTACGAGCCCAGACTCGAACCTGGACCCTGGAGGTTCAAGGCTACAGTGCTCCAACATTAATGTCACATACCATTAACATATTAATATTCATCAATTATATACCAACTGATCCCAAAGAAAATCCACTGTAGCACAAATCAGTGATAAAAGTCAATGCTGGTCACTATACTGAAGGAAGACACCACTACACCCAGTGCAACACAGACAGGCAAAGAGCCCAAGACCATTGACTTAGTCTCCAAACTCCTCAGATTCCAATCCAATCAAGCACCATTGGATGCACCGGACAAATTGATTGAAATCAATTGAGGCCCCTCCCTGCAACCCACCCATAAGTCATATTATCCATCACTAATAGCCTTGTGCCAGACACCACAAAGAGCAAATGCTCAAATGTCGAGCCTTTGACTTTGTGGCACTTGTATACTGTATATCTGGAATGCAAGAACATTTCTCAGTGGATCAGAACTGATCTTGTTTCAAGAAGAGATGATTTCGTTCTTTAGACTGCTGAAAAAAAAAAAAAATCGAGAGTAGGTCCAGGTCTATTCCATCTTCCCTTGTCAGTTTCAAGGGTCTGAAATAAATTGAAAAATATACAATTCCATGTAGCGAAAATGTCTATAGAGCCAGATTTCTGACAAATTCAGAATGTAACAATATATATACTGTATATATGAACATTCTATGGGGATATAAAGCTTCTTATGACACAGTGAGGTTTTTATCCATACTGTACTTTTCACCACTTTAGATCTATTTAAATTATTTAGACAAGATTGAGGAAACTGTTCTTATGGAAAAAAACAAACAAACCATAAAACTCATCTATAATGGATTGGCAGCATTATGGAAAGATCGCTTGGCTGTTAGCATCCTTTCGAAGCGCCGTGACCCTCTTTGCGAATGAATAATGCACGGCGGCTTGAGCTAAATGCAAAGTTAAAAAAGAACAACGGCTTGGAAAGGTCGCTTCGTTTGGCAGGTGAACTGAGCAAATGCCACCCACGGAGGCCTGCGTGTTCCTAAGAGAGCTTTTTCAAAGATTATTGAAAACTTTTTTTATTTTATTTTTTTTCTCTGTTCCTCTCCTCAATGCTTTTTGGCAAATGTATAGAGCTGCATCTAATTTTTCCTCTGGAGCTGAAGTGCGCAGACTGTCATTGCCTTCTGCTTTGCCGTATAGGACTAGAGGGGAAATATCATTAGGGATGATTATTCAAAAAGGGACGGATGTACTGTATGTTTGAGCTATAGTGGGACTTTGCCATTGTGGAGAGCCAAATGAGTTGGGATGAAGGCCTGAGGTGGCGGTCTTGAGAAGAAGGAGAAGATAAGGATTTATCAATCTCGCTTTCTTACTCTGTCAATGCGTTTGTTTTGGAAACCGCGCGCATTGTGTACTGAGGCTGTTTACTGTAGTTGTTGCAGTTGATGCCGTTCTGGGCATGCAACATGTCTGATTAAGGATTATGGAGATCTGTCATGGCATTTGTGTTTTTGTTTGAAATTAACACCTGGCCACCTGCCCAATGTGACTACAATTTGGTGCTGGTGGAAAATTTCGCCCGGAGCTCATAGCGCAAGCAAGGACGAGTCTTTCTGAAAGCATCACATGACTTTTTTTTTTTTTACTATTAACTTTTTACGACACTCGAGGTCAAACCGTGATGGAACAGACGGGGTAAGGACCAGTACAAATAAAGCAGATGTCTTGATTCAAAATGGCTGACAGGATGAGGGTGACTTTACTGTAGGTATGATGAAACTGACTTACACACTCACACACAAACACACATATACATATACACATTGCGTCCTTGCAGTTATTAAATATTCTTCCAAGAACATTTATCTAGTCGCTGAATGTTTTCTTCAGTTTCCTGATGGTACCAAACCTGGTGGTTTCAGAGGAGCGATTGGTTTTTATCATGAACATGTCAATGTGTAAGGATGTTTTTAGTAAGACCGATTTTTGAGTCATGGCTATTGAAGTGGTTTATATCCTTCCCCTGTTGCATGTATCATTCTGTATCATGTACTAGTAAATAAAGGATGGCAATTTTTTTAAACCTACCATTTCAAATTTATTTCCAGTACTGATCATGCTTTAGTAAAAAAAAAAATAAAATAAAAAATTCAGTTACAGTAACGCAAGTAAATGTAGTTCATAACTTAACACCGCTGACTTTAAGGTCTTATATGCTTTTCTGTTTAGCACTGCTGTGAACGGTAATTATTTGGGATACT
>QMIH01000443.1:296663-301663 GCA_003987875.1 Clarias batrachus | reverse complement strand
TAAAAAGGACAGAAGACCGTTCGGAGCTTGAGGACATGAAGATGGAGATTGTTTGGTGTCATGAATCTGACTGGCTTTTTTTCTTAACAAACTAATCATGTGAAATGATTCGGTGGAAATTCGGTTGTGCGTGGTACATCTTCTGTACATGTGCCTTGAAAAAGAAATATACTGTACATCGATCAACCATAATGCAAAACATTAACCCCATAAACATTAGTACTTAATTAAGTATTGCGCAGCTTAACCTTGTGCCACTAGGACAGATCTCGGTCAGTAGGACATGACGTCTTCTTGGGGTATACGTGCGTTGTGGTTCCTTGGTGACAGTATGTCTCTGTGGATGGGATTTGTTTGTCTGGTGTATCCCATGGGGCTCAATCGGATTGGGATATCTGGACAGTTTGCTGGCTGGGTTGGTGGCCTTGGGTTCTTTGCCCCCTGGAGTTACAGCAATTTGTGCTGCATTGGCTTTTCTATGGGATCGGACCAAATGGGCTGTCTTAGTAGTGAGCCCTGGGTGCCCATCATCCTGCCGCCAGTTTACCTATATATAATTGATGTAATCAATAAAAATATAATAGACTTGACATAATCGTTGTTAACGTGTTAGTCTTGTGTGGTGTTACTGTTAAGGTTGATCGATGTATGGACTAACATATATGGCTTGGAGCTAAGGGAGCAAAATTGGCAAAGATATTGCTTTTGCCGCTGAGTGTAATACATGAAATACAATAAAACTGAGGACTACATTCACTCCTAACGCAAAGTTAGTGGGAACCTATAATGCAAAATTCATTCTTCTTCTTTTTTTTTTTTCTTTTTTTTTTTTTAATAATTTTTTTACACATTCGGACATTCAGTCTCCAGCGTGCATGTACAAAAAACATGAGAACAAAAAACAGTGCCTGCTTTTTGTCCTCTTCCATTTGGATATTAGTCCAAGATTAAACAAGGCAATTAGACCGTCCTTCAAACGTGACCTCTCATAAAAACTTGTCCTTTCCCGGCTTGTTGCCCAAACCTCCTCTCCTCAGCCGTGCTGTTCTCCGGAGAGATGTGGCCCAGCAGCAGTGTTGGGGGACGTTACTTTTTAAAGTAACTAATTCCATTACAAAATTACTGTCTCTTCAAAAAGTAATCCGTTACATGACTGCGTTACGTTCTGATAAAAGTAACTAGTTCGAGTACTTTTCCATTGCAGAAAATGAAAACTCCTTTGTGCTTCCTCGTGCATGTTGTTTTAGTCAAGACCTTTATAATTATTCTACCCTCATCTGTCAGCGAAGTTTGGCCAATAATCTGTTAACCACTACAGTAATACCCCTAGTTCACCTACGCGGTTTCGCGCGGTGGCTGTAAGTATGGTTCATCATGATTCACCGCGAGTTTCGGCGCTGTGATTAGGTTTCCATCTTTCCGCACATCGGTTCTCCCATAATCAAACCGCACAGGTGAGATAGGGATATAACAGCAGGAATAACAGAGGGGGACGGGTTATCGAGGGCGGGGCTTGTAGCACAACTTCCTCTTTCTCACACACACACACACACACACACACACACACTAATGGATTGGGAATGACTGCTGTCTGGTTCACGGATTACATACATTTTCTGAATAACGGGGTACATTTTTGAAAAAGTATCTAAGTAACTGAGTACTTACTGTAAATGGCGGAGCTAAAGCATTAGATAACTCGTTACATCAAAAAAGTAATCCGAGTATTCTAACGCGTTACACCCAACACTGCTCAGCAGTAACCCATTTAAATACACACTGAAACAGAAAAAGGAGTATAATAAAGGTGGTTTGAAAAAATTTAAAATTCATAAACAGGGCCATTCCTTCCTGATTGTTTAACACTGATGATGTCAAGCAAGGAAATGGCAAAGCAATGAGGAATTTGCTTTTCTGTGGTCCTTTTATTAAGTAAACACATTTACTTATTTTTTTGCTTAAAAAGACCTATGAGGAAGAGAAGTACGATAATGTAGTATAACAACATAATACTGTACAATCTTTGACTCATGTTAAAGAAAGTACGGTAAACAGGGCATGGGTGAAATCTTAATGGTTTCTCTCCTGCCATTCAGAAGGACATCCGCTGTGACAGGAGTGGCCAAAAAGCCAACAACAGCACTAAAGAAAGTAAATAATTCACTATTCCGGTCAAGTGGTATTTTCATCCTGATATTAATTAGCAAAGTAAATAAACTTCCATTACCAGCATTTCTGGGTTTATTATTGGGATTCATTTTTTATTTCTGGCTTCTGGTTTTCATCTACCCATTCAAGGCTGTAGCAGTAAGGATCCATTTCAGGAATCAAGCAAAAATAAATACACACCCGTATTGCTTGTAAGAATTGAGTTTTCCCCAATAATTGATAACGAACCAATTTCATGCCCCAGCAGGCATTGCGGTAAGGCGGCGTATCAGTGCCGCAAATGTCTCAATTACATTCAGCGCCATCACAGGTTTGCCAATTTCCTGTTTCTTGCAATTTGTTGAAATGGATCAGAATGCCAGGTGTTTAATTGGCAGATAAGTAAGACAGGATACCGTATTCACATATTCTCCATGTGAAATACTGTACGAAGCTTTAAAAAGACATTACGTTATGCAGTTTTAACTTTTCTACTTTGTAGACTTTAGTCATATGAATAAACCACTTAATTTTCTGCTCTGCTTCAGCCATAAGAATAAATCCACCGGCTGGCCTCCACCCTCGGGCAGCTGGACCGGACTGCAGGGTGCTACATCATATGAATGGGACACAACCTCTGCACGTGACACCAGGGAGTGCTTCATCAAGTAAGCTTTCAAGACTTCAGACTCCATGATTACATTATAAACAGAAGTGGAAAAGTCTGAGAAAAATCTCTGGTCTTGCAGGAACTTCAAGATCTCAATCTTTTTTCTATTTATTACATAATATTTATTTAAGGAAATTTGCAAACTATATTGATGACATTATTATTATTACTATTATTATTATTATTATTGTTGTTGTTGTTGTATAATTACTGTGTTATTGTTATTATTATTATTATATTTGTAATTATTATTATTTTATTTTTAATATTATTATTATTATTATTATTACATATCAACTTCACATTTGTCATACTTCTGTGTTGAATTGTGTTCTTAATTAGACACAAACTTTAATCAATGAATAACGGAAGATTTTAGTTACTTTTTTAAAATCTACTTTCTCGTATATTCTAATAGAAAATATTTTCTAATATTTTCTAATCTATTTTTAAAAATTACATTTATAGTCTTTTTTCAAATGTTTGTCATTTTCACAGTCTATTAAATTTTGTGGCAATATTTCGGCATAATTAAAAACAGAATGTTTATCATATACAAATTATATAATATAAATTCTAAAAGTATTTTAGTGGAAATGCTCGAATGACATGCTTGCAGTTATTTACTTAAGAACTGCTGTAATCAAGTAATCAACACGATTTATTAAGGACTTGATAATCACTGCATGCAAATTGTGTGAATTAATTAACATTATGAAATTTGCATTATGTTTATGAAATGGCTTATTTAATTAGGCAGAATTAATTATTCAGGAGCACTGAAATTGCACATTGAAATTGAGCATTAAGGAAAAGTATCCCCAAACATCTGGCACACAAATGCTTTGTTATGACCTCTGTGGGAAATTATAATATTCGATTATTCATCAAATACTCATCCTATTACTATCAGTTTATTAATACTTAAAAATGTTGAAAAAACGTTTAAAGCAACAACATTTAAAAGTAAGGCTCATGGCTTTAAAAGAGAGCACAGTCCTTTCGCAAATCAGGCTTCAGTGGATTTTTATTACTTTTTTTTTTTTTTTTTGCATCTACTTCCGAGATTGGTGATGCAATCAGCATTTTAACTACGTGTATTCGCAGCTGCAGTAACAGATGGAGAGTACATTGCATTTTATGGAACATTTCACTCATTTGTTTGTTGGCATCTCGGTTTCATCTTGAAAAATGGAGCTGACCTATATGTAGTAGCTAGATTTCATGGTTCATGACTTGGTGGACATAAAATAAATGTGTTTTTGAAATACATTCATAGGAAGTGCAGATCACATTGCAATCTACTTTAGTTTTAGGATATCACAGTCTGAAGATATTATACTCGGATGCAGGGGTGAACAAATGATAATGTGTAGAAATCTTAATTAACCAAATGAAATGTTCTTAAAGTAATATAAATGATTGCTGCTTCTAAATGTACTCAAGTATAAAAAGTAAATGTTTTAAACGGATAATATTTCATGTAAAATGTATTACATACCTAATCGTATTAGAAAGCATTTTCTGCTTTAATTTACATTCTTTTGCCTTTAAATATACTTCAATCTCAGTAATATTTACTATTAGCTAGCATTTATATACAGGTAGATGTGCTGCCTTTCCAATCACATTAGACAATGGGAATAATGTTATTCATACTGGAAATAGCAAAGAAAACATTCTAACTTCTAGGGTACAGTACTGTGCAAACGTTTTGAGAAATTTTACTACCATACAAATGAAGCTATTATTATAAAAATCCACTGAAGTAAAAGTTAAAGTAGCATAAAAATCAACTTGTTTTAGTTTAACTTGTTTTGGTTTATAATTTCACAGGTTCCACTATCAAAAGCACATCATTTGAAAAAACCATGTATACTTTTTTTTTTCCCAGCCACATTGTGTGTATATTCTGATATAATCCAAATATGATGAACATTGGGTATTACCTCTAACTTTTTGAAGACACTAAACAAGTTCAATAGTTATCATGTGCTCATATATATAAATATAAAATAAAATAAAAAACAGTAAAATGAAATTACAGGATACACAAACAACATTAGGCTGTGAATTACTGTATAATTCCCCCAAAACATTTTGACTTAAAAATATATCAAACTAGTAGTAATGATATCATAAAACCCTTAATCATGCACAATTATGTCACAACATCTATATA
>QMIH01000443.1:221686-296644 GCA_003987875.1 Clarias batrachus | reverse complement strand
TATATATAGATAGATAGATAGATAGATAGATAGATAGATAGATAGATAGATAGATAGATAATATAGGGTATTAGAAGAATATTTGTGCTATCCCTTGTATGAAGTACTCTGTATGGAATATGTTTTTATTCAAACTACTGTGAATGAACAGGTAATGAATGAATCAAATCATTTTAATGCTCTAAACTCACAGGCCTCACCTGTTTCCCAAAGACATTTAGAAGTTAAGATCTACCATTACTGCATTGCTTTAGGGAATCCAATGGTTACAGAATAGAATTCCTATTGGCACACAATGAAAGCTGCATTTTTTCTAACTATACAATCTAAACTATAGCATCCATCCATCCATATGGGAATCTCTGTATTCCAACTAGGGACCATGAAGGCCAGTGTCGACCACTGTTTTTAAATCCAACTATATATACTAAACGTCCGGTGTTAGGACTTTCGGTCAACATTCACATACACATTTACAGACTATGGGCAATTTGGGAACACCAATTACCCTAATCTGCATTTCTTTGGACTGTGGGAGGAAACCGGAGGGAAACCCACCAAACATGGTGAAAACATGTAAATGCAAACAGACCTGACGCGGGAATTCGTACCCAGGACCTCAAGGTGCAAGGCAACAGTGCTATCCACTACACCACTGTGCCACCAACAACAATAAACATATTAACAGGAAATCAGAAAAGTGTATGTTTACAGATTTGTCATTGTTCATATAGAAATATAACTATAACCTAAAATTGTATGTGCAGTGTGTGTGCCACTGCATACTGTATACACAAAATGACACTGCTGCCATAAATAGTGGCAAAAAAAGTTACAGTTACATGTCCAGTCCATAAGGTATTTCCCTTATGTAGCTAGTTTAGTCATTTCTGGATAAAAATTCTATTGTACTGTATAAAATTTATTTCTACTGTATTGACTAGTAATCTGATTTGCTTGCAAGTTAGTCGGGTTTATACAGTAGTATCACCATTGGAATGATACTAACACACACTTCTGTGTGTGACGTCCTACATCCTACAAACATATGGCATACTGTATGACTCTACACAGTGATTACAATGTTAGAAGACTAATAATAACTGAACCAATTTTTGAAAATCACTCAGATAAATGGGTTCTGAGATTTAAACCCAAGTTAAACAAGGGGAAATGTCGAAAGGGAGTTTTGATTGATGGGAAAAAGGAAATGAAGCATGCGAACACGCCGAGTCGGAGGGTTGTCTCAGTGGAGCTGCGCCTGCTCTTTATGCTCACTGAGACGTGGCAGTGACTCTAAAAATATTTCCTTCCACACTGAAACAAACACTCTCTTTCCTTTTATTTCTCCCTTGCCTTGTCTTTCAGTCTCCCTCTCTTTGTCCTCTGCTTACACACAAGTATTGATTTGTTACCTAATAGCCATTACTGCAATCTGTCCTTGTTGTAGGCTCGAGTCGAATAAACTCCAGTGTGCAAGAAAGCACTAATGTATCTTTTCTACAAAAGTTATCATTTCACAGTCCTAGTCTGTGATTAATCATGATAATGAAATTCAAAATTAGAATTTCTTGAATAGTAATCTCCTTGCAGCGACAATCATACTGTGATCCCTGTCTCTTCATATAGCGGCGACCATGACATTATCTCCTTTTCATCTTGGCTAGTGCAATTGGCCAGCACATGCTTCGGCAAAATGTCTTATTTCTGCATGTCACACGCCCAGAGTGAATGAGTGCAGTCGCTATTGTCATCGACTAGATGTGCTGTTACACTGAGATAATGTAGTTATAGTTCCATACTGATGTCTACTGGGCTTCATTAAATGCAAGAAAAGTAGCTTCTGACAATCGTCCGTTGTCAGTTTCAGTGTCTTACATTTAATGTATTCTTGTAAAAATAGTTCCCCTTGAAGGTAGCTCCAGCACGCAACTTTGGTTTTGTCCAAACTTCCATCTAAATGCTTTTTATAATGAAACTTGGCATTCAGCAAACCTGGTGATTCCTCAGTCAACCGGGCTGTGATTATGGGAAGCCATTAGGGCCAACCTTGGCCATATGATATTGTAACGTGCTAAAATTTCTTGATGAATCACATGCGTTAATGTGTTAATATTGACAGCACTGTTATTAACAAGCATTTCCATTCAGTCATTACAGCATGTATGCCACATTTAGGGATCGTCCAGCACACGCCATATATTCCTGCAGCTCCTTTTAATGGTCGTCTTGTACCTTCATCTATTTTGGATGGTCCACATGGCCACAGTCTTTACAGTGTTAATAAAAGTTTTTTTTAAATTTCTCGTTTTCTTTAAACTATTCTATTTGTTTTTCACTTTTTTGTTGCCTGCTAAATCGCAATAAAGGCTGTAAAAATGATCTGACATCATTTATTTTGGTTTCATTCATCACAAAAACCTGCCACCTTATCACGGGAAAGACTTTTTATATCTACTTTACTATTCATCAAACAACTCAGACATACATTCAGTAATAGGTCAGTGGTGAGCCAGCTCATCTTTATTATTATTATTATTATTATTATTATGAATTATACATTAGATTTAAGGAAGCTGACTAGAATGATATTATGGACAAATGTTGCTGGATTATGCGGACTCCTACACACACTCTGGAGTGTAATTTAGCTCCTTATTGAAAGCAACTTACAGTAATCCTACAATTTATACTCCCTTCCCTGATTTATTCATCTGAACACCGTAATGCACACAATCCTCCCGTATTTACACTAAGCTTCTGCCCCACAATACTTTTTCATTAAATGTTATCGTTTGCACAAAAAGTTTAGTTTTAAGTAAAGCTTAGTATACAGTATCTACCCTACGCACTAGAACTCCTCGAACCTGTTCGAACAAGAATTCCATATTACAATAAGTTTCATGTTCAGAGACAATTCGCATACAGAAGGTGTTTAACTTGAACTGTGCCTCACTGAGGTTATTATAATAACCTTTAGGCAATTAATTGCTTTGAGGTTGCTTAAGTATCTTACTATCCACTGTCTTCAAATTAGGTTCTTGGCTTTAAGGCATAAAATACGAAGGGTGTTTTGAATGGTGCAAACTTTCACTAATGGTGGAAGCCATTCGTCTTTTAAACGATGATCCCGGCTGAGGCGGCTCGGAGCCTACTGCAGTTATTTCTGTGGGCAGAATGCCTGACCATTGAAGATCACCAGATAATTTGTTACCAACTTGCAGAACAGAGGCATCTGCAGTATCTGTGTTCATTCATGAACACCACGTACACATTACAAAATCTCATCTGGGCGTTATTACCATACTGTATGCCCTGTATTGTCCTGACCCCGGAGTTCCTGAGAGGCCAGCGTTTCAGGCATGAAGCAGACAGAACAATTATGGTTCCGGAATGTTGAGAAAACTTTCTACCTTGATGGTATCCGAGTACTTGTGAAACCCTGGGATAAGTGTTTCATGTATCAGGGGATTATATAGAGAAATAACATTTCTGACTCACATTAAGATGCCTTTTCATATTCATGCTTCAAATCCTGTTGAATTCTTTCAGCAAATCTTTTTTTTTTTTTAATTATTATTATTTTGCTTTGAATATAATAATTTACCAACAGCAAGCTTTGATGTTTCCGCTTTGGATTTCCGATTCATCAGCTGAGGATAATTTCTCTCACAGCAGCAGGTGAATTGAGTGTCCAGTTGAGGGAATCTCTGGTCCTTGGGAAGTAAACAAGTACATTTTCAAATGCTTTTTAATTTTTTTTAATCAAACATCATATGCCAGTGCCAGTAGAAACAGGACAATAGCTTATTTCAGCATTGTTGTAGTGAATTAATTAGAAAGGAGTGCATCAAGAGAGAACAGCTCAGCTAGGGGTAAATGTTATTTCATTCTAGCTTATGTAATAGCATGAGGAGCAGTCCTTAATATATGTGGCAACATTTTAAAACAAGCTACTCTGGGATTTGTGTTTTAGTGAAAAAAAGGTCATACGGGCGAGATAAAATAAGAGGCACCAGACGGAGTATAGTAACATTTTTAAGGTTTTTATATATATATATATATATATTTGTGTTGAAAGAATTATGTAAACCAAAGATGCCTTTAATGCTTGCACATATAAAATGCTATAAAGAGCCATAATAAACCAGAAAAATCAATAGTTGGTGTGGCAGCACTTGACTTAAAAAAGAAAATTACACAAAGTACACTTTGTGCAGTTTTATAAGCATATTACCTTGTAAATTTTGCTGAGCATTTTAGAAAAACCGTCAACAGTTATTCTGGAAACTCTAATTGTCGCACTGGTCTTCTATAAAAAACCCTGCAGCCTTCATTATGATGTCGTGTTTTGTTATGTAACGTGCTGCTTTATTTAATGAAATAACAAACATCTTTAATCGAGGTTAAAGATAGAAAATTCCTGTAAAAAAAAATTAGAATATATATTTTATATTTTATATTTATATTAAAATATATATAGATATATATAGAATATATATGATTTGCCTTTTTTTTGTTAGTGCTGCATTATTTTTTTGCTGGGATCAGACTGGACGGGCTGGAGGGTTTTTTTTTTTTCAGCTATATTCCAGAATAGTTGATAATCAGTGTTAATGTTATCGCTGATCAGTGTATAGTTGACGATGAATACAAACCAGTTGCCAAATGACAAGATTTAGAATCGTAGTGCAGTGACTGATTATTGATTAAACGTATTAATGATCAAAGGGTTAAAACGTTTTTTTTTTTTAAACCCATAGGTCAGCTGGTTCTAGGATGTCTAACTAATTAACTATCAAAAAATGTGTTTTCTGAGTTCTGTTCACTCTAAATAACAAAAATGAACAGTATCTACATCACTTAACCACATACAGTAAAATGTCAGGGTGCGGGTCATCAACACAACATCTGTTTATCTCTGTATTGTCACATGACACAGCTTACACCGATCAGCCCTAACACTGTGCATCAGTCTGTTCTGACACCTGTCTATGGGATCAGCATTAACCTACTGTATTTAAGCTACAGTAATTCTTCTATATCTTCTATTTTACTTCCTTGGACCATTTTTTGTGATGTCCTGACCACTGCAGACTGAAACATCTGACAAGAGCTGCAGTTTCGGGGTTGCTCTAACCCAGTTGTCAAGCCATCACAATTTGCACTTGATCAAATCCATGTGCTTACTCATTTTTTCCGCTTCCAACACAACTTCAAGGACAAAATGTTCACTTGCTGACTAATACTGTACTGTACATCCCATCCACTCAACGGCAACAATGTAACTGTAGCTCCTATGAAGGAAAATACACTCTCTGTAGTTTAAGGCCCAAGTAACTTAAAATCTCTGAGCTTCTTTTCAAAGGTAATATATTTATGTAATATATTTAATGGGATGAATTTGACCTTCAAGAGAATAATCGACATTATTCTCATATTTCATTCAAATCTTTGCAACACTAAACATATGATGTACTGTATAGTGCAACATATTTCAGGTAAATAGACATACATGACATCTCTGTAGACCACTAGGTCCTCCTGGGACTAGAACATCATCTGCTTTTTTTTTTTTTCAACCCTGTAGCCTTTGGAGATTTTCTCATTTGCAGCAATGTGTTTTGTATGAACGAGTGGGAAATAGATAGGTGAGAAAAGAGATAAGCAAAGAACTAATATCTTATTTGTTGAAGGCTTTTCTGTTGCTACACAAGAGAATAAGCTAATAACTAAAGTAGTATTAGCTTTCGTTTGGCTCGGAGAGAATATTCCCTGCAGCAGGTGGCTCACACGCTTCTGGAAATGACTCTTTCCCTAGCAGCCTGAGCTCATATGCTTCTACAGCAGAGCAATCTGGCACCTTTCTATTCCCGAATTTCCGATCCAGTTCATTTCAGCTGGAAAAAAAGGGGCAATGTCGCTGTCCTCTGCCATTGTTTACACTGTGCATAATAAATACAAACACAAAAGCATAATCTATAATATATATATACTGTATAAAAGACAATATATAGACAATATATACTGTCTATATATATACTGCGATATTACACAGAGTTCTGCAAATATTCAATTAAAAACGATAATAATAATTTTGATACACTATATAATTCCCCTTCAGAAACATGATTAATTTGTTTATTTTGCATGTAGTGTTCCATTGGCTCTTGTTCATATGGATATGTAAATGATGTGTGTGTGTGTATGTATATATATATATATATATATATATATATATATATATATATATATATATATATATAAAAGTTTGCACTTACAGTACAGTAGGTCCACACATCAGTTCTGATAAAATACACAAGGATTTTGTGTGCCTGGAGAAAGCTTAGTATAGGAGAACCTCAGTGCTGTTATTCTCTGCAGACGACACTTCATGAAAAATTGATTGTGCCGTCTTAATCATTGTGAAGTCGAGTGTTTTTCAGGGCGAAAAAAAAATTCAGTACTCAGGACCAAAACAAAATCTAAATGTTGTTGAATGTGGATTTAAATAAAACTATACAGTGTACCTACAGTATACGCCAAAGATTTATATTGTAAATTGCTAAATATTGCATGTTTTCTGGATGGGTGCCAATATTTAATGCCATTCAATACAATTTTCCATATAACACACTTTAAACAATGGACACAGCAGCTGTGAAATAGAAATCAAGATATAAACTTTTTATTCAAATTTTATGAATATAACTAGTATCCATATACAGTACTTCTACAGTTGACAGTACAGTGTAACATGATATGTGTAACTCCTTTTCAATGAATTACAGAAAGATAAAACAAAGAAATGTTGAGAATTTGGTTGTCGATATTTCCGCCCGGGCTTGAGTTTGTTGGTTGCTTTATTGATGCTTTTCGCACTTATTTAATACTACCCAATGTGTCTCTTTCCATAGTCAAGCTTCTAAGAGTATTTCTCTGGAAGAGATGCGTGTAGAGGGTGTTCAGTTGCTTCCTCCTGCTCCTCGCCGAGTCGAGATGTGGAGAGATCCCGTGCTGGGCTTCGGCTTTGTGGCTGGTAGTGAGAAGCCTGTCGTGGTGCGTTCTGTCACACCAGGTAAACAAGTCTACACTTTTGCCGCACACAAATTAGTGGTGAGCCCGAAAGCCCAAAAACATGGATTTGCTGTTTAACAGTATAGTTCATGGTTTTCTTGGATTATAAGAAACTTGAGATCCAGGCTAAGATCCATCCTAGCCTTCAGCGGTTTCGCTAAATTTTTATACACAAGGTCCAACTTTCTCTTTAAATCCAAGCTGTATTTATAGGAGTATATTACACTATGGACATTGTACTGTAGATACTGTACATGGTGTAACATGTTAAACCTCAGATCTCCTACTCAATGCAATATGATGTAGATTCTTAAGGCTACAATGAAATATTTGATTATATGAATGAATACGTTTTTTAGTATTTGCAGAAACTTTGTATTACTTCACAGTAATTAAGGTGATGATGAGGATGATGAGGATGAACATGTAGAAAATAATTATTTCTAGGCATCCAAGTTTCTATGTAAACATCACTTTAACGATATGAATTTGAATTTAATGTTTTTTAATTAAATAATAATAAGGTTAAAATATAATTATAATCAATAGTTATTATAAGTAAAGTTTTTACTGTGATTGTATACACATATAGTATTACAATGGAATTCATTCATCATTTGTTGCCTTTTACAGTACATTAATGCATCAATCCAAATTGTTTAATCGTTGACCACCTATAATATACTGTACTGTATGTGTAGGAGTAGTGCAGTGTAGTGCAGTGTAGCATAATACTGGCAAAAAGGGAACATTACTCTTAATTACAATTTGAAATTAGTACAAATTATGCAACGTGATAAACAGCCTCATGCTGACCTGTTCGGTGAACGCATAGCAAACCATTTCTGAATGACTTGAGAAGACACTTCTCTCCACAACACTGCCTCGTGCAGCACTTTCACTTATAAACACACTTAAGAGAGTACTTCCCAAGGGAAATAAATGGAGCATATGAAATCACTGTGGTCATCATGAACAAAAGCTCGTTCACGAGTAATGCCAGCTGAGAGAAGTAAGCCAGAGCGTTTCCCAGAATGCTTTGTTTCTGAGAGCAGAAAGTTAAAAGTCGCAATACAAATATCAGGCTAAAACACTCATTTTTCTTTTACAAAGAGTCGCACTAGGTGTCCCATAAATCAAACTAAGGACATGCTCATAAAAACTTTATATGGATGTTGAATGAATTGAAGTGCAGGTGTATTTTTAGTATGTGTTTTATCACAAAAGCAAATTGATACATTGTGTGTGTGTGTGTGTGTGTGTGTGTGTGTGTGTGTGTGTGTGTGTTTTCTAACCAACAGGAGGCCCATCTGAAGGAAAGCTGATTCCAGGGGATGAGATAATAATGATCAATGAGGAAGAAGTGGCAGCAGTACCGAGAGAAAGAGTCATTGACCTTGTCAGGTATTTTCAACTTTCTCTTCCCATCTGTGTATTCATTCATCCATTGGCCAGTCATCCAGTATCAGTACAGTCAAGCCTTATGCCCATCCATTTATTCATCCATGCATCCATCCATCCATCCATCCATCCATACATACATACATCCATGCATCCATCCATCCATCCATTCATCCATCCATGCATCTATATATCCATCCATCCATGCATCCATCCATCCATCCATTCATCCATCCATGCATCTATATATCCAGCCATCCATGCATCCATCCATCCATCCATCCATCCATCCATTCATCCATCTATCCATGCATGTAGACACCCATGCAAATATCGTTCATTCCATCCATCCATCCATCCAATATGTATTTATTCAACAAGCCATGAATTACAGTACGCATTCATCCATCCATCTATCCATAATTTGAGTGATTTGTGTCAGTTAAAGGATTTATAGCCTGACTTGTTAAATAACACTTATGCTTTGCACAAACTGATTTTCAGCCTAGTTCACTCATCTTTACTACCTATTTTATCCGGGCCATTTATTTAAGGTTGTGTTAGCCTAAAGAATGTCCATTTATGCAACTATCCATTTAATAATACATTTACCAGTTTGTCTAGCCACCCATGAATCCATCCATTCATCATTCCATGCTCCACACTTATCCCTCCATCTATCCAATCCATCCAAATTCAAATTCAATCAAACTCAAATTCAATTTGTCACATACACAGTATGATATGCAGTGAAATGCTTAAATGAGGTCCATAGAAAACCATCTATCCATCTGCCTGTCCGTCTGTCCATTCATTCTTTACAAGAATATATTAAAGCCTGGTTAAAAAAAAACAAAAAAACAGCATGATCCCTCCAGGCAGCTGAAAGTAATAAATTCAAAGGCAGCATGATTTTCCTCAAACTTGTGTGCGTGTGGTTTCATCTCATAATTACGAGGCATAAAACAAAAACGATTCCAGACAGAGGAAGGTAAAATGGTGCAGACTGAAAAACTAGAGGTTAGTGACATTTATGCAAATTAACATCTATCTCAGAGGGAAATGAAAGACTGTGGATGCGCTCTTGAATGAGAGTTTGGAGAGCAATTTTCAAAATAACAGTTTTTTTTATATAAAAAATGCTCTCAAGCATCTCTCTTGCGTGTTTATTAGTGGGAGAAGTCTAAGACGTTGGGCTAGTGTTTATCCTGATTCATACCGTATAATGTCTGTCATTAGAAGTTCTGTTCGATTTTCTGTTCAATTTTATTTGTATAGCGCTTTTAACAATTGACATCGTCGCAAAGCAGCTTTACGCAATCAAAAGAATTATGGACGTTTGTTTGAAATGTGAATGTGTATGAATCAAAATGATAAGTTTTAATGATACTTAAAATCTTATACAAAAAAAATCTTAAATGTGTTATTTGTTTTCCTTCACAGGAGCTGTAAGGAATCAATCTTCTTGACTGTTGTTCAGCCATACCCAGTGAGATAACTGTTTTATTTAACTGGTTATACAGTACATAAATAATTCAATTAGTGGTGAGGGCACTTTTTCTAACTGTTCCTAACCAGATCATCCATTACCCCCCCTCCCCCACCAATTTTAATCACAATGATTTTTGTATGTTTATAATTATCAGGGGGAAAAAAATTTGACTAATTATTTCTAGTGTGGAATGTGGTCACTAAATATTAAGGGTAAAGAAAAAGGTGTATTTATGAACAAAATCATTACCCATACAATTTTAACATACAAGTCAAAGATACAGTATAACACTAACATGTCAGAAGAAAATGGAAAAACTCCTTGTAAACGCAATCAGTTGAAGCCAATCACATTCTCAGTGGCACACAAAGCTTTGCACATCTAGATTTCGCAATATTTGCCCACTCTGTTTTGCAGAACTGCTTAAATTTAATTAAATTTCATAGTGACCATTTGTGGACTGCAGTCTAGTTCAAGTCATTCTATAGATTTTCAATGAGGTTTAAGTCTGGGCTCGGATTAGGCCATTCAAAGACATTCACCTTTTTTTTCCCTTTAACCACTGTATGTTTGGTTTTGCTGTATGGTTTGGGTAATTGTCATGTTGGAAGGTACGTTGTCTTCTCATTGATGACTTTTTATCATTCTGACAAGTGAGGGAGTGAGAGCAACACCCCTATAACAGGATATTACTTCCTCCCTGGTCTTATTTGGATGGTGAGCAGAAGTTTTATCTGACCCTCTGTGTTTTTGCAAATCTCAGTCGTGACTACATGTGGCCTTTTTTGAGGAGCAACCCTCTCATACAAGTCACATTTGTGGAGAATTTTTGATATTGATGTCACATGCACATAAATTTCTGTCAACTGCTTCAGAGTTGCTGTGGGCCTCTTGGTAGCCTCTCTGATCATTTTCCTCCTGGCTCTTTCCTCCGGTTTGGAGCGACGTCCTGACCCAAGGAGGGTCTGTGTTGTACCAAATACATTCCACTTCTAATAATAGACTTTACTGTGCTTCTAGGAAGTGATAAGCCGTTAACTTTTTTTTTATCGATCTCCTGACTTGTGTCTGTACATAACCTTATCCCCGAGATTTTTCGACTTTACCTTGCCACTCATAGTTGATTCTTTTTATGCTTAACTAATCAAATTGACTACAGCTGATGACAGGTGAAAGTCATGTGGCTTTGTGTGCCATTGAAAAAGCGATTAGCTTAAACTGATTGAAGTCATTTTTAGGAGGGGGTGATCCTTTTCCAAATTATTGATTCAGATTTTTTTTTTCTGACATGTTTTCTGCAAGTCTATCATTTACTTGGATCCAAAAAGTTGCACTGAATAAACAAAGATGTGCCTGAATTCATTTTAGGCTGCAAAGCAACAAAATGTGATTATTTTAACGGCGGCGGGGGGTTTGGGACGGGGACTAGGGGGGGTGCGTTGGGGCGTATTTTCCATACCCACTGTATATTGTAAATATAATTTGTTAAAACAGAGAAACACAGCCTACTCACTAGTCTCTACATGTCTTCCTCTAATTTAATTGAAATCTAGATATTACACAAATAACGTCAGCATTTCAAGCTCTTGGCTTGGTATAGTATATGCTTGAATAAAGTACGAAACATTGAAGAAATATAGAGTTGCTGAGCCATTTACAGTTCCTATGAAAAAAAAACTGTTATTTATAAATATCAAACTGCAACTGAATGGCTCGTTATTCATTAAAGTTAATGAGCATCATTTAGCATTGCTTCACCCTTAATTATGTATGTTTTATGACTGGGTGACAGCTTGGCTTCTTTGACCCACAGCAAGACAATGGCAATAGATTATCCTGTTGTAACTATGTCAGCAAACTGACACTGGGGCAGCTCTCTAGTTATCATAAGAGATCGAAGGAATACAACATAACGTCAGCATTGTCAGTGTTTAGCTCAGCGCTTCCGTGCTACTGACCAGAAGGCTTTCAAATCCCAGAGAGCCACTGACAAGTACATCTCAACCACTCAGCTACCGTATATGCTTGTGCTGGGTTCACCAATGATAGTTTCTGTACAGAAGGAACAGAAATGCATGAGATGTCTGGGCCAGTGTGTTAGTTAAATCAATATATTTTTTGTGAGTTTTGAATTCACTCTTAAGAATTAGAGAAGCTATTATCATCCTGAGATTATTTTTCTCCTCTAACAGCATTAAGCATTGTGTTCTACTATTGCACTACATTTTGCAATAGCAAAAACAACCTTTTTATACAAAAAAAGGAGAAAAAAATATATAAAAAGCCTTTATTATCAGGGCACAGTACGTGCACCTACTCAAGTTTTGGCCTTGGATCACTTTTGCATTATTTTTTTTCTTTTATTGTGTCAGAAGGACAGTGGTTAGCACTGTCGCCTTGCACCTGTAGGGTCCGGATTCGATTCCTGGCCAGACTCGATTCCCGTTTGAGTTTGCATGTTTTCTCTGTGCTTGGTGGGTTTTCCACACCGGGTACTCCGGTTTCCTCCCACAATCCAAAGACATGTAGGCTAGGTTAATTGGTGTTTCCAAATTGGCTGTAATGTGTGAATGAGGGTGTGAGTGTGTGTATGTATGTGTGTGTGCCCTGTGATGGATTGCCACCCCATCCAGGGTGTACTGTACCCTGCCTTGGGCCCTAAGTCTCCTGGAATAGGCTTCGGGCCCCCTGTGACAATTCAACAAAACTGCTGTTGCGGTTGCTGTTAAACTTCTCAACAATCAGATTCAATAATTCAGTGTTTTTTATCTTTATATTCTTCCCTCAGTCTCCCAAATCAGCCTTTATCAGCGCAGCCAAAAAAGCCAAGCTGAAATCAAACCCGGTGAAAGTGCGATTTGCTGAGGAAGTCATTGTTAACGGGCAGGTTCCGGTAAGTTCTGGGATTGTGTCAGCCTGATGTAGACTAATAACATCTTTATTAACAGTTCAAGCTTCTTATCTTGCATAAAGAAAATTATTTTATAGACTGGTAGCCTTGTTAATGCTGATTTTGAAAAAAAAAAATTGTAAAAAAAGAATAAGCTGGTCATCACTATGATGAGTTCTTTCCCACAGTGCAGTTATTTTGTCCCGTATCAAAACTTCCTTTGTCCAAATCTTCAACACATCAATTGATCAAATTGTCATGGAATTATATTAGAAAATGGTGGAAAATAAATTCCAGGAAGTAACAGTTCTATAAGAGGAAATGGCTTGTTAGCGAGAGAGGTCAGAGAAGAAACCCACACTGGGTTGAGAGGACCATGTTCTTCAAATATTTAACTGTCTGGATTTGATGCTGCAGTGCCCACTGAAACCTCTGGTGTTGCATTATGATGTGGTCTTCATCTGTTGTAACCTCAACCACAATCTGCCTCACCGTTTGTGCGTCCTACGATAATTTCCTGGTCGCCGTGGTTATGAAGAGTGTCCATTAGAGCTCCTGTAACTATTGTTCCAGTCTTGCTGTTCTCCTCTGTTCTCGCTCATCAGCAAGGATTTTTCTTTACCTACAAACCAGATGTGCACTGAATTTTCTTTTCCCCATTCCATCTAAATTCTATGGACCATTTACATGAAATCCAAGGAGATTTTTCCCAAACCAGTCACATCTTTCCCCAACAACCACGCAATGTTCAAAGTGATTTTTAAATAAGGTTAAATTAAATCTTTATTCGTCTCATATATATATATAATTATTCTTCACATATCCCAACTTTGTTAAGAAGCTAGGTCCAGAGCGCAGGATCAGCCAGTATATGGTGACCCCTGGAGCAGACAGGGTTACGGTAGGTCAAGGGGCCAACAGGGAAAACTTGGTGGAGCTGGAGCTTGAACCCAACTACCAACCTTCCAATTAGGAACTCGGAGCCATAACACAATGAGCTACCACTGCCTCGGTGGTATTTTCTCTGTTATTGTGTTTGCTGTGAATATTAAGTACATGGATGTATGAATGAATCTTATGAATCTGGATGAATTAGTGCATTGTGCTTCTGAGACCAACAGCTTATTGTATAATTCCGTAAATGAGCAGAGATACAAGAATTCCTGTTTAAGCTGTACATGGTAAGTGGTGCTTGACCATTACACTCATATGTGGATCTTCCTCAATATATTATCAGATAGACATACAATTGTCTACAATTTCTTTGTTGACTGTGGTTCTGAGCTACAGTTCTAACCTACAGTATACTTGTTCCAGTACGACAATGGTTGGTGTGGAAGAATAATGCCAAGGTTGGTGTGGAAGAACTTGAGTCGCCTGCACAACCCCATTGAACATTTTTGGGATAAACTGGACCACCACTTTCATGCATGCTGACATGACCTCACTAATGCTCTTGTAGCTGAATGAACACACATCATTTACATCAAAGCCTTAAAGAATTATAGTGGAAAAGAGTAGACCAACTCCATATTGGCTTTGGAATGCGATGTCCATGAATTAGGGGTGTGATAGTCAGGTGTTCACATACTTTTGACAATATAGAGCAGTTCTACAGTATAGCACCAAGTACTGCTGTATAATCCTGTTAGTTATACATAATTTAAATACTGTACATAAAACCCATTGATTGAAAACTATTTACAATCAATTTATAAGGCACTTACTATATTGTTCAGGATCAGGAAAGCATTGCATGTCAGTGTGAAACCTCTTGTAGTCCAATATAACAGAGCTCTGGTTCCATGCAGGACACTGTGAAGGACAACTCTCTGCTCTTCATGCCAAATGTCCTGAAGGTGTATTTGGAGAATGGACAGACCAAGTCGTTTCGCTTCGACAACAACACATCGATCAAGGTGATTTTTTTTCTTGTTTGTCTACTGCTCAGTGCTCACCAGCATCCTAAAATCATAGCTCTTACATTTAATATTCCCTGAAATGCACTGAAATCTGCTTCTTTCATTAACATTTTACAGTCTCATTTCCTGAGCCTGTATGTTAGTATCTGATAAGTCAGAGCATGTTTGTCATTGTGTGATATACTGTAGGATGTCATCATGACGCTGCAAGAGAAGCTGTCTATCAAGTGCATCGAGCATTTCTCGCTCATGCTGGAGCAGAGGACAGAGGACTTTGGCAGCAGACTGCTGCTCCTGCACGAACAGGAGATGTTAACTCTGGTAGTTCAATATTATTTTGCTTTTACTACTTAGCAATGAATCGCAAACTGCCACTTGGCTTTTCTTTTTTATTACAGACTACAGCAGTCGTATTTTTAGACCTTGCAATTATAAGGTATTTTTATATCACTTCAAATTTTGGAAAATGAATTACATATGTACAGTCCATTTAATATTTTTCGGCTCCTTGGGGACATTATTTGTGACATTATTACTACTACTAGATACATAATATATAGTATTTACCACTGTAACTGTAGTACACATCATAATATACTTTAGTATTACTATGGTACAGCACTTCAGACATTACCATGGTAGTCATCATAGGACTTGCCAGGGTAGGTAATATGGCACTTCAGTTGGTACTGTCGTAGTATGTCGCTAGTACATACATACTACTGGTATGGTATAGTATACTGTAGTACAAGCAGTACTATATTATTGTATGTAACATCAAGATTTTCAACATACAGTATGGTATTTAATGAAAGCCTGCAATGGTACCATACAATATGCATATTACCATTATGGTACATAAACGTCTTTAACATAGTTTGGTAATAGTTCCATAGTACCACACTACAGCATATACAATAGTAGAATTTATGTGCATATACTGTACTTTTGTACCAAAGTATCTATCATGATAGAACCATATACTGTACCATAGTGTGGTGCATGTACTATAGTTTAGCGAATAAGCTTTACGGTGCTGTCAAAAATACCATAAAGGTACCACTGGACTACCATACAGTATGTACCCGCAGGCATGTTGTTCAGGTCTAATGTTCAGATCCTACCCGGCCACAGAACATTAGATCTGAACAACATGTCTGCGTAAAGGGGTCTTCTTATATGAGGTCACAAGCCATAGCCGATGCAAAAATCCTATTTTGCAATTGAGCAAACTGATCTACAAATCATAGTGTATACACTACAAACAGGAAACATAAAATGCAAGACAATTTCAGCAACTTTTATATCATATTTTAGTGAGCACACATTACCTTTACAAAACTGCTTGTACAGCACAGAAATAATTCTGGAGTGGAACAAAAGCTCACTTGCAATGTTGATTTATATTATTTATTTATTTTTAACGGATGCATTTCTATACACCCTGCTAGAAAGATTGGTCTTTTAGGGGTATTCTTTATCAAGGGGGTGGTTGTGGCTTACGTAAAGAAAAGGAAAAAGTGCTATGGCTAGCAGTGGATCCAATTACTGTAGTTTGAAAATGATGTGTTAGGGTTTGGATATCTCAGTAAAAAAAAAAGATTACACTACCATTTCTGCTTTATATTCACTAAATATCTATATGTTTCAATATAAAACTTGTCCTGCATCCATAATAAGTCTCTGAATATTATTGTACACTGTTATAGAAGAGTCTCTTTAGATATAGATTCTCTGATATTACAACAAATATATTGTAATGGAATCATTTATGTAGGAAATTATTAAAGTATTTTAAAAGGCCATAAAAGACCAAGGCTACAAATACGATTTTAAGGTATTCAAATGGCTTCATCAGGCATTTACTATAAACAATATGAGTGATTAGTTACTGTGAAAACCACAGGGTTTGTCAATCAGCTGGTATTTGCAGGAGCCAGATACATGGATTGGTATTCACAGGATGAAACACCCATCATCGTGATATTTATCAAGCCGAGCCAAACCACATACATAGGAGAGACCTTCTGTGTGTTAATGAGGGTCTGAAGGCTTCTCGGGTCGGTTGTTTTATATGCACAAAGCACTGGAAACGCCTGACACTGTATGAGTCACCGTGTAAGCAGAAATGAAAAGTGTTCGAGACCAAGAGAGGAAGACAGGAAGCGCGTTCTGTTAACCTTGTATTCGATATTCCCTATAAATGCATTTTATAAAGAATAATTGATTATACCACAACCTCATAAACTAATAAGTATTTAATGTTACATGTATTTATAAAAATGTTTACAACCCAATACTGCTGAAATATTGATTATGGAAAAGTTTTGGTTTATACTGTATTTATTCCCTCATTCCAATATGTGATTATTTCTATTGTAAAAACTAACCCTTAGGGAACTGTATCAGGGAAAGTGCATGTTATTTGAGAATAATAAATAACACAATAAGGAAATCAACAAACATGAGATAAAGAGTTAAAGCAGGAGGCTGCATAGTGGTTTAGTAGTTAGCATTGTCGCCTTGCACCTCCAGGGTCCAGGTTCAATCCCCACCTCAGTGTGCTTGGAGTTTGCATGTTCTCCCCGTGCTTGGTGGGTTTTATCCAGGTGCTTGGGTTTCCTCCCACAGTCCAAAGAAATGCAGATTAGGCTAAATGGGTTTCCAAAATTTCCTGAAGTGTGTGAGTGTGTGTATGTGCGTGTGCTTTGCAATGGATTGGCACCCTGTCCAGGGTATACCCCGCCTCGTGCCCTGTCTCCTGGGGTAGGATCCTAGTGATTAAAGTAATAGGTTGGTGACTATAACTATGATATACTAACTATATATATATATATATGACATACAGTATAAATAACAATTAAGAATAACATGTCACATTAATTAATACAGAATAATGATCTTTGACAAATTGCTGCTATGTTAGAGGAACACCCCTAAAGCCATGGTCTAAAAAAAAATTTTACTTTGTTATATTAACTTTATATTAACTTTGTTATATTATATTATATTTATATTAACTTTGTTACGTAAAGAATGAGCATATGACATTTAGGCTGCATACCATATTGTAATGCATTATAATATATCTGCCTAAGAATATTACAGAAATGCCATTTGATAATGTAATACCGAAGTGAAACTGGAGCTGGTAGAGGATGAGGATCAACTGAACTTTTTGGATTGGCAAAGGTTTTGTGCGCAAAATTTTGTTGCCAAATTGATTTGAAAAAGCACAAACCGGAGATAAAATTGTGTTATAATTTATGTTCTTGATGTTAAAATGCCAGTTTACAGTCATGTTAGTAACCCTTTCTGTCCTATGTGTTTTTGTGCAAAAACATAATAAAAATCATCGGATCGGATTGGGACTTGGTATTAGTCAAATACCATCTTCCCCAGAGTGGATGTTCCAAGGTCAGACCATATAATGCTCAGAAGAAAAAAAAAATGCAAGTTATACCTCAAATCCTACAGGCCTCGCTGAGCATGTTAAATGTTAACGTCCATGACCGAAGAATTAGAAGGAGACTAACACGTACAGAAGAAAGCCTCTTGTGTCTTAAAAAGAACATGGAAGTACAAATGAGGTTCACAAAACTGCATCTGAACAAAGCACAAGGCTTCCTATGGACATATGAGACCAAAGTGAAGTTGTTTGGCTCAGCATCATGTTTGGGGAAAAGCAAACATCATTCCAGCAGAAACACTGCATACCCACCGTCAAGCACAGCGGTGGAGGGCTGATGATTAGGCTTATTTTGCAGCCACAGGACCTGGGCACCTTGCAGTCAATAAATCGACCATGAACTCCTCTGTATACCAGAGTATTCTAAAGGGAAATGTGAAGCCATCTAAACACAGCTAAAGCTAAAGGTTCGAAATTGGGTCATGCAACAGGACGATGACGCAAAGCACACCAGTAAATCTACATCAGAATGGCTGAATAATATATAATATTTAAATCCCATTTGATATAAATAAACATAACCCAATTGAAATGCTGTGGCAGGACATTAGGAGAGCTGTGCATACTGTATGTGAATTCCCAAAAACCTCAATGAACTGAGGCATGTTGTAAAGAACAATGGGCCAAAATGTGTAAAGTCATACTTAAAATGAACAAAATGATCAATCAAGTAATTTTTTTTTTGCTAAAGGTGGATCCACAAGCTAGTGAGTAATGGGAGTACTTAGTTTTGCCCACATGTTCATTTTTGTTGACAAAAATTTGCATGGTGAAAAAAACATATGCTATTGTTCGTCTGAGGTTGTATTTGGCTAATACTAAGACCCAGTATGAACAGATGATTTTTATTATGTTATTACACCAAAAACTCATAGAATTAAACAAGGGAGTGCTAACCTTTGAATATGGGAGAAAATGAAAACATTCAAACTTGCAGACTTTGTGACAAAACTGTGGGAGGTGGAGTTACAGCGTTTTGAAAAATCATTCAAAATTCACTCTAATATGCCTGCAAGAAACCATGGAGAAAGTATTCCGTAGGGATTTTATTACTTTTTGCATTTTTATCAGAGCTGTTGGAACATATTCGTCATGTTTTGCAGTGAACCCGAGCAAATGCATTTGTGATGAATGATTAACGTAATATTAATAAAATCCTCTGTATGTATAGATGAGAACTAAAAAAAAAAAAAAAAAAAATCCTTTTTGTTTTATTTTTTTGCTAATCTGCTAATTCTGCAAGTTCACAAAGCATGATTTGAGGTAAGTTTTTTTTTTTTTTTTAATGAAAATAATTTTCCTGAAAGGTGTCCATTTCATAGTACAGTACAGTAAGTATTTGTCTTCATGCTGAGCCTTTTTTTTTTCTTTACCTCTGTAGGTCACTCAGAGGCCAGGGTCACACATAATGAAATGCTTTTTTAGAATCAGCTTCGTTCCAAAGGATCCAGTCGATCTTCTCAGAAGGGATGCAGTGGCTTTTGAATACCTCTATGTCCAGGTGAGAGATACTTTTTACAGAGATAAGACCTCTAGCCGCTTACAGTATGTATACACTGAGATGAAGCATCTTGGGACCCATAACTAAACCCAAGGTTAAAAAAGAGTACAGCAGTACAGGAATATATTAAAAACCAGTGAATCATTAAATATTAAAACTAGCAATAAAGAAAACATATGAGCTCATTGTATTTGAACGTACTGCTAAGTTATGACAATGTTTTAGGCAGTAAAAACTTGTAGCTTAAACAATGCTCTGTGGCTAACAAAGCTGTTGTAACCAGCTGAAAAAATCCAATTGACTTGTTTGTTGTTAACAATTAAAGTTGTATGTATTTTTTATTGAAATAAAATACTTTAGAAATGAATAACAATTCATAATAATTCAGGAATTGTATTATTAATTATTACTCACAATAATTTAATACTCATTAATAATAATTAATAATTCTTAATAGTAATGTATAAATTATTAATAACAATATAATAATTACATTTTAATTACATTTATTTTTCATTTAATTAATTTTTTAAAACACAGTTAAAATAAATCATCCCTAAATGACAAGATATTTACAGTAAGTATACTTTGTGCATGAAAAAAGTAGACATCTTGAAATATTAGAGTTTTTAAAGTAACAACACTTATTCAAAACCTATTTTTCTAGTTTTCATAATTTAGCATCTGTCAATAAAATATGATCCTAAAGGAAACACATGCCTGAAAAATCAGCATTAGCTATTCGCATAGCTAAAATTAGCATCACATGAGGTTAAATGGAAATACAGATCAATTAAAAAAAGATTTTAAAAAATACAGTAGTTTAGTCTGTTTCAGTTTGGTCTCTACTCTTTATCAACCCAGGCAAAAAAATGTTGTTCAGAATAGTGACTTTTACATAAAACACGACCCTGTCCGTGAAAGCTAACTTGAAAGAATTTGTGTTTAAATCCAGAAGTATGATGATAACTATATCCAGGTTTGACAAAATTACTAAGATGTAAAGTCATCACACCTTTTTTTATCAAACAGTGTGTATTCCATGTAGGAAATGAGTTTTAATAATCACGTAATTAAATCTATGGCACAAAAGCTGGTCATTCAAAGGCAAATCTCACACAAGCATGACTTTGCAATTACTTCACCTTTCTGTTACGGTTCACTGTGTTAATCTAGCTTGGTTGAATGGTCCTTGTAAAATTAGATATTGGGTTATAACATATTTTAACTTTCTTTCTTAGTGTTGTAATGATGTAGTTCGGGAGCGCTTTGGCCCCGAACTGAAGTATGATGCAGCTCTTCGTCTCGCTGCTCTGCAGATGTACATTCTCAGCCTCACCACGCGGCCGACACAGAAATTCTCAATGAAGTACATTCAGTAAGTGATCCTTCACTAGACCGCCTCCCACTTCAGAACTCGGAGTGAACTGCCTAATTGAAGCTTGATCCTGTTATTACTGTACCTTTAACTCTCCATTCTCAGACTTAATTAAAAGGAGGACTGTTTACGACAGGAGCCGTGTGACTGAGAGGCCTAATGATTTATAGATTGTAATTTGCACTCTGTCACATTCCATCAGAGTAACTTTCATAAATCAGAGATTTTGGAGGTACAGAACAGTATTAGCATGAATTACTTCGTTAAGTTTCAAATGTCAGCTCGCCTTCTAAAGGTGAACGAATCCTTTTTTTTAAATATATATATAAGATCTTCTTACTTTCCAAGTGCTTTAATAAAAAACCGCTCAGATACTCTGGTCTTTGTAGTGCTCTCCAGAAATGGAAAGCAAACTAATAAAATGGACTGTCAGCACCCAAAACAGTCAGGGATGAGATATCTCTACTGGTGTCATGCACATTGCCTTTCCATTTAGAAGGCTTGCACTAAAAGAAAAACAACAATGCAATACGAAAACGGAATCTAAAATGAAGCTAAGTTGTAAAAATTTAAGGTGTGGTGTCCGATTTACAAAGTCAACTCATGCACTGATAATATGCAAGAAAAGATTGCACCTTAAACATTGTAAAATCATAAAATTGTTATATTACTCTCAACATAATAAAAACTATTCATGAAGTCAGGCTAAAATTTGACTGTGTGGTCAGATATCGTTGATTACTATACTGTATTTACTGTATAAACCCCACCATAGAAACATTGTTTATGAAAGTGAGCCAATTTGAGCAAATGGCACTAAACCTCCATATTCATGTGTTTGGGATGGGTGACTGGGAAAGCTGTATTCATTTTAAACCCCATTGACTATATGATAACACGTTCTGGTTCGTATTCTGAATTGATAATTTATTAGTAATGTTAATTAGATGGTAATTAGGTTAAAGTTACAAATGTTCTGAACTCAGAGTTTTGTCCAAAATGTGGTTTATCGATAATACCCAGACCACTCATTTTAAGTACCAGCATGTGCCTTTAAGCAAAACAAAAAATCAGTGACAGAAAGTGCAGACTGAAGAACGAAAGAGCTGTTTTTCTTTGCCTGTTTACTGAAATATGATGTATTATACAGTAGAGTACTGTCCAAAAGTCTTGAGCCAATCCATATTTCTTTGTATAAAATTAAATCACGTTTTGTACGCTAAATTAATGAAACTGGAACAAATGATTTACTATGAATACCTGCAAAGTCCCTAAAGATCAAGTAAGAAATTGATTGTTTTTGTCACAACCTCATCAGCAATCTCGTTTCCAAACATGCCAACAATGAGAGTCAAAAAGGTTGTTCAGGAAGCATGGAGAACTTTCCACAATACTGTAAATGTAAGAACAAGATCATTTAAAAATGAAAAATTAAAATGAAAAGATGAATACAATGATACATGAATGAGAAAATAGCAAACAGTGGTATAAACGTCCAAATGGAATCTACTGTAGCATATTACTAATATGTTGCTGTCTGAATAGTTATATCTATTAATAGCTGCAGTTTAGATAATGGTAAATGACTGTGTATTATGTAGACGTATGTAGCTAGAATTAAAACGTCAATATTGTGTGTGGCTGTCTGTCTGTCACCGATACTATAAATATAGAATATAAATGATTATAAATACACTACATAGCCAAAAGTAACCCTGACAGTCATGCAGTGTTTGCTGTTTAAGCACATTCCATTCCAAATTTAATCTCTCAGTTTACTGTTACAATCACATCCACTATTTAAAAAAGATTTTCCACTAGACTTTAGACTATAGCTGGTATGATTTTTCCACTTAATCAATATCAAGAACATTAGTAAGATCAGACTCTGATATCAGATTTCGAGGTCTGGTAATACAGAAAGCACAGTGTAGGATAGCAGTAATGTGGTTATATACAGTATTCTGGTTCTATTAAGGATTGCTGTTACATTCTGGAATAAGTAAAGCTTGTTAATGCGCCTAGTGGAAGATCCAGAAATGAAGCCATTATACTAATCCAATCTAGTAGGAAAAAGAGCATGAACTATTTTTCTGCATCACTTAGTGACGTTATATTTCTTTATTTCTGGCATACTGTTTATATTGCTGGAAGAAGGCTATGCTATTAAAAAAATATCTATATGAACCTTATATAAAAGACTGGGATCAATAATCACACCAAGGGCTACTGTGGTACATGATGAAACAGAAAGGCCATCCAGACTCAATATATGATTGGAAATCTTTTTCTAGCTGCATGTGGTTGTAGCACCAATACTTCTGTCTTTTCTGAATTATGTCCTTAACACATTCCTCAATTTTATTCAGCTGGTGTCACTCATCTGGTTTTGCCAAAATATACAACTAGGTTTCATCAGCAAAACAGTGGAAAGTAATACCATGTTTACGAATGATATTACCCAGAGGAAGCATGTGCTGTATAAAGAAAATAGGAATGGACTTAAAATAGAACCTTTTGGAACACCTTTTGGAAATTTTCTCTCGTATGTGTAGCAAATTCAATATTTACATCTATAATCTGATAATGATCAGACAAAAGAACCTTGGCCAGGAGAGGGCTGTTCCTATAACATTTTCTAATCCAACAAGATAAATAGGCCGTATCATAAGCTTAATGATCAGTAGTGTAAAAAGCTGCACCAACATCAAGCAAAACAAAAGGAGACATAACCTGATCCGAAGCCGTTCATTTATCACTTTAACCAGTGCTGTCGCTGTGCTATGATAAGGCCTAAATCCTGACTGATACACTTCATGAATGTTACCTACAATATGGAGATTCTTTGAGATAAAGGGGAGATTTGATATTGGGCAATAGCTGGACAGCTGACAGAGCTCAAGGTCAGGTTTTTAAATCCAGGATTAAATGACTGCTAGGTTAAAAGAATTAAATATATTACCATTGCTAAGAGAAGCACTGAGTATTTTTAAAAAAGGGTTCAAATATTTGTTGTGTTTAAATCTGTTTGAATACATGTGTAGGTGCAGGCTCTAGTACACAAGTTGATGATGTTGCAGAAGAAAGAAATTTAATTAGTCTTTTGAAGAGGAGTAAAATGTAAAATTGTTGATCTGATAAGGATAGATAATTGCCTGCATCATTGTTTTTAAATATAAAAAAAATAATTAATAAGCAATAAATAATAAATAATACTCTATCAGTATTTAGCACATTTCTATTTGGGAGTAAGAATAGACATTGACATAAAGTTTATTTCAAATATGGTTCTGATAAAAAGTATTAACTACACTTTAAAAATGATAACAAAAGCTTATTACAAAGACTACAACGACAACTTTAACCTATTCTATTAAAAAGAATACAAAGACATGAAAAATGTAATAATCTATGGATATATATATATATCACACTCAGCTACTTGGATTTGGACATGAACAAGAAACAAAAAAAGGGTTTGCCATATGTAATCTGCCAAGTGTCCTCACAGTGCACATATGCTGTCCCACAGGAAGCAGTGGGGTTTGGCACATTTCCTACCTCCCTCAGTGTTCTCCAGCATGAAGGAGAAGAACATCAAAAAAGCTCTGACTCATATTCTGAAAACCAATCAGAATCTAGTAGCTCCCGGGAAGAAGGTGGGTATCTTTAAGTATCCATTTATTATCATCGGGGACCAGATGCTACAATAGTAAACAATAGTAAATAAAAGACTCTTCAGAAACTGGCATCAGATCAATAAGTGAAGGATTCGATGAGTGGCCTTCGATACCTTCAGTATACCTTCTGGGAAGGCTTGGGTAATATGTCAAAAGAGAGGCATCTAGTGGTTCAAAAGCAAGGCAGCAAAAATGTATAAAATGCTCATTGCAAAATAAAGAGGTAAAAGGTTTGTAACAGGCACAGTGACTGACAAAGTCATTGTTAAAATACTGTAAGATGGTGTCTTCAATAAAATTTAGTGTTAATTTATTCTCTTTAAGAACACTCTGATAGCCATAGATTTCTTGGGCAATATTCTTGCAATTTTCTTTTTTGCAGCTAACCATATTGCAAGCAAAGGTTCACTATTTGAAGTATCTAAGTGATTTCAGATTGTATGGAGGACGGGTATTTAAATCTCTTCTACTGGTAAGTTTATTTTTTAGTACTATTTTGCTTAATATATTTTAACATAGTCACTCATTGTTACTACACTGTTACACAGAGTCATGCATGTTTCTTTCTTTGCTTCCTTTCATGCGTAGCAAGGAGATAAGGAAACTGGTGTTACATTACTTGTAGGACCAAGGTATGGTATCAGTCATGTTATTAATGCCAAGACAAATCTCGTGGCCCTGCTGGCAGACTTCAGCCATGTTAATCGCATTGAGATACTCACAGAAGATGAAGTCAATGTGCGGGTAGAACTACATGTTTTGGATGTCAAGGTATTCTATTCAAATTGTTCAATATGATCTTCTGATGACTTAAGCACTATTTCTGTTACTTTATTTCTGATGTACAGTATGATCAAGATTATTTGAAAAAAAAAAGGTTTTAATGCCATTCTAAATTTCTTTCTGAAACAGCCTATCACGTTAATAATGGAGTCTAGTGACGCAATGAACCTTGCTTGCCTAACAGCTGGATACTATCGTCTTCTGGTGGACTCACGTCGATCCATTTTCAATATGGCCCACAGTAACAGCAGCGGAGATATAGACAGTGGTAAGGCCTATAGATTCATTTCTTTAGAGCTCAGAGTAGAAAGGCTCTAATACACTGCTTTCATTTGATCATACAATAATAAGAAGTGCTAATCATGAATACAATGATTTTCTTAAATAATTGTTATTGTGGTTAACTTAGATATTCTGAAATTTTAGATTGGCAGCAGACTTTCTATATGAGAGAGATCTCTGACAAGATGGTTCTATACATTTCAGGCCAGGATCCTAGAGAACTTGAGTGGCCATACAGCACCTCTTTGGGTGAAGAGTTTAATAATCAAGAGACCAACCCTTCAGCCATACCTTATTCACCAGAAGCAGATTACCCACAGGAACAAGCTAGAGAGGACAGCATAAGCTCTTCTTACATCCCAGAGCCCCTGCCACCACCATATCCAGGCCACAGTGGAGAGAGGTCACAAGTAGGAAGCAGAAGTCCTCAACGTCCACCACTTCTATCTTCAAGGCAGCAACCCCAGGACTCTCCCAGGAGTGCTAAGGTGTCCTTTATATTTAGAGACCCACTTCTGCATGCTGTAAACCCTCGGAATCTTGGTTATCAGCGCCTCATGGATGAGAGTCCCGAGTTGCTTGAAAGGCCTGCTTTCATTTCCAGCAGTGATGTGGGCTTTAGCACTCCAGATGGAGCACCATTTCAAATTAGACCTCATGTAGTCTACAGCAACATTGGTGAGGATAAAATCTTTGACAGTGCTGAAGGTATTGAAGAGCCTCTCTTACGCGATTTATGCTATGCTGACACGACTGATGATGTGGAGGATGATGATGAAGCTAGCTGTGAAGAGGACACACCTGGCATGCCTGGAGAGGGTGAAGTTGGGCTGCCAACAAGCAAAATAACATTTCTCACCCTCTCTGGTTCCAGTGATGATATTATAGATTTAACTGCTCTTCCACCCCCAGAGGGAGATGATGACGAGGATGAAAATGATGCAATTCTTCTGTCCCTCAACATGGCCATTGCTGCACCTCCCCCTGGATTCAGGGACAGTTCAGATGAGGAGGGCGCAGAGATCAAAAGCCGTCAACAAAGTTGCTGTGATGACAGCATTCCTGTGTCACTGATTGATGCTGTCCCTACACATGATGAGGGCAATAGTGCCAGAATCTTGGATCATGCTGTTGTGGATACACTGCAAGCACTAGAAGCACTTGCTGTATCTGAGGATACCCCCCAGGCTCGGTCTAACAGAACTGCAGGTCTTTAAATTATTACTGTATTTTTAAAATCTTGTATACAGCAAAATATCAGTTGTGGAATTACTTTAATTAATGTGTTAACTTTAACACATGGCTTGTTCAGTTTAACACAAAGGTATGGGGTGGAGGGGGTAACTGACATAGTTGATTTAGGGAAATGTGTTACTGTTTTCTTAAGTTTATAAAAAAAAATGTGTGGAAGTAATGTAACAGTCCAAGGTAAAGACAGTATAAAATGTTACAGGTAATTAAAACAAGTCATAAATTCTTTATTTAAATGATTAACTCAATACATAGTTAATATGAACAATCCTAAACTAAAAAATGCAACAAAAATTTACTTGCCCATCCATTTTATCTACAGGCATATCTCGAGGTACTGGCATATCTCGAGCTTTTAGTCCAGAGTCCTCATCAGATTCAGGAAATGAGACCAACTCCTCAGAGATGACAGAGAGCTCAGAACAAACTGCAGCCCACAGGCTATCTGAGAATGCTATGCGTCTTCTGGTGGCGACTACAGAAGGCTACCAGCCCCTTCAGGAGGAAAAGACAGAATTCCCTGTTTCCCCTTGCACCAGAGCGACTATTCCCAAGCCACCACGCAGTCCCTCAAGACGCAGAGACTTGGCAGTTCAATCTACAGCAGTGCCTTCAAAGCATAATCTACCTTCTTCCGATAATCCAGAGACAGAGCCTGAGGCAAAAGCAGATAGGTCCCTAGGTAAATATCTAGTTAAATCTCACTCAAGCACCCTTTTGAATACTGGAAAGCGACTGAAAGCAATAGCGACTGAGGGAAGACGAACGAAAAAAAATAAAGATGTACCAGGCAAGTATAACACCTTCAGTGGTAGAGAAAGTAATAGAAGAAGACAACTGGTTGTAAAAGAATTCTGTGAACGATTTCAAGGGACACAGTCCCCGGTAGAAAATGAGCCTACAGGGGGTCAGGTTGCACGATCTTTTGGTTCAAGAGAGGATCTAACTGGCAGTAATAGTAGTCTCCCAGCAAAGAAGCTTCAGGATACTGAACAGACTGAAATCTATAAAGATGATCAACAGATCCTTCCACCATTAAGACAGGGAGTGGCACGACTATGTGAGTACCACCTAGCCAAGCGGATTTCTTCTTTGCAAAATGAAGCACGGAGTTCCCATCAGGGTTCCCAATCCTCATCTCTGGATGTTGGCGGCAGTACAGGGAGTAGTGCTTCTGCAACACCAGTGGACTCCCCCCTTTGTGCCACTGACTGCAAGAGTTCTTTCTCTGGATCCTCATCCTCTCTCCTGCTCACATCAAGGGACCTTCACCCTCATGCAGATGCTGCTCTTCTGAGAAAGATGCTGCCAAATGTACATCCTCCAGGATCCAGTCCATCCCTCAGTGCCCGACCATCCAAAATCAAAGAAACCACAGGTACAGCTCGAAGGAGCAACCTTCTAAGTGATCTGCATGCAAAACATGGCAGTGTAAGAAGTATTAACATAAAGGAGGGGAGTGAGGCTTATAAGCAGTTGATAAACTATCTTACAGTCAGTCAGATGCAACAGAGAAACAAACCGTTTAGGGCAGGAATAGTGGGGTGCAAAAAGGACAGCAGAAAGCATATCACAAGCTCTACACCCTTTATAGTCATGGGTAAAGTGAACAATATTGTCAAGTGTCCCTGCATGCCACCTTCTCCCTCACACCTCAGCTCAAAGCCCAGTGCAGCTTCCCAAAGAATCCCCAAAATATATCACTCAACCACTTTGCCTAATAAATTGAAGAGGAGTCCTGATTTGCATGCTCAGAGACCTATCAGCAACCTTGAAGTAAGGTCTAATCATTCTAAAAGAAGGTCATTTTCTGGCCTTAAACATGAGTTAGAACAAAGTTTTAACCTTGATCAATTTCCATCTTTAAATAAGAACCACAGTGAAGGGATACCTCATACAAGTACAGAGGACTTACTCATGTCTGACTACAAGATGACACTTGCTGTCCAACAGACGCTTAATGATTCTTTTTGTCTCTCTAGTGTAGCTTGCACAGAAGACCGCGGAATGCTGTTGAGACGAGAAGGACACTCACCTGCTCATTTACTAAGGCACATTAAAACCTGTGCCATCACTCTACCACCTCCACCACCACCAATATCACTTCCACCACCACCACCATTACCTCCTCCACTTCTTTTAAGTCTTTCAAAGAGCACCAGTTACAGTGGGCCAACCAAAGATTCGGTCTTCCCTTTTAGACCAAACCATGGAACTTCTCAAGAATTAAATCAGTGTGACACCAATCGTCTGACTCATGGGAGAGAGATAAGAAGTGCCAGTATCATAACTGCTGGTCCTGGAAGTACTGATGCACTGATTGAGAATTCAAGAGCACCATTACAGGGCCGAATTCAGCAAGATCATTTGCAAGCAACTGAGCCACAACTACAAAGAAGGCCTACAAAGAAGCTGTCAAAAAGCTACTCCCACGGTTCGATGGCATCCCAGACCATGGGATGGTCTGTAAGCAGTAGAGACAATGGAACAGATAGTGCAGGTTTTTCAGGACAAAAGCAGATAAGGTCTATGCAGAAGCTGGATGTAAATCCCTGGACATGCAATGGTCCATTTAGTTACTGTTTCTTCAAAAAGAAAAATCAGTCAGTGGAGGATGAAGGTGTTATAGGGGATGGTTTAAGGAGGCAGCTTTGTGGCTTGGATGAAGCGGGACCTTCCCAATTCAATCTCGACACTGTTCTAGACACGACAGGAGAGCAGCTGTATGCCGAAGTTTTAAACAACATGACCTTTGGGGACAGACTCGTTCGCATTAATGCCCTAAAAGACCACACATATGTTTACCCCGCTGTTTATACCGATGTTCAAAGAGATGCGAGTGAGCTGATTGCTGTGGTGCGTTCTAGTGTGGGACGAGGTGATAGAGGAATCCCACCCATGCAAACAGAGGAGCTGGCACAGTACAAGCACCTTCTAGCAATTGAATCTAAAGCACTTGGGCAGGCATGCCGCAGGATGGCCCTAGCACACGGAAGCCCAGAAGAGATGTTGCTGGCAGTTAGTTCTAGTTTTCAGGTGCTTTGCTGCTTATCCGAGATCTGTATGTGCTTGGTTCGTGGCTTAGGTGCTTCCGCCAGCCAGCAGCAGCGTGAGGTTGTGGCTAAGGTAGATGAGGTGGTCATGAACTACATGTGCTTGCTCCGGGCAGCTGAGGGAGCCTCGGGAAGTGCTCCAGGGGACCAAAGTGTTAAAACCCTTGATCGCCATTCTAGCTCCATGTCCGCTATCATTAATACTCTCACCCGCTCTCTGAAAACACTGCTCAACAAGTAGGGCTCTTCTGTTACTGAATCAACCTTTTGTTTGCAAAGCCATAAATGGACATCTGGGTTGAATAAATACCCCAAAGTAATCTCATCTAATGAATACTCCTGTGGTGTGCATATTTATTTTTTATGTTAGAATGTATGTACAAACTAATTATAGAACTTTTTAAGAAGCTTTAAAATGATTATTCATGTATCCTAAATATCATACAATGCTGTAATGTCCCATGTTGCAGTTAAACCTAGGGGATTAAAGTAGATGATTTTGCTAAAGAGTTGTAATACTTAGTATTTAAACTGGCTTCATATTTCAAATAACTAAGTTGCTTTTTTAAATTAATATTTGACAATAATAAATAGCGTCATCAACATCTTACTGAAAACGTCAGCAAATGTTTCCTTATATAATGTTTTTCTGTTTTCAAAAACTATAATTACTAACAAGAATTTTAATTGTTTACTTTGTAATTTCTGACATGATGCTTCCTAAGATTATATGTTAAAATATTTCACAGTAACTAGTCAACACAATATAATTAAACTATTATATACATAATTATGACCATTCTTAATTTTTAATCTTCAGAATATAATAAAGTGTTTAAAGGGATGAAGGGTTATATGTTTTATTAATGCATTAAATGGCCATTTGATTAAATGGTCATTTGATCGGCTCATTCATTCATTCATTTCATTCCTGGTGCAGTAGATTTACTAGGTAATAATATTCAGAATGACACATTTCATTTAAGAATCTTTACCTGCGCATGAGATTTCCACATAGCAGAGCACAGATTAAAAAAAAAAAGTAAAAAATCATTTAGTATTGGCCAGATGAAACTCTCATTTAATACTTTATTTAATGAATAGTACTGTTCAAATGTCATGAGCCACCCCTCATTTCTTTATATTAAATTAAATTAAATAATGTTTAAATTGGAACAACTGTTTTACTACAACAGGCTACCTAAAGATACAACGAAAAAAATTGGTTGTTTATATAACAACCTCATTTCCTCTGTTGTTTGTTCCTGCCTGATCATCTGTCATCATCTGCACTTGTTTCTTACTGGTTCATGCCATACGTTAGATTTTTTTTTTTTTTATGTTTGAATGATTCATAAGTCACTTTGTGCCTTAACAAACAAAACCAAACAAACAAACAAAAAAACACCCATCTAAAAATGGTCTGGTACAAAAATGGGAGCCAAAGAATAGCTAAAAATAAGAGCCAAAAAAGTCCTTCAGAAAGGCTGCAGCACTATTTCTCAAGACTACATTAAAAATATATGTATGCCTGTCTCTTTGAAAACAAAATACAAAGAAATAAGGGGTGGCTATAGACTTTTTGCCCAGTAATGTACAAGACAAACAGATCTCATCGCCAGCTCTCAGTGAGAGAGCGGCCCACACATCGATTAATAAGCCTTGGCGATCAAATGACATAACAAATGTGATGTCAAAAAGGTAAGATTTAACCTTAATTGTAAACTTCTAAATTGTAAAAAGAATTTGTACCGCAGTAGCATGTATGAAAATATCATGTAATAAACCAAGTATTATTATTATTATTATTATTATTATTATTATTATTAATACTACATTCAATACCCAATAATTTTATGGCATGATATTTTCAAACTTATATTATATTTGACATTATTTTGAAATTTAAGGATGATTTTAAAATGGCTAAATCTGTACCAGAGACACTAATCACAGCCTAAACGTATGACTGTATGCATAACAATCGGTACGTAAAAAAAAGTCTTATTGGTTCTTGTTGAATAATCCATTTTTAGTGTTAGCTAGTTTGCAAAAAAATTCTCTCATTCTCCATTTCTCTCTTAAGCTCACTGTGATGATGCAGAGATATTGACTGTTAAAACTTATTCAGCTTGTCCAGCAGTGATTTCATAGTCATTTAATTTCATTCTATATTTTAGCCAAATGTGATGCTACAATAGATGCCCTTTTATCATTATTTTAAAAAAAAAGATTTTGTGTTTTCTAAATTACTAGATAACCAACAGATTTTGGAGATGTACCATGCCATGTTCTATGTGATTTTTAACAAACATTTTTACACTTTATTCATTTTCATTAAATACTTTTTCCCAGTACATTTAGAGCCTATCATGGGAACACTCCTTGGAATATCCCAGTAATAGCAGCACCTCACACATACAAACACACACACACACACACACACACACACACACACACACACACACACAGCTCATTCACACATAGGGACTAGTGTGGAGTAGTCAATCCATCTAACGGCATGTTTTGGAGAGATGTGAAGAAACTGGAATACACGGTGGAAAGCGATGCGGACGCAGATCAAAAGTGTAAAACACCACACAGACTCAAGCTTAAGATTGCGGACACTGGAGGAGCTCTGAAGCATCATCACTACCTGCTGCATCACTGTGACGTGCCACCATGCCATTATTGTGAAACTAAGATGCACTTAGTTACTGAATTCCCACTGGAAGACTGTTTTTTTGGTTGTTTGTTTTTAAACGAGCAAACCTTATGGAATGTGGCATATGCATATGTAGTATCGATAATCAACTATCAAAAAATATTTTCAATAAAATTCTTAAATGTAAAATAAATGTTAACTAATAGTAGCTAGCTTGGCTATTAGCTAGCTAACAAATATGAAACTATGGACAAATTTTGAGGTAGCAGTGAATCTTGGTTCACTAATGGCATATAAGGAAAATTAGTACAGTATGTGATTACAACATCTGAATAAAAATGACTGAACTTTGAATAAATTAGTTAATTGGTTTTAAACAGCAAATAAACGGATGAAATAAAGATCATTGAACTATAGTATTTGACTGATTCCATCCATCCATTCGTCCATCCACCTGAGAACCTCTGTAGTCCAACTAGGACTACTCCAAAAGTCAACCCCAGAAAATCTGTCTAAGTCTGAGATATTCAGCACAAAAACTTCAGCAGCTGTGAGTGATATACCTTTTAAGGGTTATTCATGCAGTAAGTGCATGTGTGAACTTGATAAACCACTGGGCACTTTTTTCATTACTGCTAAATGTAAATGAAGCATCACTTTCAGAATAAAAAGCAATGTTGGACAACAGTCGATCTGTCAAAATGACGGGAATTTGAATTGTTTGATTGAGTCAACAAAGGTCTGATATACCTGGTGAGATGATAACTCGGTTACTTTTTGGACTATATTGTCTATATTGCAGTGTATCGAATGCATTCAGCTTGCTCATAGTTCACTGGTCCACAAATTTTGATTGGGACATTTTCATTTATATTTAAGCGATCTGTGGGAAGCTAGTTTATCAGAAGAATGTGGACTAGTGAAGAAACAGGTTTACTTGTAATTCAACCTCAGGAAGGTACTGTCTCAAGGCAAGGAGGAGATTAAAGAACATTGTAAATCACAGAACCCCATTGAACCTTGAAGGTAAATCACTATATGCGGAACTTGCATACAAAAGGTCAGGAGCAGGAAGACATGGAACATGACAAAATATATTAATTGAAATCCCGTTGATCCACGGACCTTGTTCAGAAATGCAATCAGGGATAGAATGAGCTGTGATTTTAGTTTGAACTTACTTTGAACTGAAACATTTTCTAGATGGGGTTTGTTAAGCTCAGTGCTCAATTCATGAGAGATTTTACCCATGAACTGAACGTCCCTAACATGATTTTCAACATACCATGGAAATGTAGTGAAAGTAACGACGTCAGTTATATTATGAGAAGGAACATACTGTAAGTCTGATGACATTTCGTCTTCCACCCCTGGGTAACAACGCAGAGTGGTGACTGCTTGAGTGACATTTTGGCAAGTATGTATGTTAAATGATTGACAGATTAATTTGCACTGTCCCAAAATGAAATACCAGGTCCTAACAACGTGATGAGAGTAGGAACACTACTGGAATGCAAAGCTTCCAGGCCTGGGACCAATGTGTTCTAAGTTAATGTAAACAAGCATGTTTTTCTTAACAGCATTAGCACCTGACACACATGCCAGGCAATACAATGTCATCAGAGGAGTAAATCTGAGTGGAAGTGTCCCAGATATTAATCTCTCCATTCTTTATACATCTTAAAGAACACTCTGGCCTTGATCTTATGATGCAACCGACATGTCCTTACTTCTTGATCTTTTAATACAGGGCATGAACTAATGAACAAGTAATGGCCTTTACATGTCTTCCTCAAACTACCAGTTTTAAAGCTTCTAAATAACTTTGAGATTTAGAGGCAGCATACTGTAAACATGATAGACTGATGTAAACCCAGTGACCTGTGTCCTGATCACAATTGTGTGTGTAATCATCATTAGCTTTGTGAGATGTTGTTGTGATGACAGCAAGGACAGCTGGATCTTGTCTCAGCATGGTACTGTATGGATAGATGGCGAAGGGCATTGAGGTGTGTCAAGCTGCCAGCTAGAAAAGAGCGGACATCCAACTCCCCTCTAGTAGACTTGTGGTTACCGTCTATCAGCCAACTTCAAGAACATTGGGCTCAGTTGTTCCTGCAGTAGACATAGAAAAAGACTATAAAAACAGACAATAAAAAGAAAAGTACAAAGAGAATATAATATGTATAATAATATATATATAATACATTTGAATATCATCTGCAAAGCAGTGAAAATACATTCTGTACCTCCTAATAATGGATTTAGTGGCAGTAAGTAAAGTGAAAATAACAAAGGTCTGAGATTAGATCCTTGAGGGATCCCACATGTGAGGTCTGAGAAAGATACAGAGTGACCAAGACCAGCAGTAAAAACTTTTGTCCTTCAGGTATTATCTGAACCAGTCCAAGGCAGAACCAGTAATTTCCACACTGTGCTGCTTATGATGAGTCTGGAATGATCCAAAGTGTCGAATACAACTGTTCATCAGTAGTTAATAAAAGATCATTAAAAACTTTTAAGACAGTGGATTCAGGCCTGTCTGAAACACCTCAAGAATACAATGTGCATCTAAGTAAGAATGAAGCTGTACAGAGACAATTTTCTCAAGTACACATGGCAATTAAGAAATTGGTCTGAAGTAAGACAGAGAATAGAGGAATACAGGTTAGGGTTTTAATTAATGGTTGCAGCACTGCAGTCGCTGGCACAATACCAGTGGTCGGGCAGGTTTAAAAAATCGAGAAGGGATAACATTGGTAGGACAGAATGAACATTTTATATGCTCAATAGTCTCCTATAAAAAAGGAAGTGAAAGAGGCTCAAATTGGTTAAAAGCAGCAGAGCATGTAGCGCTGATGAATGGATCGCGAGAAGGGGGTGATGTAAGTGCTAAAAAGAACATGAGGCCTGGTACAGTTGTTTAAAATAATTCATGAGAGATATTCAGTCTTCTCAGCTTTTACACCAATTTGATAGACACTCAGGCTGTTCTTTACAATTTCAAATGACATGTAATTTGTCTTACTTCCACCTGCACTCAGCTCTCCTTCACTCATGTCTGGCAGCACGAGTGTCATTTATCCAGTGCAGGTTTAGGTTTAGAGCACAAAGTTCTGAAAGGTGCAGTGCTATCCAAAATCCAAATTACTAAGGCAAGCACAATTAAATAAAGTTGTTAACTCCTCAATATAAAAACAAAAAATGAGCATCTAAAAATAACATATTAAAAGTAGACGTGTTCATAAAAAGTGCATCACATAGGTCCATATTAATAACTGGAAGCCACATGATAAAACTGTACAAGGATTATATAATCAATGATATTTAAAAGTCAGTAACTAAAGCTTTGTAACGAGAACAGATGTCAATATTAAAATCACCAACAATCAAAACCTTATCACGTTCCTGCATAATTCCCGGCAGAAAAACTGTAACGTCACTGATAAAGTCCTTATTATATTTAGGCGGTCTGTATATCATGGCGTATAATATCGGCTAAGAATCTTCCAACTCAAACATGTTCCAGTCAAAACTGGAGTAGAAAGCCAACAATCCAGTTGCTTGCATTTGAAACTTGTCTTCAACACAGTGGCCACTCCTTCTCCATGTCCGGAAATTCCTGGAGTACTAAAATATGCACAGGATTGGTAAAGCTTCAGTAAACAAACTAGAATGACTGACCCTCAACCAAGTCTCTGTTCTACATTGAAAAGTCCACTTCCTGGGATGTGAAGAAATCATTCAACATGAAAGTCTTATTTGCTACTTACCTAGCATTTACCAGGGCAATCCGGTCATCAGTCTCCTGGGATGCTCAACACAGAGGTCGAAGTTTTCAAAGATACACCCGATGTCACCTGAGACAAGGTGAACAAGAGCACGATATCCAGGTGTCCTCTTTCAGACCCACAATAGGTATCATCCAGTTGTAAACAGACTCTAAGGAACACCCGGGAAAAAAGTGGTCATCAAATCCACTTTCAGCCACTGTCCAGCCCAGACAGTCCAGATAGCACTAATCTCATATTGGGGGAAAAGAAAACCATTGCTTTAAATTTAAACCCCTGTGTGCCATGAGATCCCCCTTTGGATCATCACCCACGGTCCCAGTACAACAGCATGTCCTCCCTTCTAAGGTGAGGTCCATACCTCAGGCACTCTTTTAACCAATACTGACAGCACCAGTGAGCTCTTTACAGTATTTCATGAACATAGAAAGGATGGTCATCCCTCATGGCTTTCCAGCCACCCTGCATTTCACCACTCAAATCTCACCTTGGTTGATCACCTGGCCTCTCTTTGCCACCTTGACCACACAGTACTCATGACTCCCCTCTGAGGTATCTGTCATCGCTATAGTTAAAAGGATAATAACAAACAAGCTGATACATGATAATCAAAAATCTACTACAGGGCACATCGGGAACCTGCTTCTAGATGGCTACTCGACACACCTCAACAGCAATCTCCATTTATACGTGTAGTGCTGAGACAAGATTGAGCTATATTCGCTATCACAACATCTCATTCAATATCTCATTGTTACTGAACAAAGCTGATTACACAGATATATTTCCATATATTTTCGTCACACCCTCTCCAGAGTCTTAATAATAAAAGTAGGAACATCATAAGAGACATTAAGCCATATGTTTCTGACTTGACTGTGCCTGATGATGTCATTCTAGAGCAGATTATAAAGGCAGCAGCCAAAGTGACAAAGAGACAGAAATGGTTGTGCACACAATCAGTCAAGAGCTAACTGCTAGCGCAAAAAAAGCGCATAAAATCAATGACCTTATTAGTGAGTCTTTACAAAAAAGGTTAAATGAGAAATTAAAGCCAACTGTGCAGTTATTAGGGATTTAACTGGCCAAGTGTCAGCTCTTACTAAAAACCTGGTAAAGATTATCAAGCTTCCCAATTTTATGCATAGTGCATCTGTAAATGTAAATTGTATTGAGCATCCTGTAGCTAGAACACATGCATTAGTCAAGGCTACACCCTCAGTAACTTGAGCGGAGGGATGATCAGGAAGATGACCCTGAGCTCTAACAGCAGGTGACAGGCACACAGCCCATCCAGTATGCCTGCATCCATTCAGCTTGGGCTGAACCATCTGTGAACAAAATCATATGTGGATTTTCAAGAGGAATTTCTAAGATCTTTGACGGTGCTGAAGGCTTGGTTGATCTTTGCCTTTTTCAGGGTAATGTTTGGTTCAGTGAGAGCATTGACGACAGAGAGAACAGCATGAAAACAATATACAGTAAGATGTTGCCTCAACACTATTGGAAGCCAGGCAGCTAAAACCGCTAGCATTCACATCCAGCTTAACTGTATCATATTGAACTGAACACAGTCGGCGAAAATAAGCCTGCCTCAAACAAGCAGTCAAAAACCTCTTCTGCTCGTGCACATACAGAGTAAGTGGCAGCTCAGGATGATCACAACTGGATTTTATGTAGTTGATGTAAAGGAACAGAACAAAAACCATTATCTACAGTCGTGGCCAAACGTTTTGAGAATGACACAAATATTAGTTTTCACAAAGTTTGCTGCTAAACTGCTTTTAGATCTTTGTTTCAGTTGTTTCTGTGATGTACTGAAATTTAATTACAAGCACTTCATACAATTCAAAGGCTTTTATAGACAATTACATGACATTTATGCAAAGAGTCAGTATTTGCAGTGTTGGCCCTTCTTTTTCAGGACCTCTGCAATTCGACTGCGCTGCTCTCAATCAACTTCTGCACATGTCACACACTATATAAGGCTAATGTCAGTTTGGGGCCTAAATATTTGTTGAGTGCATTAGTGTGTGTTTGTCGTGAAAGAGGAGTGTGTGTGTGTGTGTGTGTGTGTGTGTGTGTGTGTTAACATTTTTGATGTTTATGTGTGTACAATAGGCCGCAGATGCTGGAAAATATGATGTTCCTCAATGTGATGTCACTGAATATAATGTCACTCAATATAATGCCACACAGAAAGTTATTAATAATTTTTTGGTGCAAGTTTAAGACATTATCACGCAATTTTACATCCGCAATGTCTTTAGATCTCTTCGGCACGGTTTGGCCTCTAAATTCCTTAGAAGGAGTATATCAAAATCCATCGGGTGCGTTTTTGCAAACGACCCAAAATAACTGGCCTCCTGTTAAGTTGAGCCCAGGACATGCAGGGCGAAAGATGTTTGGCTCGATGAGCTCTAAATGTGTAACGAGTTTCGTGTGCCTACGTGAAGGTGTGTATGAGCTATGTAGCAAAATCTCGTGTGGGGGCCCCGGGCCACGAGACTCTCAGGCATCCTGATGGCAGCAGACTCCAACCTGTCTGCCAAGTTTCATGAGCATGTTAAGACCCCCGAAAAGTCCAAAAGGGTGGGGAAAAATCCTTAGGAAAACAAGAGGGTCCTGCGCACCTTATAGTGCTTGGGCCCTAATTAAACAAACACACACACACACACACACACACACACACAGCGGGGGTAAACACTGTAAAGGAGCACCAGAAGTAACAACTTAAAACAATATGCCATATGACTCAAATTAAAGTTAAATCCTAAAAGCCTTAGAGTTTTTGGAAAACTCCTTGCTTTTTAAGTATCTCATAATTTTATTTTTAATACAAGAAGGAGGCGTGTGGTGTTATTAATTTTTTTTAGCAAATATAAAGATTACATTTATTATAACACAAAAATGAGCTAAACACCATGTTGTCAGGATGAATGATGCACTTCCGCTTGGTTGTTCCGCTCTTTTCCGTCACTTCCTGTTTGCGCGTCCCGGTTTCTCCGCGCTTATCTAGCATGCAGCGCTGCTGTTTTTGTTCACTTTAACCAATCCAGCTCCGTGCATTGGAGATTACTTTCTTTATCTCCTTTTTATTTTTTTATTTTCAGTAAACTTTCCCGGTTTTCTCTGTGCATAACCCTAAACTAAGCGCGCGCATTTCCACCATGCCTAACATCGTGCTGTTCAGCGGGAGCTCCCACCACGACCTGTCCCAAAAAGTGGCCGACCGCCTCGGGCTGGATCTGGGCAAAGTGATCACCAAGAAATTCAGCAATCAAGAAACCTGGTGAGTTTTTAATCAGTGGCAAGGGTAAAAATCTGGGATAGGTGTAGCACGTGCACTTTAAACAGCATGTGTTTACATAATGGAGTTCACCGGCTCACGTGCTGATTTCTCTTAACTATACGGTTGTCACCTTTCTTAGAATGTTCTTTCTATAAAAAATATTAACACACCCATCAGATCAGCCATGGAGTTCAGATGTTTCAAGGTTGTTTGGGGAAACACCAACTTCCTGTTGAAAAGTAATACAATGTGCATGCACCGAGCTTAATTTTTAATGCAACTGTTAATCCTGATGTTGTGCAACAGGATCATGGCTCCACATCTGTATTTCAGTTTACATTTCAGTTTCTATTACCATTACTTATTGTCACGTGACAGGGTTGCTGGATTTATAGTTGATGGTTTATTGGTAGTCTTCTCCCGTGCCAAAAACGTGCAGAAAGCACAGGTTCAATGCCCAAAACCTAGCCCCGGTCCCAAGCCTGAATAAAATGGGAAGCGTGTTGGTCTGCTGTGGCGACCCCTCGAAAGACTAACAACATTAAATAACACCACAACAATAAAAGAAAGGGTATAATGTGATTCCATTAACTCCATTAGAGAGATTTGATGGATGTTTAGGGATGCGCCATTGCATGTTTGGTATCATGGTTAGTTCTACCATGAAACACAACCATGAATTTGTGTCAGATCTAATATGATGTACATCTTGACATACATTGTTTGATGTACCATATTTATGGCGTGATGAACGATGTTTCACGTTAACTAAGGATGTAATTGAACCCATACTGACATCAAAAAAAGTTTTGTATTGATCAAATCCAGTCAGTATCAAGTGTTTATTAATACTCTTACACTATATGGAGAAAGGTATTTGGTTAACCTGCAATGATATTGTATCCAAATATATATTCGTCAAATTGGAGCTGGTCCGCTTTTGCCACAATAAGAGCTTCCCCCTTTTTTTTTTGAGTGTTTCTGTGGGAATTTATGCCCATTTATTCTGTAGGGCATTTATGAGGTCAGACCACTAATGTCGAATAAGAAGGTCCAGCTCCCAATCTTCGTTCCAGTTCATCCCAAAGGTGCTCGATTGGGTTGAGGTCTGAGCTGTGTGTGGGCCAGACAAGTTCTTCCACACCGAACACATCAAACAATGTTTTTTATAGTCTTTGCCTTGTGCACTGGGGCACAGTCATGTTAGAATAGAAAAGAACCTTCCCCAAACTGTTACCACAAAGTTGGAAGTATAGAATCCAAGCATAGAATCAAAGATGTCTTGGTATGCTGAAGCGTTAACGTTACCCTTACCCTTCACTGGGGATAAGGGTCATGATTGAAACACCTCAATTCAATAACTGGCCAAATACCTTTGTCCATATAAAATATTTCAAATCAATATTGAAAATTGAGTAAGTGGAAAGCCTCTTAAAATGTGTCGAACAAGACAGGACAGGACGTCATGGTTGACATTCCTGAAGAAGAAAAAAAAATTATCCAGCTTAGTCTGACCAGCTGGTTGCTGCCAAAATACAGGACAAGTTGGACAACATGGACTCGCAGACCAACTTTTTCTGAAGGTCGAAAAGAAATCATTTCTATATCATTGTAGTATTACACAATTGACCAATAATAGCAAACATTTGTTATCAAGTAATAAGGAATATGAATAAAAACACTTTTTAAAACAAATATTTCAGTTGATCTAGTTGAAAAATGAAGAGGTTTACTAGGTTAATAAGTTCAGGCTGTTTATTGACTTGGCTGATAAATCCATATTTTTCATCGGGGACACTGTGTAATTGGTGATATGTTGAAATGGCCTTGTTTTTAAGATTTAAGCTCTCAAATTACAGGACAGAAAGTCTGAAGATTTTCCTAAGGGCCAGGTCGTTGCGCGTTTTTCCATTTCATCTCTGCCATTGTTAAAACAGTTGTTCTTTAGATAGTTGCTTGCTTTAAATAACTGGATAATAAAATGTGACCATTGGCCTCAAATGTCTGCACAGATTGTCGCACAGGTCATCCTTGTTATCACAGGTTAGCCTAACAGTGCTGAAAATCTACAAGATCTGTCCACAAAGCTTAACCTACATTTCGTGAATTAACCCATCACCCCGAGTTTGACGCAAGAGCTGTTATCTCTAAATACATTTATGTGGTGGTTGGGTAAACCAGCGTTTTTGGAACTCCTGGTCAATCAATGGGTGCAACATGAATGTGGCCATATTGGATTTTAGGTTGATGTTTTAATTTTTAATTTTATTTATTTATTTTTTGGGGGCAGTAAAGAATTATTATTTGAAGTTAATCCACGCATATTTGAAAAACAGTTTACCTCAGGGACACTAAGGGCTGACCTTGTGCTGTTAGCAGTTTTGGTGTAGAAACATTGACAACATGATAATAATGTAAAAATAATATACTAAATAAATTTGTTTGTAAGAATGTGTTAGACTTTTATTAAAAGAAATAGATTTATGGCCTTGATTTGCTGCTACTAGACATGAAAAACTACACTTGAGTAGCAAAAGGCTAGGAGTGTGATAAATTATGAGGACCTGTTATGATCGCTGGTTTTTCCCCTCAGATACAGAGAGCTAAGCAACACCTTAGTTAGCTTGAGCTTCTGGTGCTTAATCTTGTGTACTTCTTTTTGTTACACACTAATTGTTGTAAACAGAAAATAATAATTTAGGATTTTTAACGTAAAGTTAAACTTTATTTCTTGATATCCTCCTACTAGACTTGAGTTAGCAATAAGCTAACTCCTGTAAACTAGCATTGCTAGCGCTTGCCTCAGGTCAGAACTTTTAGCATTGTTTATGCTATTATTTCATCCCCGTCTCACATGTAGGGCCTTCGTTTTGTCCCCAATGGATTTGTCATGGTCCCTTTTTCTTGTTCCCTCAAATGACACGGCCAGAGACGGACAAACAGCAGGAGGCCAATCTCCCGACAGGAATTTTTCACACAAGTGCTGACTTGATCTCAGATTTTCACAGTGCAAGCAAACAGATGTGTACTAATGCTATCTTTTGTGTGAAGATAGCAGGGTATTTTGTAGGTGTTTTCCTCAGAATAGTAAGCAAGTGAGCTTGTTTAAATAGCTGGAACTTTCTAGTACTTACTAGAACTTACTAGAGATGGGAGGGGAAAATAGATTCAGTTAATCGTGATTCTTTTGTGCAGCAATTCTTGTGTCGTCACACTGACTCCAAAATAGATTTTAAAAATAATAGTAATTTTTTTTACATCTTTTTACACAGTTTGAGATCAGCCTCAGACATAAACGATTCTGTACGGGTGCAGAAGCGTCAGAGTGGCGAAACAGAAACACATTTAATGGCGTTACGTTATCAAAAATCACCCGCGTTAAAATCCTCCATTCAGCCTTTCATACACCAGTTCCAAAACAAATTGGACTAATGGAGCCGAGCGCTATGTGAGCTTTGACATCAATGAGGCGATACTCGCTGTGATTTAACATTCTTTATAATCCTACAGGTGGCACACTCCAAACTATTTACACATTTTCATCCCATGTTGTACCAGTCAATTGATATATTTTCTAGAAATAACAATTATGGCAGATAACCGAGGTTCATGCTGCTTAGTTAAGTGTTAATTTTTTGGATTGTAAGTTAGTTTGTATTGTTTAAATGCTGTGCTTGTTTTTTAAGTGAGAAAAGTAATGTTGGCTACATTAAGGAAATGGGCTACATTTAATTACTTATTAAACTTTTTTTTTTTTTTTTTAAGGTTTAAGATTGTAACACAATCGGGGGGAAATGTAATATCGAATTGGGATATTTATAAAATCGTGATAGAATCACAATTAATTTTAATTGAATTGACACCTAGTGATTACCATCCCTCTTGCTAATTGCCCAAATCTGGTTCCTGTAGTTTTCTGCTCAATTTCTAAGGCTATTATTGCTAACAATTAACATAAACTTATGGCTTTAATCATAAGCATCATAAAAATTGTTTAGGAAAAAGGGATTGGCCTTAAGTAAAATCACAGTTATGTTACATGTATATGTGGAATTTCATACATATGAACATATAAATATGTATACAGTACTTCAAGGTTCATTCTTTTTAATTTCATTTGTACTCTGAGGGAATTTGTTATTAGAAAATGTAATCTAAGGGTATGTGTAGGTGATGGGTCAATAACTTAAGTGTGATCTTTGGTGCGTGATCGCTTACGTATTCTGTTTTGCTAACAACATTAACCAGCCATGTTTTGTTTATTTTAGCCGAACACTATTTAAATATGAAACAGAAATGACTTAAAAACAGGTTTTCCTCCCTGTGGTTGGCGGGTTTCCTCCCACGGTCCAAAGACATAAAGGTAGTATAACTGGTGTTTTGTTAATAGGTGTCTAACTTGCCTGTAGTGTGTAAGAGAATGTAAGTTCGTGTCCTGTGATGGATTGGTACTCCATCCACAGTGTACCCTGGCTCGTGCCCTAATTCCCCTGGGATGGGCTCCAAGCCATCTGTGACCTTGTACAGAATAAGAGATATAGAGAATAAATGAATGATGCCAGTGGTGATCAGGTTTTTTTTTTTTTTTTTTTTTTTTGCAGCGTTGAAATAGGAGAGAGCGTGCGAGGCGAGGATGTCTACATCATACAGAGCGGCTGTGGCGAAATCAACGACAACCTCATGGAGCTGCTCATTATGATCAATGCATGCAAGATAGCTTCATCGTCACGTGTCACCGCCGTCATTCCATGCTTCCCGTACGCCCGGCAGGACAAAAAGGACAAAGTCAGAAACCTTTCAAAACTTTACTGAAATTTTATTTCACCTGCATTTTGTCATATGTATAGGTCAGAATAAATTTAATTGATCTTTACGCTTATTTAAAGTTTGCTGAGCATGAGACTTTTTAGACTGCATGTTTGGCCTTAAATTGAGGACTGATCCTTTTTTATCAGTAGATTAGAGAACAATTCAATGAATCTGATCGCAAATTATTGTTTTTAAGATGTTAAGGGAATGGACTCTTAACTTATCAAGTCTTTCAGTACCCCATGAGAGATGAATATACTTGCATTATAACACTTGAATGCATTCCGAGTTAAACTTAAAAAAAAAAAAAAAAAGTTAAACAGCCAGAGCTGAGGTCAAGGTTTAAAGATTTAAAACAGGACTTGCCTGAGCTTGACCTCTTAACATCGACCAAGTGAGTAAACCTTGTTACAGGCCCACTAGGCTTTAAAAAAACTGATCATCCAATCCCTTTTAATGTTGCAAAATGTCACTAAAGTCCAAAGATTCTTCCATCTCGATTGATTTTGAAACTCATGCTGAAGCTGTGCATTGTGTTTGGTTTATGATAGTTGCTTTAATGGGGTAAAACTAAGACTAAAAGTAGTATGTTTGAACTAAAAGATTAAAAGAAAAATCTGTAAATTTCTTTACAGAGCCGTGCACCGATTTCTGCTAAACTGGTTGCTAACATGCTGTCTGTAGCCGGAGCAGACCATATCATCACTATGGACCTTCATGCTTCACAGATTCAGGTAATGATTTCACAGCCAGTGCAAACTAGCAACTATAAAAATCACTCAAACATGTTGCTCAATACAACTGCGCTTTATCAGTTGATACAACTGATAACTGATAAATACAACTAAGGATAAGCACTATAACTTGCATGCAATATGTAGCACTAAAGAAACCTATACAAAACAAGAAGAAAAAGGTAATTGCAGGGAAATATGTGTAGAAGTAGGTATGCATGCTAAAATCCATCATGTTGAAGAATGTCGTGTCATATTTCTTACATTTCAGTCTCACACAAATGCTTGGGGTCTCGCGCTCTCTCTCTCTCTCTCTCTCTCTCTCTCTCTCTCTCTCGTAACGTCCGGCAAACAGCGATTTTAAGAATCGGGTTCTCTTTCAGTCGTCTGATTGGCGCCTTTTGCTGTCTTTCGACCTCCAGGGGTTTTTTGACATCGCTGTTGACAACCTATACGCCGAACCCGCGGTCCTCCAGTGGATCAGAGAAAACATTCCTGAGTGGAAAAACTGCATAATTGTGTCGCCTGATGCCGGTGGCGCTAAGAGGTAAACTTTTTGTTTATCGTTTTGATCGCGGATGGGGTCAGGGGTCAAGCACTCAAGGTTGATCTGGGGAAGTTTACTGGGTCAGCTTTAACTAAGGGTTGCATTGGTGTTCAGTTCAAAGGTTGTCTGACAGTGGAGTGGATAATAAATCAGTGTACTGTGACTGTCATTGCTTTGAACTTTGCTGACTTTGTGTTTCAACTATTAATAATATATGTTCTAAACTTGCGCCTCAAAAATATTTTGGATAATGGCAAGCTGTTTGTTTAATTTAGTTTTAAAAATGAAGGTAATTTAATTCGTAAAACGTTCTTTGGCTAAAAAAGTCATTTTACTTGAAATGGAAATAGTAAGAAGGGCGTTCAGGTCAAACTGGGACTTTTTTTCTTTCTTTCTTTTTTTTTTTACCGAATACAAGAGTTGTGAGTAAAACTCCCTTTATTTCTCTTTATATTCCCCTGTTGCACTAGTTTCACTAGTGCTTGGGTACCATCACGTTAGAAAGATTTCCCAGTACAATAAGGCTGTGTGGTTCACTTCTTAAATCCTGGCCTCCCAGGAACTCGTGTAATGGCCCAAACATTTGGAAATGGCTTGGAGTGAGGTCAGGATTGTATGGAGGATGTGGCAATAACTCCCAGTTCCCGAGTTAAGTGCTGTTTATGAATGTGAGGGATCTTGGCCGTGATCGTCATTGACAGACGTACGGCCTTTTTTAAAAACATTTGCACCGTACTGTGCTTAAAGACTTCTTTAAATGTGAATCACTTTTACTCCTTCATTCACCATGGATCCTGATTTGACCTGAACGCCCTTCATATAAATCATTCATACAAGGAACAGGATTGTTATACAAGCATTAAGTACTTATGGTATCACTTACACTTACAACAAAGCTATTCTTCTTCAAGACAGTACACGTTCAACAAGCATTCTTGTAGAAACTCATAAAGAAGGGGACGAAAGCTATTATAACTTTTTATTCTGTTTATAAATTGATACTAATATACATTTTTTCTTTTTTCTTAAATTTTTTATTGATGTTTAGAGGGGCTATTAATTAAACCTTTGACATAACTGATTTAATTGTCGATTAGTTGATGAGGTCGCCGCGCTTGATTCTTACGCGGACTGCGAATCCTGTTGGTGTCAGGTGTCGCCTTCATGAGGGAAAATCTCACTTTTTGAAGGCCGCGAGAGTCCGATAAGTTCACACCTGAAGAGAATGTAGATCCTCAGTGAGTGTGAGCGCCGACAGTGTGGACACGCCGTATCGCTGGGGTTTGAGCTCCGTCCCCGCATTTTCTCTCGCACTGTTGATCTCTCCACCTGTCGCTCACAGCAACACATGCCTTGTTGCTGGCTTTTGGCCTCTGCACACCTGTTCTCTCTCTCTCTCTCCCTCTCACACAGGCTTTTTTTCCCCGGCTCATAGCAACACACGCACCTGAACTAATTAGCCTTATTCTCCTCAGGTGGTGTGTGTGCTTTTCCCACTTACTTCACTCACAGGCCCTTCACACTTGACCACTCACCTAAACAACAGAATTGATCTCAGTTTTCTTAACATTTAATCCACTCCCATAATTACCGTCTGTCTTGATTTGATTAATAGCTGTATTTTATTACTGCCGTCCTTGGTTTTAGATTTAGTTTCCTCAGGAAAGTTAATTACAAGACCTTTTTTTTATGATTTATTCATCTTTATTATCTTGAATTTAGTTACCAGACGGCCAAAACAACCTAGCTAAATTTAATAGTGGATAGCTGGAGTAATCGTGCCATTTGTTATCTGATTAATTGTTTCAATAATCATTAAATTAATCGATTATTATATAGCCATTAGTTGCAGCTCTAGTGATATCTTATAATGAGAGATCCAGTGCTGAAGTAGTCAAGACAGGAAATACAATGCAGCAGATTTAAGACTTAAGATTTAAGTAATGAGCTATGAAATGTAAGAAGCACAATAGGGTTGTTTATGGTATTAGCTTGAAAGTTAACCATAAGGGGGTGAGGGAGCTGGATAGACTAAAAGATTCAAACGCTTTCTTTCACGGAAAATGTGTTAATCATTATCAGCTAAGTTTAAAACTGAACATCTGGGCTTAATCCTAAACCTGTGCTGTATTCAAGTATTACCAGGATGTGGCTACACCGTCTTGAAGTAAAGTAGTTAACCATGTCATGTATATCAGATTCAGAGAGTAATACTTGTTCGGTGAAAAGTCTGTAAAAAAAAAGTTTGACAAACGTCACAAAGAATCACATTACCTCATTTAACATGATTGTGTGTGAGTTTTAAGCCTGCAAATGTGTCCTCAGGGTGACCTCCATCGCCGACCGGCTGAACGTAGAGTTCGCTCTCATTCATAAAGAGCGCAAGAAAGCTAACGAGGTGGACCGGATGGTGCTGGTAGGGGACGTGAAGGACCGAGTGGCCATCCTGGTGGACGATATGGCTGACACGTGTGGAACCATCTGCCACGCTGCTGATAAGTAGGTCAAAATACAATCCAATACACAATCTGAATACAAAAACAAATTATTTTAACAACGACAAAAAGGAAGCAAGCGATTCCTTCATGACATGGGCTGTCTGGCTTGTTGTAAATTCTGATACGAGATACTAGTAGCCAAAATGTGCAGTATATAATGTAAAATTTATTTCATTGAGAGTATTTAAGGGCTTCCTGTGTTGGTCTTCATCTGGAGATCACAAGTCCGAGTCCCGGGTGATGATACAGCCATCCATGGCCGAGAGCGAGAAGATGCGCCGTGCTCTCTTCTGGCATCCTCACGCGCCCGCATCAATCATAGCAACACTAGCCAAGCGAGAGGGATCAGTCTCTGCTGTGCTTTTCTTTAACTGCTGAGACGTAAATGAGGTTGAATGGGGTACAAGTGCAGGTTTCTGGAGACAGTGAATAAGTTGCTCAGAAGGATTCGTGTGATGAATTCCCTTAAGTCAATTGTTTGGATTTGGCATTTTCTTGTCATAATATATTGGTAAAGAATTGAAATATTAATTAAAATTCATCTGTCATTCTATCACGTTACAGATTCTGGACAAGTAATGTTTGAGTATTCTAAGCAAATCGTGCATTTTTTTTTAGTGTGCCAGATAAATCATTTGTTGTAGGATTTAATATGCTGTAAATCATATGTAGACTTGATTTACGTAAATACTTGGGCTTTTCAGTTTGATTCAATAGCACTGATGTGATTTTGAAGTATTAAAAACTCCTAAAAATATTTAAGGAACATTAAAATGATATTCAAGTTATGTTGTTGATGACACAGTGGTGTGGTGGTCAGCATTGTAGACTCGCACCTCCAGGGTCGAGGGTTCGATTTCCGTCTCAGGTCTGTGTGCGTGGAGTTTGCATGTTCCCCACCGTGCTTGGTGGGTTTCCTCTGGGTACTCGGGTTTCCTCAGGGACTGCAAAGACATGTATATTAGGTGAATTGGTGTTACCAAATTGTGTGTGCACTCATGCCTTGCAATGAATGTTGTACTCCGCCTTGTTCAGGCTCCAGACACCCCACGACCCTGTATACAGGATAAGTGGCATAGCCGAAAAATGAAATGAATGTTGATTGTACAGGACATGAGGTTTAAACAAAGTGTTTGTTTTTTTTCCTTCATGCTCTTGTCCAAAAGGTGCCAACTTCCCTTAAAGTCAAATGAAGACGACGGAGTAATCTTGCAAAACGAGTATTTTGCAAGCAATTTTCAGACAATGCAAAGATTTTTTTTAGATTAGTTTTCAAAGTGAGAATCGATACGGAATCAAAAACTTGACCCTTCAATTCCATAAATCAAATCCATTCAACTAAAAGATTACGTTCCATAATTGATTTAATTCCACAGCTCTGGGTTTGGGCGTAGCCTAAGCAATATACAATTAATTCTGTTCCCAAAAAAGAATTTAATAAAAAAAGACTCAAAATGCATCTGATGTGTCAAGGAACAGCTTTTGAAAACAACCTTTGATATTAAGTTTTTTCCGAATTTTATTTTAAGAACCTTTGAAAAAAAAAAAGAAAGAAAGAAATGAATTAAAAACAAAGACCTAATGAGACTAGATCCTCAGGAGCCATTTTTCTGATGAACGTTTTAAGCTTAAAAACGATAAATGGTTTATAATTGACAAAGACCTTTAATATATACAGTACCATAGCTTTTATAGAAACTGCTAATACTCATCTTTTGTGAGAGTAATGCTTCATCGGTTTACGGGTGGTTGGTTCAACCTACTGGACTGGAGTGTGGAGCAGAACATTGACCAAAAAAAAAAAAAAAGATTATGCTTTGTACGAGATCACATTTAAATAATTACAACACAAGTTACACAGCATTTCCAAGCTTATTAGATACATTAAGTAGTTTTTAATATTTCAGGACCTGCAAGCAATGAAGCTGCTTGAGACAAATCATAGAGTAAACACTATTCAAGCCAAAAACATCTTTAGTGTCAGGACACGTTCAGAGTAAGGGATGTGTAATATCTGATTTATTTATCTCTATGCTATATGGTTGAGTGTAACAACATCAGATTCTCTCATCCCTTCTCATTTTCTTCACCTATCTCTAACATCTGCCCTCTTTGTCTTATTTATCATGTTGTCAGGCTGATCTCTGCTGGTGCTATAAAGGTCTACGCAATTCTTACCCATGGCATCTTCTCGGGTCCTGCGATTTCACGGATCAACAACGCTCCCTTCGAGGCTGTTGTTGTCACCAACACCATTCCACAGGAGGAGAAGATGAAGCAGTGCCCCAAAATTCAGGTATCATTATTTTCCTCAAATATTAGATCATGGGTTCTCACATTAATTTTTTTAATCAAATAAAAAGTATCACAATATTAACTTTATTTAATAACTGAAATGTAATCCACTTCTTACAGGCAAACTTAAAAACTAAGTGCGGCATTTAAATAATTCAAAACTACTTAATATACAAGAGTTTGACCTTTAACTTAAATAATTATTCAAATCTTATATTTCCTGAGCTGCACATATCTGTGTCATCGACCATAATTATCATTTCTAAACAAGCTTAGCAAATAATTAACTTGTACCACACGGGATGCCAATGTGTGAATAGTTTAGAGTGTACCATCTGTACGCTTTTAAAGAAACTGATGTTTTGTCGCCTAAAATGCCTTTGAAGTTTTGAGCGTGTGTTGAACAGTTGTGAGCATGCAGATGATCATCTTCTAATGCAGGCATGTGTGGCTTCTAATACATTTCAAGACTCATTTCATTTATGCTTGCGGTATTTTGAGAACGGTGTAAGCATGTGTAATGAGCGGGTTTTGTAGCTAATTCATCAATGATCGAGCTAAAAAAAATACAAATCATTTAAAAATTCATACATGGATCCACACACAAAAGAATCACCATTCATAACTGAATATTTTTTTTTCTCCAATCTCTAAATTAAATTCATGTAAAGTAAAATATTTCCAGCCTTTAAGCTTTTCCAAGATACCCTGTATTTATTAAAGTATTAGTTATGTTAAAAAAAATCTAATACCCTGAAAAAGTTCATTTTCTTTTATAAGATGCTCTGTAGGTTACCTTCATAATTGGTACGTTACAAATATAGTCTAATCGGATGCAGTACTCACAGTAGAGTACAGTGGAACCTTGGATTGCGAGCACAATTCATTCCGGAAGCGTGCTTCTATATCAAAACACTCGGATATCAAAGCAAATTTCCCCCATAAGAAATTATGGAAATTTGATGATTTGTTCTACAACCCAAAAATATTAATATAAAAATAATGTGAAAATAGGTGAAAATAAAACAAATTACCCTGCACTTTACCTTTGAAAAGAATCGTGGCTGTAGTGATTGAGGCCATAATTCTGCAGCGCACGAGAGGATAACGTGACGCTCGGCATCAAAGCAAGAGCATGCGTGCCACATGATACTTGGAGCTCATAAATCAAGAAACAATGAAACAGTTTGTTTCATTGATGTATACACGTGGACAAAATTGTTGGTACCCTTCGGTGAATGAAAGAAAAACTCACAATGGTCACAGAAATAACTAGTAAAGTGATCATTTTTAAAAATTCTATGAATGTTAACCAATAAAAGCCAGAAATTGCTTTTCAACCATGCTTCAACAGAATTATTCTTTTAAAAAACCCATGGAACAGGCCTGGACAAAAATGATGAAAATACTAAAAAATAATGTGACCAAAGGGACATGTTAATTCAAGGTGTGTCCACTAATTAGCATCACAGGTGTCTACAATCTTGTAATCAGTCAGTGGGCCTATATATAGGGCTCCAGGTCGTCACTGTGTTGTTTGGTGACATGGTATGTACCACACTCAACATGGACCAGAGGAAGCGAAGGAAAGAGTTGTCTCAGGAGATTCGAAAGAAAATTATAGACAAGCATGTTAAAGGTATAAGACCATTTCCAAGCAGATAGATGTTCCTGTGACTACAGTTGCACATATTATTCAGAAATTTAAGATCCATGGGACTGTAGCCGACCTCCCTGGACGTGGCCGCAGGAGGAAAATTCATGACAAATCAAAGGGACGGATAATCCCAATGGTAACAAAAGAGCCCAGAAAGACTTCTAAAGAGATCCAAGGTGAACTTCATGCTCAAGGAACATCAGTGTCAGATCGCACCATCCGTCGTTGTTTGAGCCAAAGTGGACTACATGGGAGACGACCAAGGAGGACACCATTGTTGAAAACAAATCATAAAAAAGCCAGACTAGAATATGCCAAACTACATGTTGACAAGCCACAAAGCTTCTGGGAGAATGTCCTATGGACAGATGAGACAAAAATGGAACTTTTTGCCAAGGCACATCAGCTCTATGTTCACAGACGGAAAAATGAAGCACATCAAGAAAAGAACACTGTCCCTACTGTGAGACATGGAGGAGGCTCTGTTATGTTCTGGGGCTGCTTTGCTGCATCTGGCACAGGGTGTCTTGAATCTGTGCAGGGTACAATGACATCTCAAGACTATCAAGGGATTCTAGAGAGAAATGTGCTGGCCAGTGTCAGAAAGCTGGGTCTCAGTCGCAGGTCATGGGTCTTGCAAAAGGACAATGACCCAAAATGACCCATGAGTTCCATGAGGCCTGTTCCATGAGTTCATTTTTTTTTATAATTCTATTGAAGCATGGTTGAAAAGCAATGTCTGACTTTTATTGGTTAACATTCATATAATTTTTTTTGTCAGATTAAAGTTATTTATGTGACCATTGTGAGTTTTTCTTTCATTGACCGAATTTTGTCCACGTGTGTATGTTCAAATCAAATTATGAAACAATTTTTGCTCATCTTGCTGAATGCTCACAAACCGGGTCACTTGCAGTCCGAGGTCGCAAGTCAGATCACAAGTAAGAAAAACAAAGATGTTGGAAGAGTGGAAAATGTTTGAATTGTTAACAAGCGAATATCCAATTCACGACATTAAGTTAGTATTACAGTGTTGAAATATAACTAGTGATATATCTAGCAAGAACTAGTATGAGCGTTGTTATGGTTACTGTATGCACAACTATGAATGCTTTTTTTTCCACAACAACATAAAGGTGATCTTGCAAGCTGTTCTGAATTAGGAATCATTTGTTCATCCTGTTAATGCTTTTGGAAGCAAGCAGTATAATTTTTTTATATATATAATTTAACTTTTTATAAGTCTGTAACTCGGTAAGTATAGCGCAAATAATTAAACAGAAATGCGAGTGAAATAAAATATAGTAGAAATTAGAAATTTCCACAATCAGAAATTAACATTAATTAAGCCTTTAATATTAAAATGTTTTTGTTTTGTACTGTATTGATCCCGGAAAAATTATTTTTTTTGCAAATTTATCAAAATGTGTTACATCATCTAAAACATGAGAAAGTAAATCACAATTATATTTAGTGATTGTTTATATTCTTGCTTGCTGTTGCGATGGTGGTATTCCATTTACCTTTTCATAAATTTAAATGGCATATGTTTTATCTAAAGGAGCTTCAAGTAGTGCTTTGAATGCTCAATCAATAAATATTCCTTACATTGACTGAGTTAGGTTACTAACTAGGGCCACCATCAGTCAAACACTGTTGAAGTTGTTGTTGTTTGTTTGTTCGGTGAGTGTTCTTTTTGCTGTATCTGTGGTTGATTTTTGTTTTTTGCGTGAATCTTTTCTAGGTCATCGACATCTCCATGATCTTAGCCGAGGCCATCCGGAGAACCCACAACGGCGAATCCGTCTCGTACCTTTTCAGTCACGTTCCGTTGTAAGAGAGAAGAGCGGTTAGACCTTCATCCTCCTGCGTCATCGATATCCATTCCGCCAGCATCAATCATCACCACCACCACTTGGGAGTCCTGAGAGTCAGTCACATCCAGGAGGCAACATTCCATTCACAAAACAAACTTTGTGGCAGTTTACCATGGCTCTGCTCTCTCTCTTTTTTTTTTTTCTTTTTTTTTCCTGGATCTTGCTTTTGTGTTAACCAAATATTTCATGCTGATTTAATTCCATTAGATCATCCAGTATGTGGAATTTTTTTGTTTGTTTGTTTTTTTTAAGGAAAATACATTTGATTGACCCTTTTTTTTATGGTATGCATGTGTGTATATATAGTTTTCCCTACAAGCAGACATTTAAATGTTTGCATTACAAAATTGTTAAAGTTCCATAGCTGGATTCCCAAGAATTTATGTAGCAGGAATAAAAGGTTAAACAGAAACTATTAAACTAGAAGTCAGTATATCTCTCTCTCACACACGCTGTCATTTTATGATTTTATGACATGCTTTATTCTTAGACCAGATTTAACATTTACAGTATGCTGATTATATGATTCAAAACCCTTTAAACAGCCATGTGAGAGAAATCAAACGCTTTTTGGTTTGAGTCCACCATTGTGTCCCTTACAATGCGTCACAGTTTATTGCAAACAAACGTCAATAGATTTCAATGTACAGCCTCTGTTTGAACAATGAATGTCCTAAACTGCAACTAATCTCTGCTCGGTTATTAGGTTAGTTATTACACTTCAGAGGAAGTGCTTCTTTTTAAGAGCTGCCTACTTTCACTAAAAAAAGAAAAACGGCTGACCGACTGTTTGAGACCACAATGAAACTTGTGAAAGTTGAGCTTTATATGGTTCTATGGTTTAGTACAGCATTTGTAATTTCCCTGTAACCTCCGTGTTCCTGCCTGGAGTTAACACTGTGGCTTGGGTTGCATAGTTCATCCATTTTAAAGCAGATCATTTCACAGTGGCGCAGGATTGATATCCAGCATTAAAAACACGAGTAAACCTTTTAAAATCAGACTTTGGGCTTTTTTTTTGTCATTGGTTCAGAGCTACAAGCAATGATCACAGACTTGGTTAAATAATATAAAATCAATGTGAAGATGAATGATCATTACCTTTAGACGTTCCTTAGAATTACAATACTGAAAATGCCCTGTTGTGCATCACAGCATCTTTTAATGAAGTTCACGACACATGACGCATAAAGGGTGGTGTGCTCGGGAAAACATTCCAGATTTAAGTACTGTCTTAGGCTGCTTCCACTCTTTTTCTTTTACTCTCTGATATGTTAGGTGGCAAGAAAGAACCGATTTGGTTTGAGAATCGTCACTTACACAAAGAGAAGAAGAACCTTCATGCACGATACATTGATCCCATGCCCTGCCATGATAGTGTGCTCATGTTGCACAAAAGTCCCAGACTTTAAGGTCAATTGTACTTGAATCTGTGCCCGAGCCTGTAGTGTAAAAGCGACCCTTATGTGACAGTGAAAATTACGATGCATTCACACTAGGCACAATTGCTTCATACCGTGCCTGCAAACTATTAAACCTCATGTCCTCTCCACAAGAGCCTTTACATTAGTAATATTGTAATAATAGTAATATAATTAAATCTCTACTGTACATAAGACCGAAATAGCTACTGAAACCCTGCATTTGACTACGACATGTCCTAGCATACGACGGGCAGAAGTAAGGGCTGCTGGAACATTGATGCAACATGAGGAGCGGAAGCGAGTTCACCTCACACTCGAATCACAGGTAATGATACCACACAGGCGTTAGGATCTGAACGGAGGCGGAGCCACAGGTAAACCTCTAGTATTGATTTATTTTTAGTAGTTACTACTTTAGTAGATAATGACTCATCTTTGTTCTGGAAAATACCAACAAATGTTAGATTATTATTGTGCTGTATGTTCAACATCTATTTTTTTAATTAGGTAAGGTGACCACATGAGGGCGCTAGTCAATCATGTTAATCAAAGGTGCGTTCCAATCGGCCTGAAGAGCCCTTCGAAGTACACTTCACAAGCTGTGCAGCCATTGTTAAGTGTGATTCCAAACCGCAGGGAGCGAAAATATTCAGTTCAAAAGGAATATCAGGTCTTCACTCCACCGGAAATCGGGATTAAAAATTTCCCATAAGTGACTGCGCCTCCCTGGAAAATAATAGAGCTCGAAAATATATCAAGAAATCCTCTTTAATCAACTGTTAATATTAATCAATAATTTGTTTACAAGTTCTACACGTTTCAAATGTATGCTTTATAATGGTATCAATTTTTGTTTCAATATTTAATGTTCGTAGTGTGACACAGTAAAATAAGCACTTCGAACACCTGTCGCTATGTTACCATGGTAACGCAAGGAGGAAGTGACGTCTGCGCTCGTGTCTTCTCAGGGTGTTCCAAATGGTGGAGTTTTGTCCAGGGAAGTTCCCTTCACCGACATTCCCTGCAAACGGAGCAGGGAGTAGGGAGCACACTGTGAAGTACACTTCGGAATGGAACAAGGCCTATATCTGTTAACATGGAAATGAAATAACTATGGAATTAGAAATAAATAAATAAATAAATGAAAAGTGATTAAAATAAATGAAAAACTAAACTCAAATGCCAAAAAAAGGTATTAATTACAATATTCTCTACTGATCTATTTTTTTTGTTTCCCTTTAGTTTTTCAGGTGTGCTTCTGACATTAATGTCAGATTAATGATCTTTTTGTCGCTGGTAAATTAAAAGGCTGCTTCCTTCCTGGCCAGATGCTTTTGGGATGGTGCTGCACCCATTGATGTACAAACATTTGTTATTTGACATACACATATTTGGCAGCCACACCCATAGGAGCTCAGAAGGCTAAGGCACCAAGTTACTGATCGAAAGATCGGCAGTTTGATCCCCAGCTCCACCAGGTTGCCACTGTTGGGCCCCTGAGCAAGGCCCTGAACCCTATCTGCTCCAGGGGCGCTGTATCATGGCTGACCCTGTGCTCTGACCCCAGTTACGCTAGGATATGTGAAGAAGGAATTTCACTGTGCTGTAACTTAAGGCTTAACTTATACTTCTGTGATGTCACCATATTGGGCCGGTCAAAAGTTAAGAGGTGACAAACAAGAGCGCCTGGGAAAATGCTGCAAGGGAGTGATAGACGAATTTACATGGATTCGAGCACCCACATTCCATTTTTATTTTTATTAATTCAGACACATGACCCATAGATTTCTTCATGTGCTGATTCGGTTTATTTACTATTAATTTACAGTACTTTTTTACCCATAGAGCATGGTAGTTTACATACCATTTAAGGAAGAGTAACTCTATGACAAAACAGCTACTTAGTATTACCCACACGGGTTTTTTCTTTTTCTTTTTTGCTTAATTTTTGTTCAATAATGGAACGGTAAAAGATTATACAGTATGTTATTGTTCATAATACTGGGACCCACTACGATCCGATGATCTTTTTGTTTTTTTATTATGTTTGTACACAAAAACACATTTAAGAGAGGGAGCAAACATTTTAACATGACTGTATATATGCCTTTTTAATACTAATATTTAATAATTGAAAAAAAAAACCTGGAACACATTGGCAAACACAAATCAAATTGTGAGACATATTGTGTATGATTAAATTCAAACTGAAATTTTATTTGTCACATACACAGCCATACACAGTATGATATGCAGTGAAATGCCTACTGTATTTGACAGCTTGTGACGTAAAAATAAGGGTTTCGCTGCGAGAATGAATTGGCATTCATGAACTAACAGTTAATTAAAAGAGAATAAGATTATAGATTATATTTATTGAAATGGAGGTGTAAAACAATTTACAGAATAGTACAGCAGTATAGCATATCACTATCTCTATACCGCTTTATCCTGTATACAGGGTGTACATACAGCATATACACACACACACACACACACACACACACACACACACACAGTGTAACCTTGGATTACGAGCATAATTTGTTCCGTATTCCAAAACACGCGTAAACCAAATCAAATCCCATAAGAAATAATGAAATAATTTGTTCCACAGCCCAAAAAAATAAATACAGAAAAATAATTAATACAATATATAAAGTAAAAATAAAATAAATTAACCTGCACTTTACCTTTAAAAAAAGTTTAAATAAATCCTAACAGATAATGTTTCTGTTAGTGCTCGCAGGCGCCATGTATTTGTTTGTGTGTGTGTGTGTATGTTTGTGTGTATGTGGAATAAGCCTCTTCTCTCGCCTCATCTTACACAGTAAAACTCCTCCTCCCTCCCCCCACCTCGCTTTTTAAGTTTCACAACAAACACACACACAACGGAAACACTGTTTTAAAGGGGGAAAAAAGAAATCTCTCTAATGACACTTGCGTGAACGCAGACTAACAGAAACACTGCTGTAAAGTAAAAAACAAAACAAAACCAATGAACCAGCACCTTACCTTTGAATAAAATCGCGACAGAGCAGAGTTTCTGTGTAGAGCAGAGTGTGTGTGTCTGTGTGAATCCAGGGAGGGGGGGAGTAAAGGCGAGAGAGTGAGTCTGTGTGTGTCGGTGTGTGTGTCGCCAGTAAGAGACGAGCACTAAGACTCAGCAAGGGAGACGATTACCCACAATTCCGCAGCGCAAGAAAGAGAAAAATCATTGGCTCAGTTGTGATCATGTGACGCTGTGTCAAAACAAGAGGCGCATGCGTGACACAAAATCTTTGCTTGTCTTGCGGAAAACTTGCAAACTGCGGTACCCGCAATCCGAGGTTCCACTTTATACTGTATCAAGGTGCGGTGGGTACATCAAGCAATAATTCTTCTTTTCATTCAACTTAAAACGTAACAATTTGGGCACTCTTCTGAAACCTAACAGCGATTACTGTAGAAGTGAGGCATCCAGGCACTGCTGTGGAATGATGAAGTAAAAACTGAACTCTTTGGTCATAATCATCAAAGTTATGTATTTGGTAAAAAGAATTTTTGAATTTTGATGAAGAAAAAAAAAAAGTCACACTTTACATGGTCATGACACCTGTCATGATTTTTAAGCATGTAAAGCATAATCTATAGCCATTCACTATGAATTCCATTGTTCAGCGATGTGACAACATGTCTGCTCACAATCCGGAAGAACCAGCAGAGCTAGAGATTTCTTGCTAAAGAACAGTTAAACAGATAAACATGTAAAACATTTTGCAAGCAGTGACATTTGCTAAAGCGAACTCAGTGAGGTGTCTGTGCATGTCATGAGTGCTCGTTCGTTTCTAAGGTAATTAAACAAATTTATTGTCCATTAATGACTGCAGATAATGTTTATTAATTATTATTATTATTATTATTAACAATATTATTGTTAGCAGATTTATTATTATTATAAGTAATATTATTATAAATTATTATTATAAATATTAGCAGTAGTAGTAGTAGTAGCAGTGTTGTTATTATTAAGAGTAGTAGTATTGCACAGTAGAGATTCACTGAAAGACCAAGAACAGCAACAACATTATTATTATTGTAGTTGTTGTTGTTATCAGTAGTAGTAGTAGTAATGTAATTTTCCCTTACTTGGTTTTATCATTTTAGATTTCTCACTATAATAATGTAACAATTGCTAACCCTAACCCAAAAGTCTTGATACTGGTTGACTGGTTGAAACTGCATTCAGTAAAAATTTGCATCAATAGGAACAACTGCGTGTCACCAGGTTCTGAAAAACTTGTTTTAAACAAAATTGTGTAATAATAATAAAATAAAATACAGTAATTAAATATGGTGTAGTGGTTAGCACTGTCGCCTTGCACCTCCAGGGTCTGGGTTCGATTCCCGGCCAGGCTTGATTCCTGTCTTTGTGTGCATGGTGGGTTTCCTCCGGGTACTCTGGTTTTTTCCCACAGTCCAAAGACATATAGGTTAGGTTAATTGGCATTCCCAAATTGCCCGTAGTGTATGGGTGTGCCATGTGATGGATTGGCACTCTGTCCAGGGTGTACCTGTCGAGTTACTTGGGAATTTGCACATCAACTTCTGCTTCAAACTCGAAAAAAGTCATAGTCAACTACAGGGAACATGAGGATCAACTCTGGAATCACTTTTTATTCTTGTGTCTAACAGCTTTGCAGGTTACACAACAATTTTTCGAAGTAGATGCAACTAAGTGAGTGAGAGTGAGAGCGAGGTCGATAACCTTAAATGAAAAGCCAGAAAAAGGGTACATCACTATTTCTGATAAATAATAGTTAAATCACTACTTCTAACAAATGTTAGTTAAGTAAAATTTAAACAAATACAACAAATTATTTAACTATTTAACTTATACAATCTATTCTATTGACCCTTTAGGAAGCATGTACTGTAATACACAACATCATATATATATTTTTTTGGGAAACATGCAAACACTTAAACATCAATCATAGCATAACATAAATTACTGTTTCTTTCTTGTATAGAGCAGAATAGTAATTAAATCAAATATCAAATAATAAGCAGTGCACATGCCTTTGCGGTATTGCCACATTCTTGCTAATTATCATAATGGATACATCAACCAGTTTTTCCACTTCAACAGCATAGACGACGAGGATTTTAAGAATGTGCAAACTGGCCTCACTCGGTCTGTCCTCCTGCATACAAGAAAATAAAGAATTATTTTGAGAAACAAAAAAAAATCAGAATTGCTTCAATCACCTGTGCTGACTTCATCATCATAGAGAAAAGAACACATACTTGATAAAAAGGACCAACAATTCATATACTTCAGGGCCCATATTCACAAAGCTTCCTAAGCCTAAAAGTTGCTCCTAGTGATGAAATTCTAAGAAAATTCTTAGAATTAGAACACTTTCTTAGAATATCCCCATAAATTTAGGACTAAATCTTAGTAAAGATAAAAATGATTCACAAAACATCTTAGACCTAAAACCAGCTTCTATAGTAAAAATTAAGAGTAGAAAGGAGTTTTAAGAGAATGTTGAAGAGGTTTACGTGTTTCTATAGCAAAGGGCAAAATGGGAGAATTCTCCAAACACTATACTTAAAACTGAAAGCAAACACTGATCTTCTGTCCAACTTGTTGACTACATACCATCCAAAAGTGCAACTTAAATAGACATTCATCATCCAAGTTGGTAAAAGCTGAGCCATTTTGCTCCAATCAATCTGAAATGGATTACAAATAATAAAATCAGTATGGTAAATAAATGTAAGAACTTAAATGCAGTCACTAGTGTGTGGAAATCAGTTGCTTCCAAAGTAGACACATTTTCAACATTTGGCTGTTTAATTAACTTAAAGATATTTAGTCTATAACAGAAACTTTGCAATAAAGTAGACTGTAGTCATGCGTATACAATTTCTTTATATATATAAATGATTTCACTGATTTCACACATGGACAATATTGTTGGTACCCTTCGGTCAATGAAAGAAAAACTCACAATGGTCACAGAAATAACTTTAATCTGACAAAAGTAATAATAAATAAGAATTCTATGAATTTTTAACCAATGAAAGTCAGACATTGCTTTTCAACCATGCTTCAACGGAATTATAAAAAGAAAAATAAACTCATGGAACAGGCCTGGACAAAAATGATGATCTCTAACTTAATAGTTTGTTACACAACCTTTTGAGGCAATCACTGCAATCAAACGATTCCTGTAACTGTCAATGAGACTTCTGCACCTCTCTGCAGGTATTTTAGCCCACTCCTCATGAGCAAGCTGCTCCAGTTGTTTCCGGTTTGAAGGGTGCCTTTTCCACACAGCATGTTTCAGCTTCTTCCAAAGATGCTCAATAGGATTGAGGTCAGGGCTCATAGAAGGCCACTTTAGAATAGTCCAATGTTTTCCTCTTAGCCATTCTTGGGTGTTTTTAGCTGTGTGTTTTGGGTCATTGTCCTGTTGCAAGACCCATGACCTGCGACTGAGACCCAGCTTTCTGACACTGGCCAGCACATTTCTCTCTAGAATCCCTTGATAGTCTTGAGATGTCATTGTACCCTGCACAGATTCAAGACACCCTGTGCCAGATGCAGCAAAGCAGCCCCAGAACATAACAGAGCCTCCTCCATGTTTCACAGCAGGGACAGTGTTCTTTTCTTGATATGCTTCATTTTTCCGTCTGTGAACATAGAGCTGATGTGCCTTGGCAAAAAGTTCCATTTTTGTCTCATCTGTCCATAGGACATTCTCCCAGAAGCTTTGTGGCTTGTCAACATGTAGTTTGCATATTCCAGTCTTGCATATTTGTCATGAATGTTCCTCCTGCGGCCACGTACAGGGAGGTTGGCTACAGTCCCATGGATCTTAAATTTCTGAATAATATGTGCAACTGTAGTCACAGGAACATCTAGCTGCTTGGAAATGGTCTTATAGCCTTTACCTTTAACATGCTTGTCTATAATTTTCTTTCGAATCTCCTGAGACAGCTCTTTCCTTCGCTTCCTCTGGTCCATGTTGAGTGTGGTACATACCATGTCACCAAACAACACAGTGACTACCTGGAGCCCTATATATAGGCCCACTGACTGATTACAAGATTGTAGACACCTGTGATGCTAATTAGTGGACACACCTTGAATTAACATGTCCCTTTGGTCACATTATTTTCCGTATTTTCTAGGGGTACCATCATTTTTGTCCAGGCCTGTTCCATGAGTTTATTTTTTTAAATAATTCTCTTGAAGCATGGTTGAAAAGCAATGTCTGACTTTCATTGGCTAACATTCATAGAACTTTTTTAAATTATTACTTTTGTCAGATTAAAGTTATTTCTGTGACCATTGTGAGTTTTTCTTTCATTGACCGAAGGGTACCAACAATTTTGTCCACTGAAAACTTTTTTACATTCAAAACATAATATTAGTATTTATTAGTATTAGTAATATTAGTATTAGCATTAGTATTTACACCTGTAACTCAGTCAAAATTAACCTGCCGTGCTTGCTTTGTTGAAGAATGGATCCTTTTCTGTTTGACTCCTGCTAAAAAAAAATTCTAACCTTTCAGCCCTCAGGGCGAGATCCTCTTCTGATGGCTCTGGAGGTCGCTGACTGGCTCACTAATAATCTCAGAGATTTTCTGTACACAGTCCTCCAGGTTCCTCTGTTGGCTTCTGCTCACCTCTGAAGTTACTATCAACTCACCAGCTTTATTTATTCGTGTTTTGTTCTTTAAAACAATCTCTTTTCTCACCTCCTCTTTAATCCAATATCATATATTCTATTTTCACAACGAGTGCATTTTCAATTCAATTCAATTATATTTGTGCTGCTTTTATCAACAGTCGTCATCACAAAGCAGCTTTACACAATCAAACATTTTAAGACTTTTACAGATTTTTATCAACCAATCACAGTCCTTGAATTGCTGCATCGTCCCTAGCAACGGGGTCAACCACACCTCCTGACTAAGATCAAGGGTTTTGTACTTTCCTTACTCAGAGCTGGTCTGAGAAGTTTTCTAAATCACTTTTAGTCTAGGACTCCCAGCTAGGACTTTTTAAGCTAAGATAGGAGCTCTCTGAGAGAATTCTAAGAAGCTTTGTGACTACGGGCCCAGATTGTTAAACTTAGGTTGAATTACTTTAGCTATCATGCTCTTAGAGCTCAAATGATGGTGCTGGGGTCAGATAGTAATGTTATCCATCCGATTCATCATCATCATGAAAACAATTTCTCATAAATTGTCAACTAAATTCATTGGACAACCCTACTTATGACTTCTTTAAAAAAGGTGTCCAGTTATGTTACATTTATGTCAGTTTGAATGCATGAGTATGATTCGGGGTTGTGTGGCAGCCTGCCCAAGAAATCCTGGAAACAGTCATGACGCAGCCAGTCATGAACCTCAAGCATATAAAGCACCATGAATTCCATTGTCCATTGTCCAGTGCATGCAGCCAATGAACCAAAAAAAAACAAACAGTAGAACTAAATGTTTCAAAGAACAGTGGGTTTTTCATTATTAATAAAAAAAAGGATAGATAGATGCCTAGTGTGTCACACAGTGACATCTGCCAAGGGGGTGTCAGTAGGGTGTCACAAGTTCACATTTGAATTTCTGTTTCTAAGATAATCAATTATAAGTTTACTGTGGATTAATGTAAATTTCTATTATTATTAGTAGTAGTAGTAGTAGTAGTGTTATTATTATTATTATTATTATTATTATTATTATGAGTGGTCCTGCACATACAATAGTAAAAAGATGACAATAGTAAAAAAAAGATGACAAAAACAGAACGGAAATGATTGTACATGTCGAATCAAATCGCTGACGAAACGTGTGATTATTACATCTGATTTTCATTAAATAGGTGAACACGCGCACATTTATTTACTGTCAGCTCAGCGGTGTGTAGGGTTTATGGAGTGACTGGAGTACGCAAGTGCAGCTGACCAGCGAGGGCGGGCTCGATTCCGAATTTCTCCGTGCGCCCTACCTTAGTGCACACCATAGCTTGTAAAGGAATTCCCTCGACACACTATGTAGGGAACTACGTGTCGAGTCCGGAGCAGTGTGGAGATCAGCCGTTGTCTAGGAGGCTGAAACAGGACCCGCTATTGCTAGTGATGGTGCCGGAGGCTAGCTAGAAATTTGTGTAGGAATGCTTATATTCTGTGCGTGAATTTGTTCCGTTTTGACATATTATTTTGCGCTATTATCATTATTTATGATTATTATTATTTTTCCTTGTCGTAAAAAGAAAAGCGCTATTGTAGGTAACTGGGTTCCGGCTAGTTAGCTGAGTAACTTAGCGATGTGAGCTAACGTTAACGCTCCACTTTCACTTTAGCCTAGCGCTATAGAATATGGATAAGAAATATATTGTAGCATGTTGTCATTATTTTCAGGAATATAAGAAGGGAATGCTTAATATCATATCGCTATTTTTGTATGGCGAAAAGAAGAGAATTCTTGCTTATACATGAAAGGTAAGAGAGATTTTACAAACAACAACAAATAAACGTCTAGCCAATGCGCATGCGCGTAAACGATGAGCTAGCTGGTGATCCTCTTTTAGATGTGATTAAGTAAGAGACATCTTGCCTTATTAGTGATGTCTGTCTAATTTACTGTTTTACAGTAGGGAAACCAGTAATATACATGATATTGTGAGTATTTGCTAATAATGGGGCCTTGAGTCTGTTGAGGCTGTTTATTTGTTCAAGAGAAAGTTGTAGTCTGTAAAAAAAAAAGGTCCAGGATTTTATTGCAGAAGAGTGAGGTTGGTAATCTAAAGGGGAAAAAAAGTGATCTCCTGGTTAAATGAAGGATAAAATGGTTTTAAAAAATACTCCATGAATGTTGTGGAATTTTTTGAAAATCCTTGCATATACTTTCAAAACTAATTGATTAAACAAACTATCGACAATGAAACAATGAAAACTATAGGTGTAGTTGTTAGCACTGTCGCCTTGCACCTCCGCTGGGTTCAATTCCAGCTTCAGGAATCTGTGTGCATAGAGTTAGCATCTTTTCCCATGCTTGGTGGGTTTCCTCCGGGTACTCTGTTTTCTTCCCAAGGTCCAAAGACGTTCAGATTAGCCTAATCAGCGTTCCCAAATTGCCTGTAGTGAATGAGTGTGTTTGTGTGTGTGTGTGTGTGTGTGTGTGTGTGTGTGTGTGTGTGTGTGTGATTGGCAACCTGTCCAGGGTGTCCTGTCTTGTGCCTAAAGTCTCCTGCAACCATGTACACAGGATAAAGTGATAAACAGGATGGGCCATAAGTTTCCATACAGAGGAAAAAATTATAGATTTTTTAAATATGAAACAATTTATTCATATAATATGTTCTACATGTTTATTATTGTTTTGAAAACACATTATATGTTGTACTCACTGTTGATGAACACGAATTAGCACATCTGGAGATATGTGTGCAATGATGCTGGTGATAATCAGTATGATTTCAATTCTATTCATACATTCAGGATCAGAAAGTTTGGACAAACATTTGTTTGTTTGTTTTTTTTTTTTATATTAATTGCACGCAACATTGTATAGTAACACTGAAGACATTGAAAGGAAATTATATAGTCAACAAAAAGGTGTTAAATACCCCAGAATTGTCTTCTTTAAGGAGACAGTCTATCATTACTTCTGAAGCATAGAGGATGAGGTGTGATGATGTGGGGGTGCTTTGCTGGTAACTTTGCTTTGCAGCATCTACTGTTCAGAAGAGACTGTGTGAGTCAGGCCTTCATGGTCAAAATATTGCAAAGTAACCATTACTTCAGCAGAAGAGACTTGCTTGGGCCAAGAAGCACGAGTTTGGTTTTCAGTGCTCAGCAAGCAGGGCTGCATGATTACTGGAAGGAAAAGAAATAAAAATCACGATCTTGAATCATACATACATACACTCCTGACTCACATATACACATTCTCATTTCTGATTGACGGAGATTCACTTACATGTATTTCCCAGCATTCAGATCACTCTGCATTCAAGTCTTCAATTATTTACTTGACAACAATCCCAGATCGCATCTATCAGGCATACACAAAATGTAATAACATTAATTGGCCAATCAGGTTATCGAATGATTCAGTCACTGACTGACTGACTCTGTTCTTCATTTACAGCATTTCCGCTGTCACTTAAAGGGCAGCAGTAAACAGACCAGCCTGAGTGTTTTTTCTTTTTTTCAGATTTTATTTTTAGCCCAAACTATATTTCTGCTCTCTGTCCTGCGCATGCTCATTATCACAACACTCGCTCGAGTCTGGAGAGGTCTGGAGGAGGGACCATAAACTGGATGTTTTTATTGTGAGAATTCTATTTATGTATGTCTTTTCGGGCGCCCATCCAGTAGTTCTGTCTGTGTGTCTCTTCTTTGTACATGTCTTTTGGTTTCAATTGTTTGTTTTTTTCCTTATGGATATGGAATACACTTCTGCACAGTCCAGATGTAATCTTCTCATTTGAAGGTTTGAAGAACTTCTTGCTCTTAGAACAAAGAGCCTCTCAGCTACTACATTCCTTGTTTCGTTGGAATTGTTGTGCATGTATTCGGACTGCATAGCTATTGCAAAGCTAAGGGCTAAGCTAAAAGCTACTGCATTAGCTACTAAAATCTAAACGGTGGAAATACAAGCCCTCTATTCCAGTGATCATTAAAGGGAGTGTGAAATTGCTAACTAATAAGACTGATGAGTTAGCATCCCTGGTCAGCTGTCAGAGGATATACAAAGGAGTGCAGCGTAATGTCCCTTACCGGAGAAAGGCTATCTGGAAACACGCAGACAAGAACATAACAGCCTTATGCCAGGACTTTTCTTTGAATCTAGGGTCAGCAGCACAGGGGAACTGTCCTCGCCCCCTTCCTGTTCACGCTATACACCTCTGACTTTACATACAGCTCATGGCACATGCAGAAGTTCTTTAAATGGCATTGAGGGGTGTATTAGTGACAGACAGCAGGACGAGTATAGAACTGGTGCAGTTTAATCAGCAACATTACCACGACCAAAGAGAAGGTGATTGACTTTTGTTGCTCCCGATCTCCCCTGCTACCTGTCTCCATTGAGAGAGTTAATGTTGAGATGGTGAAAATATAACAAACTGGACTGGTCAGTGAACACTAAGTATCTGTACAAGAAAGGTCAGAGATGGTTGTTCTTCCTGAGGAGACTAGGCTCTTTTTTACATCTGTTTTACCAGTTGTCATCGGCAAGGTTCATTTCTTGGCGGCAGTGCCTTGGAGAGGTAGTCTCAAAAGCAGGGACACCATGCATTCTGAGAAAATACTGGTGAAAACGGACATTAAACAAAGTGCTGTTCAACATGGCCAACCCCGACCGCCCACCAAAAAGAGTGTGTTCAGTGGTCTTTGTTCTTTGCAGAATTATTACTATTCGTACAGTTGTCACTTTGTCAGAAATACAATTGCACATCAAAGGTTGCATTGCTATGTGAATTTAACAAGTTTTTAATTAGCATTTTGTAATTTTACACATAATTAGTAATAAATTCTACACCAGTCTATGTCCATATTTTGACTCAAAAATACGCTGTCTTCCTGCTGTAGTTCTGTAAAACCTTCACCCTGTCTTGGCTTGTGTGGCGTAGTAGTAGTAGTGTGACATGGCAGAAATACACTTTTCCCCTTAACAGCTTTTTTCCCCCTTTTTCTCACAGGTCTTAACTCCAAGGTTCTCTGAGAAAAAGTTACACCACGCCTTTATCACTTTTCACACAACCACTTGTTCATTTGGCAGAACATTTTATCCCAAATAGATAGAGTACAGAATACAATAGGAGCATTGAGCTGAGTGCTTGAAGATTATGAGACCTTCTCCTTGGCATTTAGGAGATTTTGCTAAAAAGGAAACTCACACAATTTAATACTGTGCGTAGACCATGGACCTGAGTCAGCGCAGCATTGATCATTGTAGGGTATAAACTGGGGTATTATTAGCATAACTAGGTATTTTTATGTTTATGGCATAATTTTGTTTGTACTCGTGAATAATTTTGAATGTTCGTTTTGTACTGTAGGCTTCGCCAACGTCTCCATGGCCCAATGATGCGCCGTCACTGGCTGCTGGTCGGCGCTTGCGGATGGGTCCTGCTTATTCTCATGTTCGTCAGCAAATTCATCAACTTCAGCTTCAGGATGCCAGACGGTAAGGGGGCACAGGGGGGATCTTATGATTTACGTTGGGCACTATTAAAAAAATTGTAGCGATGGGAGAGAGAATTGATTCAGTTACCTATCAAGATTCTTTTTGTGTGGCAATTCATGCATTGGCACACTGACGCAAATCTTTTTTTTTTTTTTATATAAAAATTTTACTTACACTGTATAGCTTTGCATTTTAGGTGGTAATATGGTTCAGTTTCTCTATATTCCTACAGGTGGTGCAATGTTTGAATCTAAACTATTCAAACATTGGCAGGCAGCACAGTGTCCTGTGTGGTAGGAGCGTTTAAAAAGAAATTGATAAAGTTTGTTTACAAGTAATTTTTTTATATTAAATCATTATATTTATAAAATCATGATTCTAGCAAAATTGCAAAACAATTCGAATCGGCACCTGGGTATTGTGATAATATGGTTTCTGGTGATTCCCATCTCTAACAGAATGGTTATGTAAAGGAAATAATAACAAATACCAAATTGTGCAAATAAACAATCGTTGTTACAACATTATTGTAACAAACCATAGTTGATCTGTAATTTGTATATAATCCTTCGCCATTGTTTGGCACACATTAATTGCAACGATCAACCGTCATATTACGAAGAACATTATTGCTGCTGCTGTATGCCGGTTCTTGCATGTACACAATTTATAATTTCATGCACTCAAACTCTCTCTCTGGTAACACTGGCAGCACTGCTCGCTCATCTTTGTGCAGCCAGACAAGGTAAACCCCAGGTAAAAATTCTCTTAAGGTAAAAAAAAAAAAAATACTCAGGGTAAAATTTTCCATAGCATCAAATTCCTTCTTACGTTTACTTTTAACAACTGTGGGTAAAAAATATCCTGTAAATTTAGTGATCCATTGAAAATGATGCTGCTGTCTCTCTGTCCTAATTCAGGATTGAGGTCCTAAAATACAATGTCCAGTAATATACGTTCCCAGAACGACAGGTCCGCCCTCTTGTGGTGCAGGCATTAATAGCATTGTTAGCATTCTTGCTGTAAAACAGTTTTTTTTTTAATTAGTGTGAGGATACAGAAAATTGAATTAGCCTATAAATTGTGCTATGACACAGAAGTTATTATAACCCAGACTGTGTAGTTTCTGTACAGTAGGTCTTTAGTGAATTCTTTTCAATATAAAATGCATCACTGTTGTTGTAGATCAGTCAGTCATTGTATGCTTTGTGCTTTTCATGCTTATACTCATACTTGTACCTTTCTTCCAGCCTATTGATCATGGGATGAATGCTTATAGAAAAACCAGTAGGTTTCAATTGCAGCATGTTTAGAGACTTGCACACTTGCTTTATTTCAGACTACGGAGGGAGACCCATGCTGTTAAACTGGACCTTTCCATCCATAAAGACTGTAAACCCACTAAATCCGCTTTCACAGAATGCAGCCTCGCGGCCATCTGCAACGGTGAGTGTCGGCTTAACGCCACAGGCCTTCTTGTGACTCACATGCAGAGTTAAAGGGGTGGCATAAGACAAAATACATGCTCTACACTACCTATAATAGTAATATAATAATACAGTAACTATATTTTCCGTCACAGGCACATGATTCTGTAATCACTACCGCCTAACGCAATAGCGTAATTGCTAGTGGCACAATGCTGCTGTCAGTCATGCTTCTACCAAACACTGCTTATTTTGTCTAGGGACCACATGATCCCACGGGCAGCCATTAGTGTGTTTTTTCCATTTGTGTTGTGTGTGTGTGTGTGGGGGGGGGTTCTTCTTCTTCTTTTTTTTCCCCCAGAAATTGCGGCTACATACAAACAGAATCATTTTGTTTGCATAAGACAAAAATTGAGTGGACCAGAAAAATAAACCACAAGCAAACCCTAGTGAAAGCATCTCTGATTCATAAGACTTTGTGTGTATATTTTACATTTGTGCAAGAAAACCCTAGTCATCATTCTGAAGCAACTTGTAATGATTACTAATGAAAGAACAAAACAAAACATCATGGTTCATGGTTTTCATCAGTGTTTTACTGGTCCTTAGTTAGTAACCTAGAAACCCAGTGTAAGGGTCTATCTAATGACAGAAACTATAGCTTTTTATGGATAAAATGGATAATTTAAGGGCACTCATAAAATTAATGAAAAAACTGAAAATGTTTGTCAAAATCATGCCCTCGGAAATGAGTAAGTTTGTGAACATTTCTTCTTGTTTTAAAAAACCCGTGGTATAGTTCGCACACAATGCTGCTAGAGGGTCGAAACCAAAATGACACACCCGAGTGCTGTTATTTGTTTCTTTCATTTGAAGGGAAATTATGCGAAAGAGATTCACGATGAAGTGGTTGCCACTACAGTTAGTGCTCCAGCGTGTAAAATAGTAAAGTGGCACCCGGTGACTTCTTGCTCTTCCATCGCTTGAAAAAAATCACTTCGTGGCAGGCGTTTCAACGACGACAACGAGGTGATTACCGAGGTAGAACTCAAGATACAAAAAGAAGGCTTTTTCCAGCTCTCTCCATCGTTTGGAGAAGTGTGTCGCCTTAGGTGGAGTTTATGTACAAAAATGCTAGACTCATTCCTTTATTAAGTTTAGATTTATTCTCTACATTCTAGGATAATACTGGACAAAATTCCTAAGTAACACATATGGCAGTATGTAATGAAGTAACAACACCAGACATGATGGTCAGGGAAGGTCAGGTATTCTGGAATAGTTCTAGCAAGAGTAGTATTGTCAAGTGCATTTGCAAATCCCATCAAGCACCATGATGAAACTGGCTCTCATGAAGACCATGCCAAGAAAGCAAGACCAAACCTTACCTCTGCTGCAGAGGAGAAGTTCATTTAGAGTCACCAGTCTCAGAAATCACAAATTAACAACCAGCACCTCAGATTAGAGCCATGATGATGGCTTTACAGATCATAATTAGCAGATACCGCTCAATATCAGCTGTTTAAATTAGATTATTGCATATTTTAGATGCCGTCAGCATTGTTTTATGTAAATGAAATTGTAGAAATAAATAAACGTCATAGCAAGGTCCCAAAACTGACGGTCCCATAACAGGCTTTTTGTATATGGGGCTGCATTGATTTCACTTGACAAACATGACAAGGCCACGGTGTTGACTTGGTGCTAGATCTCAATCCAATCAAGTCTCTGTGGGATGTGTTGAACAAACAAGTCAGGTCCAGGAGGCCACACCTCACAACTTACAGGACTTGGTGCCAGATACCATGGCACACCTTGAGAAGACTTGTAAAGGCCATGTCTCAATGGCTCAGTGGTTGTAATTTTTTTTGTTTGTTTTTTTAGTGCCACATACACTATATGAGGCAGATTTTAATGTTTCTCAGTACCCAGAAAAAAATCACGGGTTAATAGTTCATAGTTAAACCTACTGAAACCTACCACTACTGGAAGAGATTTAGTGATAGTGGTTCAGGACAATAAACCTGCATGTTTGAGCTCAAAATATCTCCTCTGTATTTCATCATCATTATAGTGCTCATCCTACAGCCTTGTCGAACATTGCATTAAAATGCACATTAACAAGCATATAACATGGCATATTTGGGATTAAATGTACTAAATAGAGAGGTGATTACATTTATTTTGTTTCATTAAGAGGATTGATGTTTGCACACAGTAGTTTATAAATGTATAAATAAATAATAAGTCAAGTGATTGTTGTGTTTCCCTTGACACTCTGCAGGCAATGCATTCGGTGTCATCATGTTTCACCGCTTCCAGCACCCCACACATGACATCTGTTTACTTGCACTAGCTCATCAGTTTCTCAGCATTAATGAAAACATAATTATGTTATTTAAACAGTATTGTCTCTTTTTGTCGAAGTAAGTTGTTAAAGCAGTATTTTAACATAGAAGTACTTCTGGGGGGGAAAAAAGTCAACACTGCTGTTTTAAAATTGCGCATTCAGTTACTTATTCATTATGCATGTAAGGAATAAAGCGAAAAGGGGTTGATTATTTTTCTAAAACAGAAGTTATTTATTTATTGATTGATTTTCTCACAAATCAACCAACACATTTTTTCTGATGCCTCCAGAGTACTTGTCGCTATAGAAACAATAGGATGTTAGACTGAGCATTATTATATTATGAGCTTGAATAACTTTTTTTATTAATTAGATTTTTTTTTCTTATAGTGCTTTTAACTATGTTCATTGTCGCAAAAACAGTTTTACTGAATCAAAAGAAAATGATGGAAATGTGAGAAAAATATGTACAAATCGGAATTTTTAGATTGTCTCAGATGAGCAAGCCAAGAACAACAGTGGCAAGGAAAAACTCCCTGAGAAAATCCTCCCTGAGGAAGAAACCTTGAGAGGAACCGGACTCAACAGGGAACCCATCCTCATTTGGGTGATAACGGATAGCAGGGTTTGATCTGCAGTCACACTGTGTGGTAGGTGGCTGGAAGTTCAATATAACAAAGTATGTTTTTAAGTTAATATGGAGTCCAGTTCGTTATTTGGAGGTTCAGTTAGACTGTGGGAAATTCCAGTCCTGAACTATCGAGCGACTGCGGTCACAAAGACAAGAACAGCCGTCTGCATCAGTCGAGGCCAGGACTGTCTTCGTGTAAAAGAGGAACTGTCCCTAGTCACCACACGCATCCCAGGCAGACCACACAAGGCCGTCTATGCGACGAGATCTCCAACCAGAAGTGGGGCACCAGGACAACTTGGACGGCTCCAGAGGGCTAAGGCTATCTGCTCGGAAGAGAGAGAGAAAAGGAGGGATGAGAGATAACAGTTATTTCTGGTCACAGTCACATAATGTATAAGGTGCATGTATATATAGTGTAGAGTTCAAGCAGGGACTTCGGCAGGACTAACTATGATGGCATAACTAAAAGAAATAACCAGAAGAAAACACAGACATGAGGGCTTCTTGAGATGTAAAGCACAACGTCACTCTACCATCAACAAACCTGAGTGATCATTGAGAGTGGGCATCATGGGTAAACATACCAGTTTACCATAATACTCTATGTCCCACAGACTTCCCAAGGCAAATCTATTCACAAAAATCCCAGACATTAATTAGAAGACTATTGTATAACTTCAAGGCTTTGTAAGAAAACGTTCTGCCTGCTCATGTAGATTTCCATAATACACAATTATTTGTCAGATGTACCTTACAGCACAGTGAAATGATTTTTTCCACATCTCCCAATCAGGAAGCTGGGATCAGAGCGCAGAGTAAGCCAGGACACAGCGTCCCTGTAGTAGACGGGGTTAAGAGCCTTGCTGAAGGTGCTGGGACCGATCAATAACTCATAGCTTTAACAGATTGAGCCACCACCACCCTAACTTAATATAAACAGCAACAAAGTGATATGTTTATACGTTTATGTGGGGTTGGACAATAAGCAGAGAGTGTATACAGGATATATGTAAAAGTTTGATCATAATTAAGTGTGTTTTTGTTTGTAGTCTTCAGGCGGCCCAACTCAGGAGGAGCTCTCAGACTGGGAGTCGGTGATAGCGCAGCGTTTGCAACTCTCGTCCAGCGTTTGCAGGAACTCCTCTCTCTGGAACCTCACACACACTCCTCTACGCAAGTTCGTCCTCGACCGCATCTTTGTGTGCGACAAACACAAGATTCTCTTCTGCCAGACGCCCAAGGTGGGCAACACGCAGTGGAAGAAGGTCCTCATTGTCCTCAATGGTGAGAGAGAGTGTGTTCAGGGGACACATTTTACTACTTTATGTGACGATTCAGATCCAGTGTGGAATTATACAGTGTGTAGCCACTAATGTTAGTGAGGATTTATCTCACTGCTTTGTGTCTTGCTTTTGTGCATTTAGGAAAGTTCTCCAAGGTTGAAGACATACCCGAGAATGTGGTCCATCACCACGACACAAACGGTTTACCTCGCCTGTCCTCTATGAGTGACTCAGAGATCACTGAAAGGTCTGGAAAAGTTTACTTTATATTGTATAATTCGTAAAAAAAAAATAATATATATA